>CM049796.1:20340314-20659353 GCA_027422405.1 Ptychobarbus kaznakovi | reverse complement strand
TTATAATGGTTATGGGCTTATATTTTGGCCAGATTTGAATAAAAAAAAATGTCTTAAGTGATTTGTATCCTAATGCTTGAACGCTATTTTGAAAATATATATGTGAACACTTGCTTCATGAAATAAAACTTGATGTGATGTAAATGAATGATCATGCTGACAGTTATCACACATAATTCTTGATAGTTTGGTCTTGATTCATTTATATACAGATGTAATTTGTGCAAAAGGGTACAATAGGGACTTTACAAAATATGCTTCTCATTAAATGTACACATTCCTTTCACCGGGAAGTTTTGTAGTTTGTATAAGCCTTGTTCGTGTACAGTAGCTTGCCAACTCAGACAATAAGAAAAGGAACAAGATTGTTTTTAATCTTCACCTATTTTAGTATAACTCAAATCCATGCCACATATTTGTAAAAGAAAATATGAGCAAAAAAGTAAAAAAAAAGTTTTGCACAAAACTCAACATAATAAGGGAAAAAATGTATATGATTAATTGCAAACTAATGCTTTTAATATCAAATATATTTTGATCAGTGGTGGACGAAGTACACAAATCAAGTACTTGAGTAAAAGTACAGTTTCGTATAATAATAAATTACTCCAGTAAAAATGAAATGTATGCTTTTTCATTTTACTCGAGTGAAAGTACAAAATACTAGATTTTTTATGTACTTAAGTAAAAAAGTACTGATAGATAGATTTATTTTCCAATTTTATATTGACTACTTTAATTATTTTATATTAGCACATATTTGTATAATCCTACTGTTCATAATACCTGGGATTTTCCCAAAATAACACTATATTGGGTCAAGATATATTTGTGTTGTTGTTTGGACTATGTTGTTGACTAGAGTGATGTAGTGAGTAATGTTCACTGTGAAGCTTACACTGCGATGTACATGAGAGAAAACAGATTTGACCATCTAATTTTCACCAGTAAGAATAAAGTGTTTTAAAGCTTGTTGTTTTGCAGAACGTCAGTTATATATGACATGAGAATTAGGCCTGAAGTTAGGAAGAACATTTTAAGGAAAATATAATTATAGTTTCATAATGATTTTTTTCTTCTCAACCCACTTTGATAATTACTGTAGTTACCATATTCTGAACATCGCATGCTTTCTTTTTACCTCAGATGTAATCTATCTAGGTGGTTGAATAAAAATATTTGGACTTTATATTTAAAAATTTCCTCAACGTAGCACCAGCAAGCTTGTTAGCTAGACAGTTAGTATCAGGTAACAATATTTACTTATTTTCAGTATGGTTATGAATAAACATTCATATCTGTCTACTCGGCTAGTTGATCTAAACAATATAAAAAAAATTATACTGTTGAAAAAACAATATAAAAATATACATCACATAGGGCTAAATGCGTAGCATTTTAATAAAACTGCTAACGTTACAGCAGTGGGGAATATGAACGTGCATGAGTTATTTTATTTAATCTGTGTTATTTTAATGTTTCGTTTTTTGACCTAAAACATAGAGACACTGCCATTGATCTGTCTGCATTCAAGCATTTTGTTGGGCTTAAATAGATCACCCTTTACAGCAGATTTAGTTCACAAACAACTGACAGTTTTGACCTAAATATGATTTTCAGTTACAACAATTAATCCTAAAATTCGACATTAGTAACTTACTTTTCGCAGCATCAGTTGCGCACGCGCTCACGAGATCTCCCGGTTCTTTACTTGTGAGTTCAGTTCACTGGAGACTCGCTCTAAACAGATCATTTGAATCAGTGAGTTTTCGACTCGAGAACAGCTGCAATCGGATCTTTCCAATTCGTGAATGAATCGTTTGTTGCGATCTGCGAACCGATTTAACATGTTCATTGAAAAGAATCAGTTTGTTCATGAATAAACCACGGCTTCTGCGTCTCGGAGCACGTGGTGTATTATAAGGAGTAACGATATGTTTTATGAAATGTAGTGAAGTAAAAAGTACGATCTTATGCTTTGGAATGTAGTGACGTAAAAGTTACTCAAAATAAAACTACTCCAGTAAAGTACAGATACTTGAAAAATGTACTTAAGTACAGTAACGAATTACTTTTACTTCGTTACTGACCACCACTGATTTTGATAAAAGTAATATAATTAGCATCATAATCCAATAAAATCCCTGGGTCCCAGCACTTGCCCTATGATACAAGTGTTGCTGGTCAAGGTACATCCAGTGCTTCAGCATCTGAGGTCTTGAGTAGCTACAGTTCAATGAACAACCAGAATGCTCCTGCTCACCAAACCCGCAGATCTTCCTCAAGCCGCTTCTACTCGGTCACGGGCTAAAAGACTGGTAAACTGATGCAAATGTCTGGTCCATCTACTACTGTTCAGGGTTCACGAAGCAGTTTACACCTATCTTCACAGGAGGCTCTGGCACCCAGGAAGGATCCTCTACTCCCTTCACCCTGCAGGGAAGCACTGCTTGTGGTGGATCACCTCAATCCATTGTAGCCATCCAACCACCAAGATTTCCTAAGTCCTAAGATTATGGCTTTTTGGGGGCCATGAAAGCAAGCTCTTGACAATTGGCCTCAAGTTTTCAAAATGTCAAAATACCTACCAAAAAGGGAGTAGAAGCTACCCTGCTGAGCTTGGGGTTTCTGGCCAGTCCACCAGTGATGGTTTGCATTTGTCCACCTCCCAGGGAACCTCTGGTTATCAATCAGCAGAAACCTCTTTGCCGGTGTTCTCTCAGGAGAGTATCTCTTACAAAAGAGCATATGCTCCAGCTGCCACTTCCACTTCTCAAAGTTACCCTATGCTACTTTCAGAAAGCTCGGGTCAACGTGTATCTTCTCAGGGGGAAGGTAGCTACAGTGGTTTGTCTCAAGGTGCCTCTAGTCCATATACTCCAGGATCCCTGATGTCCAACAAGCTTGATGCTTTACCCCTGGGGGTCTCTAGCCAGTCCACAAGTGCTCAAAGTTCATCTAGTAGTTCTCCAAGCACCCAGAGCAGGTTTGGCACTCAGTTAGCCACTTCTAGTCGTTATAACTCTATACAGGGAGGTAGTAGCTCTAGTTTTTCTCACAAGCCTCAGAGCACTCTGGGTCAGTATGCTCCCTTGTCCCCTATCAAATATGCAAGTGGTCCCATGTCTTCACCCGAAGCTGTTCACAGCCAGGCCATAAGTAGCGGGACTTCCTATAGAGCTGTTTCACAGGTTGGTTCTCCATCTCAAGTGGGAGCTTCTGGTCCGTTTGCATCTCGGAGAGGCAACTATTACAGTGGATTGCTTCCACAGTCTCAAGCTACCTCTCGTCAATATGCTCTTGGATATTCCAAGCCCATTTCCTCACCCCAAAGCACTTCAAGCCAGTCTGCCGGTGTCTTGATTCCCCGTAAGCAATATGCCTCTGCCTCCCAGAGCAGATCTGGTGCTCTGTTTGGGTCCTCTACTGGTTTTGCCTCACAGGGAATGAGCAGCTCTTACAGCGGTTCTGTCCAGTCTCAAGGTACCACAAGTCAGTTTGCCCCTGGCTCTCAATCTCCATATGATGGTTTATATTGCAAGTGTGCACTGTCACCCCAAGGTATAGATAGTGAGCCTACTACTGTTCAGAGTTCACGTAATCCGTTTACCTCTAGCTATGGCACCCAGTCAGGGTCTTTTACTCCCTTCACCCTGCAAGGAAGTATCATTTATGATCCACAGCCTCAAGGTACTGCAAGTCAACTTGGCCCTGTGTCTCACACGTATCCAAGTGCATCATCCCAATCACAAGGTGTTGTCAGTCAGTCTACTACTGTTCAGGGTTCTCGGAAGCGGTTTACATCTACCTTTACAGGGGACTCTGGCACCCAGGCAGGATCCTCTACTCCCTTCACCCAGCAGGGAAGCACTACTTATGGTGGATCACCTCAAGATGCTGCCAGTCAGCTTGTCCGTGGGTGGTCTCTCCCACATGCAAGTCTATCACTGTCCTCACCCCAAGCTGGTCAATACACTACTCTTCAGGGTTCACGTAAGCAGTTTACATCTACCTTCACAGGGGGCTCTGGCACCCAGGCAGGATCCTCTACTCCCTTCACCCTGCAGGGAAGCACCGCTTATGGTGGATCATCTCAGCCTCAAGATGCTGCTAGTCCGCTTGTCCCTGGGTCTTCCCCATATGCAAGCGTGTCATTGTCATCAACCCAAGGTGCTGCTAGTCAGTCCAGCAAATTATATAAAGGCTATTCTGTGTCCCAAAGCCGGGACTCTCTAAAAGGGCAGCCTTCAGCCACTCGTTTGACACCAGTAATTCGTACCTCCGATGCCACTGTGTCACAGCGTAGCTCTTCATCTCAAAGCTCTCCAATGCAGTTATCTTCCCTGTCATCTGCAGGAGGCTCATCGAGAGTTTCTGGTCAGTTTGTTTCTGCACATGGTGGTAGCACCAGTTACGGTGGCTCTTTCCAATCTCCAAGCCTTTCTACCAAGTATACCCCTGGTTCCCAGCACTTGCCCTTTGATACAAGTGTTGCTGGTCAAGGTACATCCAGTGCTTCAGCATCTGAGGTCTTGAGTAGCTACAGTTCAATGAACAACCAGAATGCTCCTGCTCAACCATCCCGCAGATCTTCCTCAAGCCACTTCTACTCGGTCAAGGGCTAAAAGACTCTGGTAAACTGATGCAAATGTCTTCCAGAATTGAAAATCAAATAAATGTGTAAAGCAAAGCGGTTTTCTTGGTGTCTCTTTTGCCCCCCAAACACCATTACAGGATGGAGGAATACTTGGTAGTTTAGTAACTGTTAAAGGGAGCCATATACGGTTTAAAGTATTCTCCTATGAACTTTGTTTAATGTTAAAGGGTTTAAACGGTGGCACTTGCTTTTTAATGTGTTGACATGACAACTTTTTTTTTTTTTTTTAGGGGGTAGACAACCAATGTTTCTATGGCATTTGTGGCCATGAAAGCAAGCTCTTGACAATTGGCCTCAAGACTTAAAAATGTTTGAAAAATTTAACTTGTGGAAAAGGTGACATTGGTTTATCAGGCTATAGGAATGCTGGTGCATATGATTTCTTTACAAAGTTATTACCAACTATTTACTACTGATAGTGACTGAACTATTCATCGCTACTTTTTAGTATTTCACTAAATTTTAAAATTCTTATGAGCATATTAATGTGTGGTTGGGGTATTTCAAAAACAGTAATGGTGTTGTAGGTCATGGTGTTAAAATATCAGTAATCCGTATTGTCCTCACATTTTTATTCAGTAGTGCAATACTTTGTATATGTTTTTTAATTCTGCCTTGTAAAAGCAGTAGCATAAAAGTAGTTTTATATAAAAAGAGAAAATTCTGTGATTTACTAAAGTGTAGGCAGGCCTGGTTGTGACGATGATTGTGCAGCAGTGATGTGTCATCCATTAGAAAATGTTATTCATACAAAGTAGATTTAGAATGAAATGAGCGTCACAAGACTGCATGTATCCTTAAAATTGAATGTTATCTTAAGAAGCTGTTTCCATCAGTATTTCTGGTGTTTTCACTCCTAGTTCGTTTGTGCCTTCTCGTCCATTTGTGGTTTGATTTCCTCATGATTTGTGAAAGCAATGAGGTCCCGGTACGCTTTGTATGGACCAACATAACAGTAATGCTTGAGGTTGAACTAAGCAGGGCTGCGCTTCCCAAAATCATTGTAAGCTTAAGTACATTATATACCCATTGAAACCAATAGATTTACGATCAACTTAGGCTTATGTTTTTGTCCTTGAGGGTGCTGCAGCACCCCCCTGTTGTGTAGCCTGAGAAAAAATGGGCGGCTGATGGGCGGCTTTCATTTAAAATATATAAATGAAAGTTTGCAGCAAAAAAAATTATATCGATTTTATAATTTTATATTCATTCAAATTAATTGAAAAGTAGCTGAAGCCTACAATGACATTTTAAGCACAAGTTGAGTTAAATTGACTGAAATTGACTTTTGTTTCAACTTCTTAAACTGACTATAATAAATAATTTGTTGCCAAACTTTTTGATCCCCTTATTACCTGTAAAATTTGTGTCGTACCCATAAGAATTGATGACCATTTCTAGAACCATTGAAAACAGACAAAGAGCGACGGCATCTTCAGCAGCAAGCAATCTCACATTCTCAGATATGTAGCGCTTATTTGGTGTTTAATGCTCGATCTTTCATATTCTTGGAACAAAATTAATGCTTATTTTTGAATCATTATTCTTAATGAAAACAAATCCCACACTCAACATCAGCAATAGCCTACTACAATGACAAAGTCGCCTATATTAAACACACAACTTGAACAGAACGATTAAGACTGAGACTAATATATACCTGCGGTTCAACTCAAATAAATAAAGAGTTTTTTGTATTTTTCCCTTACTTCAAACGAATGCTTAGTTTGTGGCTCATTAGGCTATTATTAATGGGAGAAAAACATAGGCTATATGACAAAATAATAGCTACAATGACATATATTCACTTATATTAAACTTTTAACTATTATTAGCCTAACACTTCTCCGACAGCTTACCAGAATTCCCTGTCCAAGTCCGACTGGAGCCTGTGTCTTCTCTCTCTCTCTCTCTCTCTCTCTCTCTCTTTCTCTCTCTCTCTCTCTCTCTCTCTCTCTCTCTAACTGTTGTCAACCAGTTTTCCCTTTCATGTTTGCAACTGGTTCAAAATGTTGCAGCTCGCTTCTTAATGGGGAAGAAAATGAGTGAGCATATCACCCCTACTTTAAATTACATTGGCTACCAATGAATTTCAGGATTGATTACAAGGTTTTAACTTTTGTATTTAAAAGCCTTGCACGGTCTGGCTCCAGTTTACATCTCATGTCTCCTCTCATCTTATTTGTCCATGTGGCGGAAGACGAAACACGAAATTCACCATAACATCTATAAAGTCAGCCTTCATGCTTTCAATGTGGACCTAGCCACAGTGTATGAAATGTGCTATATAAATAAACTTGCCTTGCCTAGACAGACCTTCTTCTAAAACCTTATAAACAGTAACTTAAACAACACTCACACTCTTTTTGGTACTGTTGAGAGACTGACAATCCCCCCAAGTCAGATTCCCAGTGAAATGCTCTCCGACAGCAAAATTTTGAAGAAATAGTACAGTATCTTAAATCGTCAACCTGCTATGTGTGAAATGGGACAGAAGTGCGGCAAGTGTGGAGGTATACGAGCTAGGCTAAGGGTTAACCCCACTAGACCAGAAATTCCATCACTCATGCTCTCAAACGTTCGCTCTCTGGAAAACAAACTGGACTTAATTCAACTCAGTCGGTCTACACAGCATGAGTCAAGGGATTGTTGTGTGTTTGTTTTCACTGAAACATGGTTAAACGACAACATTATGGACTACGCCATTCAGCTTCACAGACTTTCCTGCTGCCGAGTGAACAGATTAATCACTGTTTGATAAGACTCACGGGGGCGGCTTGTGTGTGTATATCACCATTCTTTGTTGGGGTTATTGGTTTGTTGTTCGCTGAGGGCGCTGTACAGTTCACAAAGAGCATACTTAGCGTTTACACACAGGGGAATGTACACAGCGACAATAACAATGGCCGCGAACTCCCGCGGCAGATGTTATTGTCGCTGTGTACATTCCCCTGTGTGTAAACGCTAAGTACGCTCTTTGTGAACTGTACAGCGCCCTCAGCGAACAACAAACCAATAACCCCAGCGGCTTTTTCATCATAGCCGGTGACTTCAACCACGCTAACTTAAAGACAGTTTTGCCAAAGTTCTGCCAACATCGGAACTTTGCAACAAGGGGAAACAACACACTGGACTTGGTTTATACAACAGTGAAACACGCATACAGAGCGGAACCCCGCCCCCACCTCTGGTACTCTGACCACATCTCTGTTATGCTAATCCCAGTATACAAACCACTTCTCAAATTTGCCAAACTGGTTCAAAAGCAGATCACGGTATGGGCAGATAATGCTACCTCAGCACTGCAGGACTGCTTCCAGGACACAGACTGGAACATGTTTAAAGAGGCGGCCACCTACAACAACCACACTGACCTGTAGGAGTACACTGAAACTGTGACTGCTTACATCAAAAACTGCATTGATGATGTGACAGTCAGCAAGACATCACCACACGTGCAAACTAGAAGCCATGGGTGACAGCAGAGGTTTGTGGGCTGCTAAAGACCAGAGATGAAGCATTCCGATCAGGAGATAAAGTAGCCCTCAAAACAGCAAGAGCCAATTTGTACTGGGGCATCAAAAATGCAAAACAGTCATATACTAAAAAAAAACAAGGATCCCCCATTAACAACAGCCAGAAGACACAACGGAGCCTGTGGCAAGCCCTTCATCACCCTCGCAAAGGCCGGATCCTGACAACATACCTGGCCATGTACTGAAAGACTGTGCTGAACAACTGACAGATGTCACTAACGGAATCTTCAACTCCTCGCTGAGCCAGGCAGTCATACCCACATGTTTTAAATCCACAACAATCATACGGGTACCAAAGAAATCACCTGTGTCCTGTCTAAACGACTACCGTCCCATAGCACTGACTCCAATCATAATGAAGTGCTTTGAGAGGCTAGTCACGCACAACATCAAAACCAGCCTCCCCAACACACTCGATCCGCTCCAGTTTGCATACCGCCCAAACCGCTCTACGGATGATGCAATTTCCTCCACCCTCCCCCTGGCTCTTACCCCCCTAGAAAACAAAGACTCCTATGTTAGAATGCTGTTCATCAACTTCAGCTCAGCATTCAAAACAATAATTCCACACCAGCTCATCAATAAATTTAAACCTGCTGGCCTCAACAATTGCCTCGGTAATTGGATCCTGGACTTTCTAACCGGAAGACCTCAGTCAGTCCGTGTCGGCCACAACACCTCGAGCACTGCCACACTGAGCACAGGTGCCCCAGAGGGCTGTGTGCTCAGCCTGCTGCTCTTCACGCTGCTGACCCATGACTGCACTGCCAAGTTCAGCTCCAACCACATCATCAAGTTTGCCAATGACACATCAGTGATAGGTCTCATCAGCAACAACGACGAAACGCACTACAGAGAGGAAATGGCACAGCTGGCTGAATGGTGTGGTGCTAACAACCACATTGGTGTCCCTCAATGTGGGGAAGGCAAAGGAGGTTGTGATGGACTTCAGGAGAAACTCTGTTGACCACCCCCCCAACAGACCGCAAGACCCTCCAGCGGACAGTGAACACAGCTTCAAAAATCATCTCTCCCCCCAATCCTGGATATTTTCCTTACACGATGCTCCAGCAAAGCCAATATTATCGTGAAGGATCCCACCCATCCTTCCCACAGTCTCTTCCAGCTCCTACCATCAGGAAGACGTACCGGAGCATCAGAGCCCGCTCCGCCAGACTTCTCAACAGCTTTTTCCCCCAGGCTGTGAGAGCCCTGAACTCAAATCAGCCCGCCCCTCTCTGAAACCCCATACAAACCCTCTACCTCCTGAAACATGGACCACCCCTCCTCCCCCCCACAACCATACCACATCAAAGGGAAAAAAAACTGTCAAACTTTTTTGTGCAATTCAAAGTGTGCTACACACAGGTGAGTGGGCCTGTACAAACCACCTATAGTAACACACTCTCCTCTACTCGCACTAGACACTTTCACACACTACTGTGTGTACATAAATCCCACAAAAGACTCAGTAATATATGTATGTTTACATGCTCATGTACTACAAATCACCTTACACTGTTCCCCAGCCAGCTGCTTGAATGTTTCTCTTTTTGCACAAGTACAGTATTTGCAAGGCATTTGCACAATTGCACAGTTTGTATTTTTTAGTTTATGTATAGGTAACCACTTTTATATATAGCATATGTATAGTCAAATCTGACAGTAGGTTAGTTGTGTATAGGTTTATACTGTTTTACCTCATTGTTGTATATCTGTATTCATGTAGCACCGTGGTCCTGTGACGCAAGACATTTCGTTTCACTGTGTGTCCACACATGTAGTGGAATGACAATAAAGCTCGACTTGACTTGACTTGACTATCTTGACTCACTTCCCACGTCTTTTTTCAAAAGTGTGCTAACTGTTTAGAAGCTGATCTCTTAGAAGCGGTGAATGCCTCACTTCTTTCTGGGACTTTTCCAAACTCCCTGAAAACTGCATTTGTTAAGCCCCTTCTGAAAAAGCGCACTCTTGATAACACCATGTTGAGTAACTATAGGCCAATATCAAATTTTCCTTTCATAGGAAAGGTAGTTTTTAAATCAGCTGAACAACTACCTAAACTCAAATGTATACCTGGACAATTTTAAATAGGGTTTCCGAGCGCATCACAGCACAGAGACAGCACTCATGAAGATAATAAATTATATTCGCTTTAATTCTGATTCCGGAAAAATATCAGTGCTAGTACTATCAGCTGGTACTACTAAATACAGTGTTCCTGTGTCTCAGTGGTAGAGCATTGCGCTAGCAGTGCAAAAGGTTGTGGGTTCAATTCCCAGGGAACACACGTACAGATAAAAAATGTATAGCCTGAGCACTAAGTCTTTGGATAAAAGCTCTGCTAAATGATAAATGTAAATGGTACTTAGATCTTACTGATGCGTTCGACACGGTTGATCATAACATACTTCTAGGGAGAGACTGGAAAACTGTGTCGGGCTATCTGGGATGGTACTCAAATGGTTCAGGTCATACTTAGAAGGGGGTGGATATTATGTGAATATAGGAGAGCATACGTCTAAGTGGACGTCCATGACCTGCGGAGTCCCACAAGGCTCAATTCTTGAACCGCTCCTGTTGAGCCTGTATATGCTCCCACTAAGTCAAATAATGAGAAAGAACCAAATTGCCTATCACAGCTATTCTGATGATACCCAGATTTACCTAGCCTTATCTCCAAGTGACTATAGTCCCACTGTCCACTGGCCCTTGTCAATCATGGCCTCCTAATAATCCTCATCCACTTGATTGGCTCTATGACTCTCTCTCCTCTCCACCTGTAGCTGGTTTGTGGTGAGCGCACTGGGGCCGTTGTCCTGTGGCAGCCGTTGCATCATCCAAGTGGATGCTGAACACTGGTGGTGGTTGAGGAGAGACCCCCGCCACATGATTGTAAAGTGCTTTGGGTGTACAGCAATACACAATAAAGAGCTATATAAGAGCATCATTCATTCATTCATTGACTCCCTCTGCCAATGCATTGATGAAATTAAAAGTTGGGTGTGCCAGAACTTTCTTCAGTTAAAAAAAGGAGAAAACTGAAGTCATTGCATTTGGAAACAAAGATGAAGTTCTCAAGGTGAATGCATACCTTGACTCTAGGGGTCAAACAACTAAAATTAAGTCAAAAATCTTGGGGTGATTCTGGAGACAGACTTTAGTTTCAGTAGTCATGTCAAAGCAGTAACTAAATCAGCATACTATCATCTCAAAAGCATTGCAAGAATTAGATGTTTTGTTTCCAGTCAAGACTTGGAGAAACTTGTTCATGCCTTTATCACCAGCATTTACATTTTACATTTACATTTATGCATTTAACAGACGCTTTTATCCAATGCGACTTACATGTTATACATTTTTTATCAGTTTGTGTGTTCCCTGTAAATTGAACCCACAACCTTTTGCGCTGCTAACGCAATGCTCTACCACTGAGCCACAGGAACAGAAGGGTGGACTATTGTAATGGTCTCCTCACCGGCCTTCCAAAGAAGACCATTAGACAGCTGCAGCTCATCCAAAATGCTGCTACCAGGATTCTGACTAGAACCAGAAAATCTGAGCATATCACACCAGTCCTCAGGTCCTCAAACTAGCTTCCAGTTACTTGTAGGATGGAGTTTAAAGTGATTTTACTCATTTATAAATCACTAAATGGCCTAGGACCTTAATACATTGTAGATATGCTCACTGAATATAAATCTAACAGACCACTCAGATCATTAGGATCGAGTCAGTTAAAAATACCAAGGGTTCACACAAAACAAGGGGAGTCCGCTTTTAGCTATAATGCCACCCGCAGTTGGAAATAGCTTCCAGAAGAGATCAGATGTGCTAAAACATTAGCCACATTTAAATCCAGACTCAAAACTCATCTGTTTAGCTGTGCGTTGGTTGAATGAGTACTGTTCTATGTCCAAACTGATTGCACTGTATTTTATGAATAATCATTTTCTATTCTTAACTGTTTTAAATTCAGTTTAAATAAATTCCTTGTTTTTATTGTTGAGATTAATATTTTTAATGACTATTTCACATCCTTTTATGTAAAGCACTTTGAATTACCGCTGTGTATGAAATATGCTATATAAATAAATTTGCCTTGCCTTTCTCTGCCCGAAGATCTCTTAGATCATCCTCTGACAAACTATTAACCGTCACAAAGTCCTGCTTGAAATCTAAAGGTCTCAACACCTTTTCTGTATTAGCCTCTAAGATTTGTAATTCGCCACCTCAATCTGTTGTGTTATCCCCCTCTTCATCTGCATTAAAATAATCTTTGAAATTGTATCTCTTTTCCTAGGCCTATTCATATTTTTTTTATATATATCTTGATTTTTATTTTGGTCTTATGGTTTAAGTTGTTGATTTAACATTTTAAACTTTGTATTTTTGTAAGACTGTCATATTTTTATTTGAAGCACCTATAGCACCTACAGCATTTATGTTGTGTTAAGGTGCTATATAAATAAAAATGACCTTGCAATGAATGTCCATCCAAAGCTAAAAATTATTTCACCCTCATGTGGTTACAAGTATGAGTTTCTTTCTACTGTGGACACAAACTGAGATTAAATTGTTGCTGAATAGTAAAACATATATAGTATGAATATTGTTGCTCCACTGCAGTGTGAATTTTTTTTTGTGTGTAGCTCAGTGTGTCAGACTGTTCTAAACAAGTGGTATACAGTGTGGAAAAGGCCAATTTTTCTCTTTGTTCTAAGATTTTAGAACATCATAAAGCAGCCTGCATCTGTATTTCAGAAGTGAATGTATAATGGCTTAATGTATTCTATGAATTTATCATCGTTATAATGAATACACTATATCTAAAATTTGTATAAATACATATTTATCATGAAGTGTGAAAAGAATCCATACGTTCATATAATGCATTACAAAGGAACTGAAAAACATATAGTGGCCCTATCAAATCAAAGTAGGAAAACCAAACACTGAGCAATAGATTTGTCTTTTGTCATGTACTGTTAGTTATTTTACATTTTGTATAAATGTTTGATATATGTTTGTGTAAGGAATATGTTTATTATAATTTATCAAGTGAATTCATAATTAAGTGATTTGTGTCCTAATGCATGAACGCTATATTGAAAATATGTATGTGAACACTTGCTTCATGAAATAAAACTTGATGTCATATAAATAAATTTTTTTTGTAGTTTGTCTTAGCCTTGTTCGTGTACAGTAGCTTGCTAACTCTGTCTAAATCTGATAGACAATAAGAAAAGGTACAGGATTGTTTTTAATTTCCACCTAATTTAGTTTAACTCTTTCAAATCCATGCCACATATTTGCAAAACAAAATACTGAGCAAAAAAAACAATCAAAAAAGCTAAGTTTTCAAAAACAAATATATATTATATATATAAATATATATATTATATATATATATATATATATATATATTGTTTTAACGCAATAGAGAAAAAATAATATGATTAATTGCAAACTAATGCTTTTAATATCAACATTATTTTGATAAAAGTAATATAATTAGCCCATAATCCAATAAATACAATTTTGTACAAGGTGTATGTGGATGTAGACAAAGTGAAAGTAATGTTCTGGGATTAATTAGCTGCTTTAAAATGTTTAAACTGCAGAGGGTGTCAGAGCCTTCACAAAACAAGCATCTTTTAAAGACCAGTTTCCCAGCTGAACAATATTTCATGTAATTAGTCAATTGCTCTAATTGGACTGATGAAGGCCTATAAAAAGGCCTATAATACACATACCACCAGCTGCATGTAAGTCTGGATTTGTAGATTGTGTATAGGGGTTTGAGAACGTGAACGTTGGAGTTTTGAGCACTTGTGAAGTTTTGTCATGGATCAAGGGTGGAAAAGGTGAGTTTATTAATTTAATCTGTGCTAATGAATGACTCCGCAAACATTTAGTCATGTTTTTTTCTTCAAATTTGTAGGTTATCCTTGCTAGTAATCTCCCTGCTATTTTGGAAAAATACTGATGGATTTAAAGGTGCCGTGTTTTCTTCTTCCTTTATCTTCCAAAGATGCTTGTTCCGTGGGATTTTTGTACAAATGTGTTCCTCTTTATTTCTTTAGGCGGAGCTTATTCCAATGCCCATGATCAGTGGGGTCAGCCTTCTGACAGTTTCTCACCTGGTGTTGTCCAGTCTTCTATGTCAGAGGCCCGTATAACTGGGACTTTGCCTGTTGAAGAAGTGGGCTCCAGTTTGTTCTCTAACAAACCCCTGAAGAGCAGGTCAAAGTTTAATCTACTCCAGTTTGTCAAAGGTGGCGCCAGCAGCTCTCAGTCAACGTCCCATGCCCAAACTGCTCCAGGCAGCTCTGTCTCTGCTTCCTGGCCCCTAGATGAACAGCCTTTAAGCAGCTTGACATCTGCTGGATCAACTATTTCAGGTGCTGCTAGTGGATTACGTTTGCAAACCCAGAATGCTGCAAGTGGTTCTGGCCACCTTGTTTCTACCCAGGGAGGGAGTAAAAGCTACCCTGCCGAGCTTGGGGTTTCTGGCCAGTCCACCAGTGATGGTTTGCATTTGTCCACCTCCCAGGAAACCTCAGGTCATCAATCAGCAGAAACCTCTTTGCCGGTGTTCTCTCAGGAGAGTATCTCTTACAAAAGTCCATCTGTTCCAGGTGCCACTTCTCAAAGGAGCCCTATACTACTTTCAGAAAGTTTCGGTAAACGTGTATCTTCTCAGGGGGAAGGTAGCTACAGTGGTTTGTCTCAAGGTGCATCTAGTCCATATACTCCAGGATCCCTGATGTCCAATAAGCTTAATGCTTTACCCCTAGGGGTCTCTAGCCAGTCCAAAAGTGCTCAAAGTATATCTAGTGGTTCTCCAAGCACCCAGAGCAGGTTTGGCACTCATTAGCCACTTCTAGCCACTTCTAGTTATGACTCTGTACAGGGAGGTCTGTACAGGGAGGTAGTAGCTCTATTTTTTCTCACAAGCCTCAGAGCACTCTGGGTCAGTATGCTCCCTTGTCCCCTACCAAATATGTAAGCAATCCCATGTCTTCGCCCGACGCTATTCATAGCCAGGCCACAAGTAGTGGGACTTCCTATAGAGCTGTTTCACAGGTTGGTTCTCCATCTCAAGTGGGAGCTTCTGGTCAGTTTGCATCTCGGAGAGGCAACTATTACAGTGGATTGCTTCCACAGTCTCAAGCTACCTCTCGTCAATATGCTCTTGGCTACTCCAAGCCCATTTCCTCATCCCAAAGCACATTCAGTCAGTCTGCCGGTGTCTTGATTCCCCGTAAGCAATATGCCTCTGCCTCCCAGAGCAGCTCTGGCGCTCCGTTTGGGTCCTCTACTGGTTTTGCCTCACAGGGAATGAGCAGCTCTTACAGCGGTTCTGTCCAGTCTCAAGGTACCACAAGTCAGTTTGCCCCTGGCTCTCAATCTCCATATGATGGTTTATATTGCAAGTGTGCACTGTCACCCCAAGGTATAGACAGTGAGTCCTACTACTGTTCAGAGTTCACGTAATCGGTTTACATCTAACTATGGAACCCAGTCAGGGTCTTCTACTCCCTTCACCCTGCAAGGAAGTATATTTTATGATCGATCACCACAGCCTCAAGGTACTGCAAGTCAACTTGGGGGGGGGGGTCTGGGCCAGGCCTGTGTTTCGCACGTATCCAAGTGCATCATCCCAATCACAAGGTGTTGCCAGTCAGTCTACTACTGTTCAGGGTTCTCGGAAGCGGTTTACATCTACCTTTACAGGGGACTCTGGCACCCAGGCAGGATCCTCTACTCCCTTCACCCTGCAGGGAAGCACTACTTATGGTGGATCACCTCAAGATGCTGCTAGTCAGCTTGTCCGTGGGTGGTCTCTCCCACATGCAAGTCTATCACTGTCCTCACCCCAAGCTGGTCAATACACTACTCTTCAGGGTTCACGGAAGCTGTTTACATCTACCTTCACAGGGGGCTCTGGCACCCAGGCAGGATCCTCTACTCCCTTCACCCTGCAGGGAAGCACCGCTTATGGTGGATCATCTCAGCCTCAAGATGCTGCTAGTCAGCTTGTCCCTGGGTCTTCCCCATATGCAAGCGTGTCATTGTCATCACCCCAAGGTGCTGCTAGTCATTCCAGCAAATCCTATCAAGGCTATTCTGTGTCCCAAAGCCGGAGTCTCTAAAAGGGCAGCCTTCAGCCACTCGTTTGACACCAGTAATTCGTACCTCCGATGCCACTGTGTCACAGGTAGCTCTTCATCTCAAAGCTCTCCAATGCCGTTATCTTCCCTGTCATCTGCAGGAGGCTCATCGAGAGTTTCTGGTCAGTTTGTTTCTGCACATGGTGGTAGCACTAGTTACGGTGGCTCTTTCCAATCTCCAAGCCTTTCTACCAAGTATACCCCTGGGTCCCAGCACTTGCCCTTTGATACAAGTGTTGCTGGTCAAGGTACATCCAGTGCTTCAGCATCTGAGGTCTTGAGTAGCTACAGTTCAATGAACAACCAGAATGCTCCTGCTCAACAATCCCGAAGATCTTCCTCAAGCCGCTTCTACTCGGTCAAGGGCTAAAAGACTCTGGTAAACTGATGCAAATGTCTTCCAGAATTGAAAATCAAATAAATGTGTAAAGCAAAGCGGTTTTCTTGGTGTCTCTTTTGCCCCCCAAACACCATAAATGGAGGAATACTTGTAGTTTAAACTGTTAAAGGGAGCAAAGGTTTAAAGTATTCTCCATGAACTTTTTTAATGTTAAAGGGTTTAAACTGGCACTGCTTTTTAATGTGTTGACTCAACTTTTTTTTTTTTTTTAGGGGGTAGACAACCAATGTTTCTATGGCATTTGTGGCCATGAAAGCAAGCTCTTGACAATTGGCCTCAAGACTTAAAAATGTTTGAAAAATTTAACTTGTGGAAAAGGTGACATTGGTTTATCAGTCTATAGAAATGCTAGTGCATATGCTTTCTTTACAAAGTTATTACCAACTATTTACTACTGATAGTGACTGAACTATTCATCGTTACTTTTTAGTATTTCACTAAATTTTAAAATTCTTATGAGCATATTAATGTGTGGTTGGGGTATTTCAAAAACAGTAATGGTGTTGTAGGTCATGGTGTTAAAATATCAGTAATCCGTATTGTCCTCATTTTTATTCAGTAGTGCAATACTTTGTATATGTTTTTTAATTCTGCCTTGTAAAAGCAGTAGTTTTATATAAAAAGAGAAATTCTGTGATTTACTAAAGTGTAGGCAGGCCTGGTTGTGACGATGATTGTGCAGCAGTGATGTGTCATCCATTAGAAAATGTTATTCATACCAAAGTAGATTTAGAATGAAATGAGCGGTCACAAGACTGCATGTATCCTTAAAATTGAATGGTTATCTTAAGAAGCTGTTTCCATCAGTATTTCTGGGTGTTTTCACTCCTAGTTCGTTTGTGCCTTCTCGGTCCATTTGTGGTTTGATTTCCTCATGATTTGTGAAAGCAATGAGGTCCCGGTACGCTTTGTATGGACCAACATAACAGTAATGCTTGAGGCTGAACTAAGCAGGGCTGCGCTTCCCAAAATCATTGTAAGCTTAAGTACATTATATACCCATTGAAACCAATAGATTTACGATCAACTTAGGCTTATGTTTTTGGGAAACGCAGCCCAGTTTTGTCCTTGTATATATATTACCACCGGACGTAGGGGTGCTGAGGGTGCTGCAGCACCCCCCTGTTGTGTAGCCTGAGAAAAAATGGGCGGCTGATGGGCGGCTTTCATTTAAAATATATAAATGAAAGTTTTGCAGCAAAAAAAAATATTATATCGATTTTATTAATTTGTATATTCATTCAAATTAATTGAAAAGTAGCTGAAGCCTACAATGACATTTTAAGCACAAGTTGAGTTAAGTTGAATCAAATTGACTGAAAGTTGTTTCAACTTCTTAAACTGACTATAATAAATAATTTGTTGCCAAGACTTTTTGATCCCCTTATTACCTGTAAAATTTGTGTCGTACCCATAAGAATTGATGACCATTTCTAGAACCATTGAAAACAGACAAAGAGCGACGGCATCTTCAGCAGCAAGCAATCTCACATTCTCAGATATGTAGCGCTTATTTTGGTGTTTAATGCTCGATCTTTCATATTCTTGGAACAAAATTAATGCTTATTTTTGAATCATTATTCTTAATGAAAACAAATCCCACACTCAACATCAGCAATAGCCTACTACAATGACAAAGTCGCCTATATTAAACACACAACTTGAACAGAACGATTAAGACTGAGACTAATATATACCTGCGGTTCAACTCAAATAAATAAAGAGTTTTTTGTATTTTTCCCTTACTTCAAACGAATGCTTAGTTTGTGGCTCATTAGGCTATTATTAATGGGAGAAAAACATAGGCTATATGACAAAATAATAGCTACAATGACATATATTCACTTATATTAAACTTTTAACTATTATTAGCCTAACACTTCTCCGACAGCTTACCAGAATTCCCTGTCCAAGTCCGACTGGAGCCTGTGTCTTCTCTCTCTCTCTCTCTCTCTCTTTCTCTCTTTCTGTCTGTCTGTCTCTCTCTCTCTCTCTAACTGTTGTCAACCAGTTTTCCCTTTCATGTTTGCAACTGGTTCAAAATGTTGCAGCTCGCTTCTTAATGGGGAAGAAAATGAGTGAGCATATCACCCCTACTTTAAATTACATTGGCTACCAATGAATTTCAGGATTGATTACAAGGTTTTAACTTTTGTATTTAAAAGCCTTGCACGGTCTGGCTCCAGTTTACATCTCATGTCTCCTCTCATCTTATTTGTCCATGTGGCGGAAGACGAAACACGAAATTCACCATAACATCTATAAAGTCAGCCTTCATGCTTTCAATGTGGACCTAGCCACAGTGTATGAAATGTGCTATATAAATAAACTTGCCTTGCCTAGACAGACCTTCTTCTAAAACCTTATAAACAGTAACTTAAACAACACTCACACTCTTTTTTGGTACTGTTGAGAGACTGACAATCCCCCCAAGTCAGATTCCCAGTGAAATGCTCTCCGACAGCAACATTTAGAAGAAATAGTACAGTATCTTAAATCGACCTGTAGGAAATGGGACAGAAGTGCGGCAAGTGTGGAGGTATACACTGGCTAAGGGTTACCCCACTGACCAGAAATTCCATCACTCATGCTCTCACTGCTTCTGGAAAACAAACTGGACAATTCAACTCACTCTACACAGCATGAGTCAAGATGTGTTGTGTTTGTTTTCATGAAACATGGTTACACAACATTATGGACTCGCCATTCAGCTTCAAGACTTTCCTGCTGCCGATGAACAGATTAATCCTGTTTGATAAGACACGGGGGCGGCTGTGTGTGTATATCAATTCTTTGTTGGGGTTATTGGTTTGTTGTTCTAGGGCGCTGTAAGCCAAAGAGCATACTTAGGTTTACACACAGGGGAATGACAGCACAATAACAATGGCCGCGAACTCCCGGGCAGATTTATTGTGGGTACATTCCCCTGTGTGTAAACTGCTCTTTGTGAACTGACCGCCCTCAGAACAACAAACCAATAACCCCAGCGGCTTTTTCAAGCCGGTGATTCAACCACGATTAAAGACAGTTTTGAGTTCTGCCAACATCGGAACTTTGCAACAAGGGAAACAACACACTACTTGGTTTATACCAGTGAAACACGCATCAAGCGGAACCCCGCCCCCAGCTCTGAACATCTCTGAGCTAATCAATACAAACCACTTCTCAAATTTGTGGTTCACTGGGGCATCAAAAATGCAAAACAGTTTAAAGAGGCATACAACAACCACACTACTAAAAAAAAAACAATGGGTGACAGCAGAGGTTTGTGGGCTGCTAAAGACTTTTCCGATCAGAGATAAAGTAGCCCTCAAAACAGCAGAGAATTTGTACAAAAAATGCACGTCATATACTAAAAAAAACAATGATCACTTTACAGACAGCAGAGACACACGGAGCCTGTGGCAAGCCATTCAGACCATAACTGACTACAAGCCCCTGCCAAAGGCCTGTGATGACAACACGTCCCTCCCAGATGCACTCAACCACTTTTATTCATGGTTTGAAATGCAGAATGACACACCTGCACAAAAACTACCCACACCTCCCAACGATCAGGCGCTCTGTCAGTCTCCAGCTGACGTAAGGAAGACCCTATCTAGGATTAACCCACGCAAGGCTGCGGATCCTGACAACATACCTGGCCATGTACTGAAAGACTGTGCTGAACAACTGACAGATGTCCTAACGGATATCTTCAACTCCTCGCTGAGCCAGGCAGTCATACCCACATGTTTTAAATCCACAACAATCATACGGGTACCAAAGAAATCACCTGTGTCCTGTCTAAACGACTACCGTCCCATAGCACTGACTCCAATCATAATGAAGTGCTTTGAGAGGCTAGTCACGCACAACATCAAAACCAGCCTCCCCAACACACTCGATCCGCTCCAGTTTGCATACCGCCCAAACCGCTCTACGGATGATGCAATTTCCTCCACCCTCCCCCTGGCTCTTACCCCCCTAGAAAACAAAGACTCCTATGTTAGAATGCTGTTCATCAACTTCAGCTCAGCATTCAAAACAATAATTCCACACCAGCTCATCAATAATTTAAACCTGCTGGGCCTCAACAATTGCCTCGGTAATTGGATCCTGGACTTTCTAACCGGAAGACCTCAGTCAGTCCATGTCGGCCACAACACCTCGAGCACTGCCACACTGAGCACAGGTGCCCCAGAGGGCTGTGTGCTCAGCCTGCTGCTCTTCACGCTGCTGACCCATGACTGCACTGCCAAGTTCAGCTCCAACCACATCATCAAGTTTGCCAATGACACATCAGTGATAGGTCTCATCAGCAACAACGACGAAACGCACTACAGAGAGGAAATGGCACAGCTGGCTGAATGGTGTGGTGCTAACAACCACATTGGTGTCCCTCAATGTGGGGAAGGCAAAGGAGGTTGTGATGGACTTCAGGAGAAACTCTGTTGACCCCCCCCCCCCCCAACAGACCGCAAGACCCTCCAGCGGACAGTGAACACAGCTTCAAAAATCATCTCTCCCCCCAATCCTGGATATTTTCCTTACACGATGCTCCAGCAAAGCCAATATTATTGGCTCTTCCAGCTCCTACCATCAGGAAGACGTACCGGAGCATCAGAGCCCGCTCCGCCAGACTTCTCAACAGCTTTTTCCCCCAGGCTGTGAGAGCCCTGAACTCAAATCAGCCCGCCCCTCTCTGAAACCCCATACAAACCCTCTACCTCCTGAAACATGGACCCCCCCCCCCCCCACAACCTTACCACATCAAAGGGAAAAAACTGTCAAACTTTTTTGTGCAATTCAAAGTGTGCTACACACAGGTGAGTGGGCCTGTACAAACCACCTATAGTAACACACTCTCCTCTACTCGCACTAGACACTTTCACACACTACTGTACATAAATCCCACAAAAGACTCAGTAATATATGTATGTTTACATGCTCATGTACTACAAATCACCTTACACTGTTCCCCAGCCAGCTG
Source organism: Ptychobarbus kaznakovi (assembly GCA_027422405.1). Classification (NCBI taxonomy): domain Eukaryota; kingdom Metazoa; phylum Chordata; class Actinopteri; order Cypriniformes; family Cyprinidae; genus Ptychobarbus; species Ptychobarbus kaznakovi. The sequence goes on along the minus strand of CM049796.1, from coordinate 20,637,608 downwards.
CTTGAATGTTTCTCTTTTTGCACAAGTACAGTATTTGCAAGGCATTTGCACAATTGCACAGTTTGTATTTTTTAGTTTATGTATAGGTAACCACTTTTATATATAGCATATGTATAGTCAAATCTGACAGTAGGTTAGTTGTGTATAGGTTTATACTGTTTTACCTCATTGTTGTATATCTGTATTCATGTAGCACCGTGGTCCTGTGACGCAAGACATTTCGTTTCACTGTGTGTCCACACATGTAGTGGAATGACAATAAAGCTCGACTTGACTTGACTTGACTATCTTGACTCACTTCCCACGTCTTTTTTCAAAAGTGTGCTTAACTGTTTAGAAGCTGATCTCTTAGAAGCGGTGAATGCCTCACTTCTTTCTGGGACTTTTCCAAACTCCCTGAAAACTGCATTTGTTAAGCCCCTTCTGAAAAAGCGCACTCTTGATAACACCATGTTGAGTAACTATAGGCCAATATCAAATTTTCCTTTCATAGGAAAGGTAGTTTTTAAATCAGCTGAACAACTACCTAAACTCAAATGTATACCTGGACAATTTTAAATAGGGTTTCCGAGCGCATCACAGCACAGAGACAGCACTCATGAAGATAATAAATTATATTCGCTTTAATTCTGATTCCGGAAAAATATCAGTGCTAGTACTATCAGCTGGTACTACTAAATACAGTGTTCCTGTGTCTCAGTGGTAGAGCATTGCGCTAGCAGTGCAAAAGGTTGTGGGTTCAATTCCCAGGGAACACACATACAGATAAAAAAATGTATAGCCTGAATGCACTGTAAGTCGCTTTGGATAAAAGCGTCTGCTAAATGTATAAATGTAAATGGTACTACTAGATCTTACTGATGCGTTCGACACGGTTGATCATAACATACTTCTAGGGAGAGACTGGAAAACTGTGTCGGGCTATCTGGGATGGTACTCAAATGGTTCAGGTCATACTTAGAAGGGGGTGGATATTATGTGAATATAGGAGAGCATACGTCTAAGTGGACGTCCATGACCTGCGGAGTCCCACAAGGCTCAATTCTTGAACCGCTCCTGTTGAGCCTGTATATGCTCCCACTAAGTCAAATAATGAGAAAGAACCAAATTGCCTATCACAGCTATTCTGATGATACCCAGATTTACCTAGCCTTATCTCCAAGTGACTATAGTCCCACTGTCCACTGGCCCTTGTCAATCATGGCCTCCTAATAATCCTCATCCACTTGATTGGCTCTATGACTCTCTCTCCTCTCCACCTGTAGCTGGTTTGTGGTGAGCGCACTGGGGCCGTTGTCCTGTGGCAGCCGTTGCATCATCCAAGTGGATGCTGAACACTGGTGGTGGTTGAGGAGAGACCCCCCGCCACATGATTGTAAAGTGCTTTGGGTGTACAGCAATACACAATAAAGAGCTATATAAGAGCATCATTCATTCATTCATTGACTCCCTCTGCCAATGCATTGATGAAATTAAAAGTTGGGTGTGCCAGAACTTTCTTCAGTTAAAAAAAGGAGAAAACTGAAGTCATTGCATTTGGAAACAAAGATGAAGTTCTCAAGGTGAATGCATACCTTGACTCTAGGGGTCAAACAACTAAAATTAAGTCAAAAATCTTGGGGTGATTCTGGAGACAGACTTTAGTTTCAGTAGTCATGTCAAAGCAGTAACTAAATCAGCATACTATCATCTCAAAAGCATTGCAAGAATTAGATGTTTTGTTTCCAGTCAAGACTTGGAGAAACTTGTTCATGCCTTTATCACCAGCATTTACATTTTACATTTACATTTATGCATTTAACAGACGCTTTTATCCAATGCGACTTACCAGTTTATCAGTTTGTGTGTTCCCTGTAAATTGAACCCACAACCTTTTGCGCTGCTAACGCAATGCTCTACCACTGAGCCACAGGAACAGAAGGGTGGACTATTGTAATGGTCTCCTCACCGGCCTTCCAAAGAAGACCATTAGACAGCTGCAGCTCATCCAAAATGCTGCTACCAGGATTCTGACTAGAACCAGAAAATCTGAGCATATCACACCAGTCCTCAGGTCCTCAAACTAGCTTCCAGTTACTTGTAGGATGGAGTTTAAAGTGATTTTACTCATTTATAAATCACTAAATGGCCTAGGACCTTAATACATTGTAGATATGCTCACTGAATATAAATCTAACAGACCACTCAGATCATTAGGATCGAGTCAGTTAAAAATACCAAGGGTTCACACAAAACAAGGGGAGTCCGCTTTTAGCTATAATGCCACCCGCAGTTGGAAATAGCTTCCAGAAGAGATCAGATGTGCTAAAACATTAGCCACATTTAAATCCAGACTCAAAACTCATCTGTTTAGCTGTGCGTTGGTTGAATGAGTACTGTTCTATGTCCAAACTGATTGCACTGTATTTTATGAATAATCATTTTCTATTCTTAACTGTTTTAAATTCAGTTTAAATAAATTCCTTGTTTTTATTGTTGAGATTAATATTTTTAATGACTATTTCACATCCTTTTATGTAAAGCACTTTGAATTACCGCTGTGTATGAAATATGCTATATAAATAAATTTGCCTTGCCTTTCTCTGCCCGAAGATCTCTTAGATCATCCTCTGACAAACTATTAACCGTCACAAAGTCCTGCTTGAAATCTAAAGGTCTCAACACCTTTTCTGTATTAGCCTCTAAGATTTGTAATTCGCCACCTCAATCTGTTGTGTTATCCCCCTCTTCATCTGCATTAAAATAATCTTTGAAATTGTATCTCTTTTCCTAGGCCTATTCATATTTTTTTATATATATCTTGATTTTTATTTTGGTCTTATGGTTTAAGTTGTTGATTTAACATTTTAAACTTTGTATTTTTGTAAGACTGTCATATTTTTATTTGTGAAGCACCTATAGCACCTACAGCATTTATGTTGTGTTAAGGTGCTATATAAATAAAAATGACCTTGCAATGAATGTCCATCCAAAGCTAAAAATTATTTCACCCTCATGTGGTTACAAGTATGAGTTTCTTTCTACTGTGGACACAAACTGAGATTAAATTGTTGCTGAATAGTAAAACATATATAGTATGAATATTGTTGCTCCACTGCAGTGTGAATTTTTTTTTGTGTGTAGCTCAGTGTGTCAGACTGTTCTAAACAAGTGGTATACAGTGTGGAAAAGGCCAATTTTTCTCTTTGTTCTAAGATTTTAGAACATCATAAAGCAGCCTGCATCTGTATTTCAGAAGTGAATGTATAATGGCTTAATGTATTCTATGAATTTATCATCGTTATAATGAATACACTATATCTAAAATTTGTATAAATACATATTTATCATGAAGTGTGAAAAGAATCCATACGTTCATATAATGCATTACAAAGGAACTGAAAAACATATAGTGGCCCTATCAAATCAAAGTAGGAAAACCAAACACTGAGCAATAGATTTGTCTTTTGTCATGTACTGTTAGTTATTTTACATTTTGTATAAATGTTTGATATATGTTTGTGTAAGGAATATGTTTATTATAATTTATCAAGTGAATTCATAATTAAGTGATTTGTGTCCTAATGCATGAACGCTATATTGAAAATATGTATGTGAACACTTGCTTCATGAAATAAAACTTGATGTCATATAAATATTTTTTTTTTTTAGTTTGTCTTAGCCTTGTTCGTGTACAGTAGCTTGCTAACTCTGTCTAAATCTGATAGACAATAAGAAAAGGTACAGGATTGTTTTTAATTTCCACCTAATTTAGTTTAACTCTTTCAAATCCATGCCACATATTTGCAAAACAAAATACTGAGCAAAAAAATATATATTGTTTTAACGCAATAGAGAAAAAAATATATGATTAATTGCAAACTAATGCTTTTAATATCAACATTATTTTGATAAAAGTAATATAATTAGCCCATAATCCAATAAATACAATTTTGTACAAGGTGTATGTGGATGTAGACAAAGTGAAAGTAATGTTCTGGGATTAATTAGCTGCTTTAAAATGTTTAAACTGCAGAGGGTGTCAGAGCCTTCACAAAACAAGCATCTTTTAAAGACCAGTTTCCCAGCTGAACAATATTTAATGTAATTAGTCAATTGTTCTAATTGGACTGATGAAGGCCTACAAAAAGGCCTATAATACACATACCACCAGCTGCATGTATATCTGGATTTATAGATTGTGTATAGGGGTTTGAGATTGTGAAAGTTTGCGTTTTTGGAGCATTTGTGGATTTTTGTCATGGGTCAAGGGTGGAAAAGGTGAGTTTATTAATTCAATTTGTGCTTATGAATGACTCCGCAAACATTTATTATGTCTTTTTTCTTCAAATTTGTAGGTTACCCTTGTTAGTAATTTGCCTGCTATTTTGGAAAAATACTGATGGATTTAAAGGTGCAGTGTTTTCTTCTTCCTTTATCTTCCAAAGATGCTTGTTCAGTGGGATTTGTGTACAAAGGTGTTCCTTTTTATTTCTTTAGGTGGAGCTTATTCCAATGCCCATGATCAGTGGGGTCAGTCTTCTGACCGTTTCTCACCTGGTGTTGTCCAGTCTTCTATGTCAGAGGCCCGTATAACTGGGACTTTGCCTGTTGAAGAAGTGGGATCCAGTTTGTTCTCTAACAAACCCCTGAAGAGCAGGTCAAAGTTTAATCTACTCCAGTTTGTCAAAGGTGGCCCCAGCAGCTCTCAGTCAACGTCCCATGCCCAAACTGCTCCAGGCAGCTCTGTCTCTGCTTCCTGGTCTCTGCCCCTAGACGAACAGCCTTTAAGCAGCTTGACATCTGCTGGATCAACTATTTCAGGTGCTGCTAGTGGATTACGTTTGCAAACCCAGAATGCTGCAAGTGGTTCTGGACACCTTGTTTCTACCCAGGGAGGGAGTAAAAGCTACCCTGCCGAGCTTGGGGTTTCTGGCCAGTCCACCAGTGATGGTTTGCATTTGTCCACCTCCCAGGAAACCTCAGGTCATCAATCAGCAGAAACCTCTTTGCCGGTGTTCTCTCAGGAGAGTATCTCTTACAAAAGTTCATCTGTTCCAGGTGCCACTTCTCAAAGGAGCCCTATACTACTTTCAGAAAGTTTCGGTAAACGTGTATCTTCTCAGGGGGAAGGTAGCTACAGTGGTTTGTCTCAAGGTGCATCTAGCCCATATACTCCAGGATCCCTGATGTCCAATAAGCTTAATGCTTTACCCCTAGGGGTCTCTAGCCAGTCCAAAAGTGCTCAAAGTATATCTAGTGGTTCTCCAAGCACCCAGAGCAGGTTTGGCACTCAGTTAGCCACTTCTAGTCGTTATGACTCTGTACAGGGAGGTAGTAGCTCTAGTTTTTCTCACAAGCCTCAGAGCACTCTGGGTCAGTATGCTCCCTTGTCCCCTACCAAATATGTAAGCAATCCCATGTCTTCGCCCGACGCTATTCATAGCCAGGCCACAAGTAGTGGGACTTCCTATAGAGCTGTTTCACAGGTTGGTTCTCGGTCTCAAGTGGGAGCTTCTGGTCAGTTTGCATCTCGGAGAGGCAACTATTACAGTGGATTGCTTCCACAGTCTCAAGCTACCTCTCGTCAATATGCTCTTGGCTACTCCAAGCCCATTTCCTCATCCCAAAGCACATTCAGTCAGTCTGCCGGTGTCTTGATTCCCCGTAAGCAATATGCCTCTGCCTCCCAGAGCAGCTCTGGCGCTCCGTTTGGGTCCTCTACTGGTTTTGCCTCACAGGGAATGAGCAGCTCTTACAGCGGTTCTGTCCAGTCTCAAGGTACCACAAGTCAGTTTGCCCCTGGCTCTCAATCTCCATATGATAGTTTATATTGCAAGTGTGCACTGTCACCCCAAGGTATAGACAGTGAGTCTACTACTGTTCCGAGTTCACGTAATCGGTTTACATCTAACTATGGAACCCAGTCAGGGTCTTCTACTCCCTTCACCCTGCAAGGAAGTATAATTTATGATCGATCACCACAGCCTCAAGGTACTGCAAGTCAACTTGGCCCTGTGTTTCGCACGTATCCAAGTGCATCATCCCAATCACAAGGTGTTGCCAGTCAGTCTACTACTGTTCAAGGATCTCGGAAGCAGTTTACATCTACCTTTACAGGGGACTCTGGCACCCAGGCAGGAGCCTCTACTCCCTTCACGCTGCAGGGAAGCACTACTTATGGAGGATCACCTCAACCTCAAGATGCTGCCAATCAGCTTGTCCGTGGGTGGTCTTTCCCATATGCAAGTCTATCACTGTCCTCACCCCAAGCTGGTCAATATACTACTCTTCAGGGTTCACGGAAGCAGTTTACATCTACCTTTACAGGGGGCTCTGGCACCCAGGCAGGATCCTCTACTCCCTTCTCCCTGCAGGGAAGCACCGCTTATGGTGGATCATCTCAGCCTCAAGATGCTGCTAGTCAGCTTGTCCCTGGGTCTTCCCCATATGCAAGTGTGTCATTGTCCTCACCCCAAGGTGCTGCTAGTCATTCCAGCAAATCCTATCAAGGCTATTCTGTGTCCCAAAGCCGGGAGTCTCTAAAAGGGCAGCCTTCAGCCACTCGTTTGACACCAGTAATTCGTACCTCCGATGCCACTGCATCACAGGGTAGCTCTTCATCTCAAAGCTCTCCAATGCCGTTATCTTCCCTGTCATCTGCAGGAGGCTCATCGAGAGTTTCTGGTCAGTTTGTTTCTGCACATGGTGGTAGCACTAGTTACGGTGGCTCTTTCCAATCTCCAAGCCTTTCTACCAAGTATACCCCTGGGTCCCAGCACTTGCCCTTTGATACAAGTGTTGCTGGTCAAGGTACATCCAGTGCTTCAGCATCTGAGGTCTTGAGTAGCTACAGTTCAATGAACAACCAGAATGCTCCTGCTCAACAATCCAGAAGATCTTCCTCAAGCCGCTTCTACTCGGTCAAGGGCTAAAAGACTCTGGTAAACTGATGCAAATGTCTTCCAGAATTGAAATCCCAATAAATATGTAAATCAAAGCAGTTTTCTTGGTGTTGCCAACTTGTTCATTCCATGTCTAGAAGACTTGGTGCTGTCATTAAAAATCATGGAGGCCATACAAAGTACTAGATTTAGTAGTTTTTGTTGTGGGGTGTACTCATTTTTGCATCACCCTAATTTGAGTAAAACTGAAAATTTTGTTCTCTAAGTTATATTATTAACCTTACTTTCATGTTATAAGTTAAACAGATGTTATATAAAACTTAGTCTTGTCAACATTTTGGAAAATGTTTTTGTGTTCATTGAGATATTGTTTAAAATGTTACTTTTCAAAGGGGGTGTACTCATTTACGCTGAGCACTGTATATATTACCACCGGACGTAGGGGTGCTGAGGGTGCTGCAGCACCCCCTGTCGTGTAGCCTGAGAAAAAATGGGTGGCTGGGGGGTGTGGTGTTGAAAATAAATAAATGAAAGTTTTGCAGCAAAAAAATTAATTATCCATTTTGTTCATTTATATATTCATTCAAATTAATTGAAAAGTAGCCGAAGCCTACAATGACATTATAAGCACAAGTTGAGTTAAGTTGAATCAAATTGACCGTGAAAGTTGTTTCAACTTCTTAAACTGACTATAATAAATAATTTGTTGCCAAGACTTTTTGATCCCATTATTACCTGTAAAATTTGTGTCGTACCCATAAGAATTGATGACAATTTCTAGAACCATTGAAAACAGACAAAGAGCGACGGCATCTTCAGCAGCAAGCAATCTCACATTCTCAGATATGTAGCATTTATTTTGGTGTTTAATGCTCGATCTTTCATATTCTTGGAATAAAATTAACGCTTATGGTTGATTCATTATTCTTAATGAAAACAAATCCCACACTCAACATCTGCAATAGCCTACTACAATGACAAAATTTGCCTATATTAAACACAAAACTTGAACAGAACGATTAAGACTGTCCAGGGGCGTAGCCATCATTTCGCAAGTGAGGGGGACAGAAATGTGTGTATATATATATATATATATGTATATATATCACATTACAATATAACATTTCTGTAATGTATATAACATACCAATCAAAAGTTTTTGAAAAGTAAGATTTGTATAGTTTTTTTAAGAAGCCTCTTCTCACCAAGCCTGCATTGATTTGATCCAAAATACAGTTTTACTATATACAACAACTGCTTTATATTTGAATATATTGTGAAATGTAATTGATTGCTGTGTTCAAAGCTGAATTTTCAGCAGCATTACTCTAGTCTTCAGTTTCTCATGATCCTTTAGAAATAATTCTGATATGCTGATTTGCTGCTCAAGAAACCTTTTTTAATTATTATTTTTATTCATATTTAAAACAGTTGTGTAGATTTTTCAGGACTCTTTGAGGAATATAAATATCTAAATATCAGTATTTTTTAAATAAAAAGCTTTTGTAACATTATACACTACCATTCAAAAGCTTAGAGTCAGTATAATTATTATTTTATTTTATTTATTTAGTTATTTTGGAAAATAAATTATAGAAATTAATACTTTTATTTAGCAAGGATGGTTTAAATTGATCAAAAGTGACGATAAAGACATTTAGGATGTTACAAAGATTTCTATTTCAGATAAAGGATGTTCTTCTGAACTTTCTATTCATCAAAGAAACCTGCAAAATTCCACTCATCTGTTTTCAACATCATCATAAAAAATGTTCAGAATCAGAATATCAGAATGATTTCTGAAGGATTGTGTGACTGGAGTAATGATGATACAAATTCAACTTTGAAATCACAATAAATTACATTTTTAAATATATTCAAATGGAAAACAGTTATTTTAAATAGTGAAAATATTTCAACATTTTACTGTTTTGCTGTAGGCCTACTTTGGATCAAATAAATGCAGGCTTTCTGAGCAGAAGAGACTTCTTTAAAAACATAACAAATCGTAATGTTAAAAAACTTTTGACTGGTAGTGTATAGGCAACTTTAATTTTTCTCCTTTTCTCGCTTTTAATTGACTTCAATTGAAATAAATTTAAATCAGATACACTGCTGGACAATAACCAATAATAATGATTTGTTTATATACTACAAACAGTAGTATATAATACTAGTTATACTAGAATAGTTTCTATACTGTAATGAATGATATGTCAATTAGCACTGAATTGTTCATATACTTTATTTATTACCTGGAGATGACTTGAAAAACACAAATAAAACATATATAGTGCAATCGCAATTCCAAATTCGTTTGGAACAGCTTTTTTCATACAGCAATAGCGGGACATTTCAGAATCAGAATTGCTTTTATTGTCATTGCAAGCAGGGCAAACAACGAAATTCTAAAAGCACCTCTGTGGTGTAAAAACACAACAAAAAAAGATATAGATACAATATAATGATAAAGACAAGACAAGGGGAGACATAAAGTGCAAAAATTGTAGAGCAGCATATTAACTGATCTGTGTGCAATGATATTTATTGTAAATAACTGTTCAAGATGTGTATAGCTCTCGGAAAGAAACTGTCTCTAAATCTGCTTGTGTGAATTTTGGCAGATCTGTAGCGTCTGCCAGATGGCAACAATTCAAACAGACCATGACCGGGATGGGTGCAGTCTTTTGTGATGTTTTGTGCCCTACTAAGATAGCGTGTAGAGGCAACATCCTCCAAAAGTGGCAACTGGCAACCAATGATTTTCTCTGCCGTTCTCACCACTCCCTGCAGTCTCCTTTTGTCAGCTGCAGAGCAGCCTGCATACCACACTGTTATACAGTAGGTCAAAACAGACTCAACTGTTGCATGATACAAGCGGATGAGCAGTCTCCTGTCCATATTATTTCTCCTAAGCACCCTCAGGTCAAAACAGACTCAACTGTTGCATGATAAAAGCGGATGAGCAGTCTCCTGTCCATATTATTTCTCCTAAGCACCCTCAGGAAGTGTAGTGTCGTGCTCTTTTAACTATAGCGGTGGTATTGGCTGCCCAGGATAAATCATTAGATATGAGGACCCCCAGATACTTAAAGGTCTCCACTCTCTCCACGCCTTCTCCATTGATGTAGAGTAGGGCAGGGACTGAGTCTCGCTTCTTTCTGAAGTCCACTATCAGTTCTTTGGTTTTAGAGGTGTTCAGAACCAACCTGTTTGTTGAGCACCAGGCCGCCAGTCTGAGGATCTCCTCTCGGTATGCAGATTCATCTTCATTTGAGATGAGTCCAACTACGGTTGTGTCATCCGTGAACTTAATAATGGAGTTAGAAGGATGGACAGGTGAACAGACATGTCTATATAGGGTGTACAAGACCGGGCTTAGTACACAGCCCTGGGGGGATCCAATGTTCAGTTTAATGGTTGTCGATTTGTGGAAGCCAAGTTTAACATGTTGGGAACGGTTCGTCAGAATGTCCTTGATCCATGTACAGATGGTTTGGTGAAAGCCCAGGTACAACAGTTTGTCCATGAAAATATCTGGTACGATGGTATTAAAAGCAGAGCTAAAATCAATGAAAAATATCCTTACATGGCTTTGCCGGTGTTCCAGATGGTGCAGAGCTAAGTGGGTAGCCAAGGCAATGGCATCTCCGGTGGCTCATTTAGCCCTGTAGGCAAACTGATAAGGATCAAAGGATGGAGGGAGGCTTGCCTTAATATGATACAGGACCAGTTTTTCAAAACACTTCATAATAATGGGAGTAAGGGCAACTGGCCCGTAGTTGTTCAAGTCTGTAGAATCTTGCTTTTTGAGGACTGGGATGATGATGGCAGATTTTAGGCAGGATGGAACGGTGGCCAGTGACAGGGAGATGTTAAAGATCCTAGTGAAGACCCCCGCGAGCTGATCAGCACAGGTCTGGAGCACTTTGCCAGGCACTCCATCGGATCCGGTAGCCTTCCTAGTGTTTATTGTCCTCAGCACACGCCTCACGTCATGTTCCTGCAGCATGAGTACGTGGGAACCAGAGTCAGTGGTGAAGGATGATGATAAGACAGGCATGTTTGTCTCAAACCGGGCAAAGAAGCAGTTCAGCTGCTCGCATAGTGCGGCATCCCCATTCGCATTGCTGTTTGTGCTGCGTTTGTACTTGGTAATGTGCTGAATTGCTTGCCACATGCTCCGTGAGTTGTCTTGCTCCAGGTAGACCTCGATCTTCCTTCTGTAGTCATCCTTTGCCTCCTTGATGCCTCTTCTGAGGTCAGCTCTAGCAGTGCTGTACTGTGCCTCATCCCCTGACCTAAAGGCGATGTTACGTTTCTTGAGGAGACACCGTACCTTGCTTGTCATCCAGGGTTTTTGGTTTGGAAATATCTGGATGCATTTGTCAACTGTAAAATTGTCCATGCAGTAATTAATATAAAAAGAACAGTCTCTGTAAACTTCTCCAAGTCCTCTTGATAGAACAAGTCCCAGCAAGTGTTTTCAAAGCAATCCTGCAGTTGAGTGAGAGCACCTTCGGGCCACGTTTTAATGATTTTAGTGCATGGCTTAGTAGTCCTTATAAGAAGTGTGTAAGCGTCTGGAGGAATATAGACCGCAGTGACAGTGACAACACTGAGTTCCCGAGGTAAATACAAAGGTCTACACTTAACTGATAAGGCCTCCAAGTCAGGGCCGCAATGACGGGCAGTGATCCTGTTGTTACAGCACCAATCATTATGCAAATACACGCACAGCCCCCCCACCTCTGCTCTTACCAGTCTCTTTGTCCCTGTCCTGCCGGTAGCAAATGCGTCCCGCTAGCTGTACAGCAGTGTCGGGGATAAGCGGTTTCAGCCAGCTTTCTGTGATAATCATTATGCAACAGGTCCTGACGAAGTGGTCGGAAGTAGTGAGCAGCTCCAATTCATCCATTTTATGCGTTACAGATCTAGCATTTGTCATATAGATGCTTGGTAGTGGGGGCTTGTATGGATTCCTCTTTAGCCTAGCCCAAAAGCCTGCCCGGCATCCCCTCTTCTGCTTTCGCTCTCTCCTGCATCTGCGTCGCCTGCTTGGGAAGCAGACCCACGGTGACTTTGCTGGTCTAGCGATATAATCCGAAATATTATGACTCCTCTGAAAGTCACTCGTAATGTCCATGCTTCATCGGAGTCCGATGTCAATTAACTCCTGACGACTGTACATGTATTCTCCTCCACATAGACAAAAAGACATAGACGTAGACAAAAAGATCCAAAAAGATAAACACCAAACGAGAGGGCTTAGCACTCATGTGTGTGCCGCCATTTTGTGTGGCAATCTTTTGTCCATATTAGGAATTTCCTGGTGCGACTTTCTACACTCTTTCTCTGCTGAAGTCCATACTGCCAAGGCTTCATACTTCCACCACAAGATCAACAGCCCATCTGACACACGCAATCTCCTCCAAACATTCAACTCTCTCCTCTGTCCCCCTCCACCACCCCCGACCACCTCTTTAACAGCCGATGACTTTCCCACATTCTTTACAAACAAAACTAGGTCAATCAGTAGCCAGTTCTCAGCTCCACACATGCAGGAACTCAAATCAACCACATCTACTGCTAAAACTCCCTTCTTTGCCTTCTTTCCCCTCACTGAGGCAGAAGTATCCAAACTTCTCCTCTCCAGCCACCCTACAACATGCCCTCTTGATCCAATCCCCTCACACCTTCTCCAAGCAATCTCTTCTTCACTCTTACCAGCACTCACACACATCATCAACACATCTCTCCTCACAGGCACCTTCCCTACTTCCACTCACTATTACGAATCTAAATCCCCTCCAGAAGTCTGAGATCTGCTAGTGAGCGACGCCTTGTGGTACCATCACAGAGAGGCTCAAAATCACTCTCCAGAACATTCTCGTTCACCATTCCTGGTTGGTAGAATGATCTTCCTACCCCCATCCGGAATGCTGGATCCCTGTCAACCTTCAAGCAACAACTGAAAACTCATCTCTTTCAACACTACTTGACTTCATCATAGAAAAAATAAATAAATAAATCTTTACCTTTTTCTATATCTTCATCTTTCTCTCCTTCTCTTGCTAGCTTGTACTTATTTGAACAATGCCTGAGACTTGGAGTTAGGGGCACTTCCTCTGTCTGTTTGCCTCTTCAAGATTAATCGCTTTATGTATTCCCCAATTGTAAGTCGCTTTGGATAAAAGCGTCCGCAAAATGACTAAATATAAAAAAAATACTAAATGTATTCAAGCAGGCTCGGGTAACCCCACTGTTAAAAAAACCTACATTAAACACTTCACTTACAGATAGCTACAGACCTGTTACCCTCATTTCTGTCAAAGCATAACCCACTGGATGCTAACCAATCAGGGTTCAGGCGTGGACATTAAACTGAACCTGGCTACTCTTAGTCACTGAAGCCCTGCATTTTCATTCTGCTGGATTTATCTGCTGCGTTTGACACTGTTAACCATCAGATCCTCCTGTCCACCCTCTCACCACTGGGCATCACAGGGATTCCACTTTGCTGGTTTGAGTCCTATCTCACTGGTCGGTCTTTCAAGGTGGCCTGGGGAGGGGAGGTATCCACAGAACATCAACTGGTCACTGGGGTTCCTCAGGGATCAGTCCTTGGACCCCTCCTCTACTCCACATACACTACATCACAGTACACATGGTTTCTCCTACCATTGCTAGGATGATGACACACAGCTTTATCTCTCATTTCGACCAGATGATCCAACGGTATCTGCACGGATCTCAGGCTGCCTGGCAGACATCTCGGCATGGATGAAAGAACATCACCTACAGCTCAACCTGGCAAAGACTGAGCTTCTTGTCTTCCCTGTCACTCCAACTCTACAGCATGATTTCACCATCCGTGTCGTGGCCTAATGGATAGAGCGTTGGACTTGAAACCAGAGGTAACCCAAGGTTATGGGTTCGAATCCCGGCTCTGGCAGGAAGTGTCCACGACTGAGGTGAGACCCTTGAGCAAGCCGCAATGTCGGCTGCCCACTGCTCCACTTGGATGGGTTAAATGCAGAGAACACATTTCACTCCTTATTATACTCTGTATAATTGTGTATGTGACAAATAAAGCTCATCTGAGCTTAATTTGTAATTTGTTGTAATTTTCAATGACCAGCTGACTTTCAAAGACCACATTGCAAAAACTTCTCGATCTTGCAGGTTTGCATTGCATAACATCAGAAATATCAGGCCCTTCCATACACAGCATGCAGCAAATTTATTGTCCAGGCCCTTGCCATTTCTAGACTGGACTACTGCAATGCTCTTCTAGCTGGACTTACATCATGCACAATCAAATCTTTACAGATGCTTCAGAATGCAGCAGCACGACTGGTCTTCAGGCAAATAATAAATTCAATTAAATTCAAGATTATTTGTATAGCGCTTTTTACGATACAATTGTTGAAAAGCATCTTTACAGGAAATTAAGTTTCTACAATATATTTATATATTGCAGAAACTTAATATATTTAACTTATGGCAACAGTTGGCTAATTCTGTATACTGTCTGCAGGGTTGGCTTCCTCGGAGTTCCTCTGAGGGGTTGGCATCATCTCTTCTTAGGTGTTTAGTCATCTCCGATCATTTAAGGGTTGGATCCAGACTGAAGCTTGTGTAATTATGGGATGTTAATCCAGAAACAGAGAAACAAATAGAGACATAATTAGCGTACCTGTTGTTCCATCCAAGCAAAACTTATTTGTTCAACCCAAGCTAAAGCATAATAATGTGCGTTTGATCAGATATAACTGCAGTACAAGATTATGAGATGCATTATATGAATGCTTGGCTCAAGAGATGTGTCTTTAATCTAGATTTAAATAGAGAGAGTGTGTCTGAACCCCGAACGTTATCAGGAAGGCTATTCCAGAGTTTAGGAGCCAAATATGAAAAAGTTGTACCTCCTTTAGTGGACTTTGCTATCCGAGGTACTACCAAGAGTCCGGAGTTTTGCGACCTTAGGGAGCGGGTTGGATTGTAGCGTGATAGAAGACTAGTTAGGTGCGCAGGAGCTAAAGCATTTAGGGCCTTATAGGCAAGTAATAATATTTTGTAACTGATATGAAAATTAATAGGTAGCCAGTTCAGAGACTGTAAAATTGGAGTAATATGATCATATTTTCTTGACCTGGTAAAGACTTTAGCCGCAGCATTTGTACTATCTGTAGCTTGTTTATTGAGGATGCAGGACAACTACCTAGAAGTGCATTACAATAGTCCAGTCTAGAGGCCATGAATGCATGAACTAGCTTTTCTACATCAGAAACAGGTAACATGTTCCATAGCTTGGAAATGTTTCTAAGATGGAAGAATGCTGTTTTTGTAACATGGGAAATATGATTTTGAAGTTGCTGTCTAATACAACACACATATTTTTGACTGTAGAGGAAGTAGCAGGACATCCGTCTAGTTTCAAATTGTAATCCAAGAGATTCTGTGTACTGTTTTTTGGTCCAATAAGTAACATCTCTGTCTTATCTGAATTTAAAAGGAGAAAATTATTGGTCATTGTGGCGAGGGGGGCGTGGGAAGGCGAAGCGCGCTAAGGGGAGAGCGGGTTCTGAGACGAGCGGTGAAACGGTTGGCAAGTGAATGATGAGTAACACCTGTGTCTAATTCCAGTGATTGTCGGAGAGACAAGAAAAGGGCCCCACAGTCCTGCAGGTGGGAGGGAGAGAGCACTTGCGAGCCTACGGCAAGTTGAGAGAGCGATCACACAGAGAAGAAACCTCAGACGACATTGTTTATTTTTGAATGTCTTTAAGTTGTATTGGTCGCAATAAAGACCCCCTTTTGGCTCGTCACCCCTGACTTCCTCGTCTTCCTTCCCTTGATCCCCAAACCCTTTTACAGTCATCCAATCATTTAAATTTTTAACACACGCCGTTAGCTTAGATAATTTAGAAGTTTCATCTGATCTTGTTGAGATATATAGTTGAGTGTCATCAGCATAACAATGGAAATGAATCCCGTATTTTCTAATAATATTACCAAGGGGCAACATGTATAATGAAAAAAGCAGATTACCTAGGACAGATCCTTGTGGTACTCCATACTTTACTGGTGATAATTGAGATGCCTCCCCGTTTAAATAAACAAAGTGGTAGCGATCGGACAGGTAGAATCTAAACCATCTTAAAGCCTGCCCTTGAATACCTGTATAGTTTTGTAATCGATCTATGAGTATGTCATGATCTATAGTGTTGAACGCAGCACTAAGATCAAGTAAAACTAGCAATGAGATGCAGCCTTGGTCTGATGCAAGAAGTCATTTGTAATTTTAACAAGTGCAGTTTCTGTGCTATGGTGGGGCCTAAAACCTGACTGAAAATCTTCATAGATATCTTTTTTTTTGCAAGAAGGAGCACAATTGAGCAGACACAACTTTTTCTCAAATTTTTGACATAAACGGAAGATTTGAAATGGGCCTGTAATTTGCCAGTTCACAAAGATCTAGTTTGGTTTCTTAATAAGAGGCTTAATAACTGCCAGCTTGAATGGTTTTGGGACGTGACCTAAAGATAACGAGCAGTTAATAATATTGAGAAGCGGTTCTTCTGCTACAGGTAACAACTCTTTCAATAATTTAGTGGGTACAGGATCTAATAAACATGTTGTTGGTTTAGATGCAGTAATAAGTTTATTTAGCTCATCCTGTCCTTTAGTTGTAAAGAAATTCAGTTTTTCTTTGGGTGTGCTGAATGAAGCTGAAGTACTAGACGCTGTAGAATCTATATTTGTTATTGTATTTCTGATGTTATCTATTTTTTCAGTAAAGAAAGTCATTACTATTAAACTGTGAGGGAATATTTAGATCGGGTGACATCTGTTTATTTGTTAATCTAGCCACTGTGCTAAATAAAAACCTTGGATTGTTTTGGTTATTATCTATGAGTTTGCAGATATGCTCGGTCCTGGCTGCTTTTAGAGCCTGTCTATAGCTGGACATACATTTTTTCCACGCAATTCTAAAGATTTCCAAGTTAGTTTTTCTCCATTTGCGCTCAAGATTATGAGTTTCTTTCTTGAGAGGATGGGTATAACTTTTGTACCATGGCGCAGCACGTTTTTCTCTAACCTTTTTTAATTTGATGGGGGCAACAGTTTCTAATGTATTAGAGAAGATAGTTCCCATGTTGCTATTAATTTTGTCTAGTTCATCTGTATTTATGGGCACACAGAGCAGCTGAGATAAATCAGGCAGGTTATTGGTGAATCTGTCTTTAGTGGCGGGAACAATAGTTCTGCCTGGACGATAACGCTGAGCCATATAGTTAATATCAGTAATATGCAGCATGCAAGATACAAGGAAATGGTCAGTAACATCATCACTTTGAGGTACGATATCTATATCAGTAAGATCAATTCCATATGATATAATTAAATCTAGTGTATGATTAAAATGATACGATGATTTTGCTTGACACCAAAAGAGTTTATTAGGTCAGTAAATGCAAGTCCTAACGCATCATTTGTATTATCAACGTGAATGTTAAAATCTCCAACAATTAGTGCTTTATCAGCATTAACCAATAGGTCTGAGAGGAAATCTGCAAATTCTTTTAGAAAATCTATAAAAGGCCCTGGCGGTCTATGCAAAGTAGCCAGAGCAAGAGACAGGACAGATTTCTTTTGCATATCTGACAGTGTAACATTAAGCATAAGTATTTTGAACGAGTTAAACCTGTATCCTGTTTTCTGAATAACATTGAGAATATCACTATATATTGTTATGACACTGCCGCTACGACCAGTCTGACGAGACAATCATTTGGTTTAAGCCAGGTTTCAGTCAGACAGAGTACATCAAAACTATTATCTGTGATCATTTCATTTACAATGACTGCTTTGGGTGTAATTGACCTAATATTTAGGAGCCCAAGCTTTAAAAATTGTTTTTGTATATTTATTTAGCATTTTTCTGATGTTCTGATTTTCTAGATCCTGCATTAAATTTATATTTTGACCTCACTATTCAGGGAACAGACACTGTCTGTATATATTGGACACTGCACGTACCTCTATCATTTAAGTGGGTAGAACAAAAGTCATCATAGCAGTTATTGGAAAATTGGCTTACTAGTCAGATGGAGCGTAGCGTCCTGGAGATGTTGTCCGACAGGAGTTCCACTCCGACTCTGCTGGGGTGCAGGCCATCAGCACGGAAAAGCCTAGGACGCTCCCAGAAAATATTCAAATTATTAACAAAGAGCAGTTTCTGTTCTTTACACCATGACAACAATCATTAGTTTAAAGCAAACAGTCTACTGAACCTTTCGTGTCCTCGTCGATATGTGGGAAGAGGTCCTGACACGATGATCGTCGTCATGGGCGATGTGCTGCTTACTGTCTCGATCAGGCTCCTGAAGTCCATTCTTCAGTGTCTGAGTCTGCCGAGAACGTTTCCAGACATTCCAGAAATCCCTCTCCAGAACATTTTCATTCACCATTCCTGGCTGGTGGAATGAACTTCCTATCCCCGTCCAGAATGCTGAATCCCTGATAATTTTCAAGCGACACCTGAAAAGTAATATCTTCCGTCATCACTTTCCCTTAACCTCTCACTGTCTGGCTAGAATTTGCTCTGAACAATGCCTAGAAATTTGTATTACAAGCACTTCCTGTGTCTGTTTGCCTCATTATAATGTATGGCTTATTGTATTCCTCAATTGTAAGTTACTTTGGATAAAAGCATCTGCTAAATGAATAAATGTAAATGTAATGCAATCAGTGTTTAGTGCTCCGTGATGTTCATCTTGCCTTATTCTGGGTCCGAATAAAACATCAGGTCATGCACAGACTTGTCTCTTTGAATTTGAATCTATATTTATTCACACTCGCTCTTGGAAACATTTATGCAAACACAATTGCCCGAAAAAGGACGAATTTAAGTGATATTAAAAGTAGGGGGCACACTTCCCCCCCGTAATCTATTCCCCTGCGACTGACATATACCAGCGGTTCAAATAAATGAAGTGTTTTTTGTATTTTCTCCTTACTTCAAACGAATGCTTAGTTTGTGGCTCATTAGGCTATTATTAATGGGAGAAAAACATAGGATATATGGTAAAATATTAGCTACAGCTTATCAGAATTCACTGTCCAAGTCCGACTGGAGCCTGTGTCTTTTCTCTCTCTCTCTCTCTCTCTCTCTCTCTCTCTCTCTAACTGGTGTCAACCAGTTTTCCTTTTCACGTTTGCAACTGGTTCAAAATGTTGCAGATCACTTCTTAATGGGGAAGAAAACGAGTGAGCATATCACCCCTACTTTAGTACATTTACATTGGCTACCAGTGAATTTCAGGATTGATTACAAGGTTTTAACTTTTGTATTTAAAAGCCTTGCACGGTCTGTCTCCAGTTTACATCTCATGTCTCATCTCACCTTATTTGTCCATGTGGCGGAAGAAGAAACTCGAAGTTCACTATGGACTGACAATCCCTCCAAGTCAGATTCCCAGTGAAATGTTCTCCCACAGCAAATTAATAGCCAAGCATTTATATAATGCATCTCACAATCTTGAGTTTCTACAATATAAATCTATTTTAGAAACTTATTTTCCTGTGAAGTTGCTTTGCAACGATTGCATCGTAAAAAGCGCTATACAAATCATCTTGAATTGAATTGTATATTTATCATGAAGTGTGAAAAGAAGCCATATGTTCATAGAATGCATTACAAAGGAATTGAAAAGCATACAGTGGCCCTATCAAATCAAAGTAGGAATACCATACACTGAGCAATAGATTTGTCTTTTGTCATGTACTGTTAGTTATTTTACATTTTGTATAAAATGTTTGATACATGTTTGTGTAAGGAATATGTTTATTAGAATTTATTTTGGTGCCATGATGAATATATGTACTGTGGTAAAATGTGTGTTATCAAGTGAATTCATTACTAAGTGATTTTTGTCCTAATGCATGAATGCTATATTGAAAATATGTATGTGAACACTTGCTTCATGAAATAAAACTTGATGTGATGTAAATAATTTTTTTTTTGGAGTTTGTCTTAGCCTTGTTCGTGTACAGTAGCTTGCTAACTCTGTCTAAATCTGATAGACAATAAGAAAAGGCACAGGATTGTTTTTCATTTTCACCTAATTTAGCATAACTCTTTCAAATCCATGCAACATATTTGCAAAATAAACAAAGTTTAAAAAAATAATAATTTCTTTAACATTGTAGAGAAAAAAATATATGATTAATGGCAAACTAATGCTTTTGATATCAACATTATTTTGATAAAAGTAATATAATTAGCACATAATCCAATAAATTCAATTTTGTACAAGGTGTATGTGGATGTAGACATAGTGAAAGTAATGTTCTGGGATTAATTATCTGCTTTAAAATGTTTAAACTGCAGAGGGTGTCAGAGCCTTCACAAAACAAGCATAAATCATCTTTTAAAGACCAGTTTCCCAGGTGAACAATATTTCACGTAATTAGTCAATTGCTCTAATTGGACTGATGAAGGCCTATCCGCCTTATTCAGTCCGCCGCCATTTTGATTCGAAAACGAGGCTGTGAGGGATAAGATAGAAGCAGCAGTCCAGCAGCGTTCGCTATGGCGTATTGTTGTGTACCGGAATGCCGATCGTTTAGCAGTAAAAAAAAATACATCGTTTTACAAATTTCCTCAGGACACAGAACTCAGGAAGACGTGGATTATTAAAATTAGACGGGACATACCACATTTTTGACCGGGTGATTCCTCTGTCGTTGGCTGGTTCTGTAAATCAGCTCTGGACTGTGTGTAGTATCCTCACAAATTTTCAGGGTCCATTGTTTTGAGTGAATGTTTAAATGTCACAGAAAATGCACATGGATTCAAATATACATGTATATATTTAAGAAAAATTTTACTTGTACACACACACACACACACACACACACACACACACACACACACACACACACACACACACACACACACACACACACACACACACACACACACACACACACACACACACACACACACACACACACACACACACACACACACACACACACACACACACACACACACACACACACATTATATTTATACATAATATTAAACATAAAATAATTATACATTTTTGTAACAAAAATACATTTCAATAGAATATTTTTAGTATCTTTATTTTTTGTAAACACATTTTATAATATGATATGTATATATACACATACACACATATAGCAACACATTTTTCTTATATTTGTATATAACATTTGTATTCATAATTTTTATATTTTTAATATCTAAATACATACACCTACCACTTTTTTTGTTACAAAAAAATAGACATTTCAATTGAACAGTTTTAGTATCTTTGTTATATTCATATTTCATACATGTCTGAATTTTGAGATAATTAAAAAATAATAAAATAACATTTCAGCATTTCATTGGAATCCAGTTTCATTTTTCCAGGTTCATTTGTCATATTTACACTTTATGAAGATGGTAAATCAAAATCAACACAACACTCTTTCCTGTTGAACACATTACATACTTTGGGGAATATGGGTAACCAAACAGTTAATTTACATAGTGTTTTTTTCCACAATTTTTTTTCCATAATATGGAAAGTAAGTGGCTACTGTCAACTGTTTGGTTACCCACATTCCTCAAAGTATCTAATGTGTTCAACAGACAAAAATGAGTTCATACAGGTTTGGAACAACTTTTCAGTAAGTAAGTAGTAACTAAATTTCATTTTGGGATAATCTATCCCTTTAATACAATGCACTGGAAAAGGTAATTTGTGGTTTTGTTTCTATTTACACTCTTGTACAGAACAGGTAAGTAACAGCTTGAATGATGTAGAAATTCTAGAATTATATTATTAAAATGTGTTGTTTGTAATATATATATATATATATATATATATATACAGTGGGTACGGAAAGTATTCAGACCCCCTTAAATTTTTCACTCTTTGTTATATTGCAGCCATTTGCTAAAATCATTTAAGTTCATTTTTCTTCCTCATTAATGTACACACATCACCCCCTATTGACAGAAAAACACAGATTTGTTGACATTTTTGCAGATTTATTAAAAAAGAAAAACTGAAATATCACATGGTCCTAAGTATTCAGACCCTTTGCTGTGACACTCATATATTTAACTCAGGTGCTGTTCATTTCTTCTGATCATCCTTGAGATGGTTCTACACCTTCATTTGAGTCCAGCTGTGTTTGATTATACTGATTGGACTTGATTAGGAAAGCCACACACCTGTCTATATAAGACCTTACAGCTCACAGTGCATGTCAGAGCAAATGAGAATCATGAGGTCAAAGGAACTGCCTGAAGAGCTCAGAGACAGAATTGTGGCAAGGCACAGATCTGGCCAAGGTTACAAAAAAAAATCTGCTGCACTTAAGGTTCCTAAGAGCACAGTGGCCTCCATAATCCTTAAATGGAAGACGTTTGGGATGACCAGAACCCTTCCTAGAGCTGGCTGTCCGGCCAAACTGAGCTATCGGGGGAGAAGAGCCTTGGTGAGAGAGGTAAAGAAGAACCCAAAGATCACTGTGGCTGAGCTCCAGAGATGCATTTGGGAGATGGGAGAAAGTTGTAGAAAGTCAACCATCACTGCAGCCCTCCACCAGTTAGGGCTTTATGGCAGAGTGGCCCGACGGAAGCCTCTCCTCAGTGCAAGACACATGAAAGCCCGCATGGAGTTTGCTAAAAAACACCTGAAGGACTCCAAGATGGTGACAAATAAGATTCTCTGGTCTGATGAGACCAAGATAGAACTTTTTGGCCTTAATTCTAAGCGGTATGTGTGGAGAAAACCAGGCACTGCTCATCACCTGTCCAATACAGTCCCAACAGTGAAGCATGGTGGTGGCAGCATCATGCTGTGGGGGTGTTTTTCAGCTGCAGGGACAGGACGACTGGTTGCAATCGAGGGAAAGATGAATGCGGCCAATTACAGGGATATCCTGGACGAAAACCTTCTCCAGAGTGCTCAGGACCTCAGACTGGGCCGAAGGTTTACCTTCCAACAAGACATTGACCCTAAGCACACAGCTAAAATAACGAAGGAGTGGCTTCACAACAACTCCGTGACTGTTCTTGAATGGCCCAGCCAGAGCCCTGACTTAAACCCAATTGAGCATCTCTGGAGAGACCTAAAAATGGCTGTCCACCAACGTTTACCATCCAACCTGACAGAACTGGAGAGGATCTGCAAGGAGGAATGGCAGAGGATCCCCAAATCCAGGTGTGAAAAACTTGTTGCATCTTTCCCAAAAAGACTCATGGCTGTATTAAATCAAAAGGGTGCTTCTACTAAATACTGAGCAAAGGGTCTGAATACTTTGGACCATGTGATATTTCAGTTTTTCTTTTTTAATAAATCTGCAAAAATGTCAACAATTCTGTGTTTTTTCTGTCAATATAGGGTGCTGTGTGTACATTAATGAGGAAAAAATGAACTTAAATGATTTTAGCAAATGGCTGCAATATAACAAAGAGTGAAAAATTTAAGGGGGTCTGAATACTTTCCGTACCCACTGTATATATACAAACCCCATTCCAAAAAAGTTGGGACACTGTACAAATTGTGAATAAAAAAGGAATGCAATAATTTACAAATCTCATAAACTTATATTTTATTCACAATAGAATATAGATAGCATATCAAATGTTGAAAGTGAGACATTTTGAAATGCCATGCCAAATATTGGCTCATTTTGGATTTCATGAGAGCTACACATTCCAAAAAAGTTGGGACAGGTAGCAATAAGAGGCCGGAAAAGTTAAATGTACATATAAGGAACAGCTGGAGGACCAATTTGCAACTTATTAGGTCAATTGGCAACATGATTGGGTATAAAAAGAGCCTCTCAGAGTGGCAGTGTCTCTCAGAAGTCAAGATGGGAAGAGGATCACCAATTCCCCCAATGCTGCGGTGAAAAATAATGGAGCAATATCAGAAAGGAGTTTCTCAGAGAAAAATTGCAAAGAGTTTGAAGTTATCATCATCTACAGTGCATAATATCATCCAAAGATTCAGAGAATCTGGAACAATCTCTGTGCGTAAGGGTCAAGGCCGGAAAACCATACTGGATGCCCGTGATCTTCGGGCCCTTAGACGGCACTGCATCACATACAGGAATGCTACTGTAATGGAAATCACAACATGGGCTCAGGAATACTTCCAGAAAACATTGTCGTTGAACACAATCCACCGTGCCATTCGCTGTTGCCGGCTAAAACTCTATAGGTCAAAAAAGAAGCCATATCTAAACATGATCCAGAAGTGCAGGCGTTTTCTCTGGGCCAAGGCTCATTTAAAATGGACTGTGGCAAAGTGGAAAACTGTTCTGTGGTCAGACGAATCAAAATTTGAAGTTCTTTTTGGAAAACTGGGACGCCATGTCATCCGGACTAAAGAGGACAAGGACAACCCAAGTTGTTATCAGCGCTCAGTTCAGAAGCCTGCATCTCTGATGGTATGGGGTTGCATGAGTGCGTGTGGCATGGGCAGCTTACACATCTGGAAAGGCACCATCAATGCTGAAAGGTATATCCAAGTTCTAGAACAACATATGCTCCCATCCAGACATCGTCTCTTTCAGGGAAGACCTTGCATTTTCCAACATGACCATGCCAGACCACATACTGCATCAATTACAACATCATGGCTGCGTAGAAGAAGGATCCGGGTACTGAAATGGCCAGCCTGCAGTCCAGATCTTTCACCCATAGAAAACATGTGGCGCATCATAAAGAGGAAGATGCGACAAAGAAGACCTAAGACAGTTGAGCAACTAGAAGCCTGTATTAGACAAGAATGGGACAACATTCCTATTCCTAAACTTGAGCAACTTGTCTCCTCAGTCCCCAGACGTTTGCAGACTGTTATATAAAGAAGAGGGGATGCCACACAGTGGTAAACATGGCCTTGTCCCAACTTTTTTGAGATGTGTTGATGCCATGTAATTTAAAATCAACTTATTTTCCCCTTAAAATTATAAATTTTCTCATAAACATTTGATATGTCTCAGTTTATTCTGAATAAAAGATTGAAATGAAACATTTGATTCTGTTTTTATTCACAATTTGTCATCCCAACTTTTTTGGATGTTGTATTATATAATATATACACACACACACACACACACACACACACGTCAACATTTGAATAAAAGATTGAAATTTGATCTTTCCCAACTTCTGTATTAAATCACATAAATACAGCAAAGGGTTGCTTTGGATTCTGTTTTTATTCACAATTTGTACAGTGTCCCAACTTTTTTGGAATCGGGTTTGTGTATATATATATATATATATTGGCACACACACACACACACACACACACACACGTCAACATTTGAAGTGTATTGAAAAGACAAGAACGATTCAGAGAATTTTGGTTTTAAGTTTTAGGACAACTTTGATTAAAGGTTTTGATCCACTTCAAATGTTGACTATGTATGCGTGTGTATATATATAGATATACATGCATACATATGTGTGTGTGTGTGTATGGGCACACCCCACATCAATTGAAAGGTATATAATTCTAGAACAACATATGCTCCCATCCAGACTCGTCTCTTTCAGAAATTATTTTCAACATTGCCAGACCACATTGCATCAATTACAACATCATGTGCGTAGAAGAAGGATGGGTATGAAATGGCCAGCCTATCCAGATCTTTACCCATAGAAAACATCAATAAAGAAAGATGCCAAAGAAGACTGCAGTTGAAACTAGGTAAGACAAGAATGGGACAACATTCCTATTCCTAAACTTGAGCAACTGTCTCCTCATCCCCAGACGTTTGCAGACTGTTCCACACAGTTAAACATGGCCTTGTCCCACTTTTTTGAGATGTGTTGATGCATGAAATTTAAAATCAACTTATTCCCCTTAAAATTATAAATTTTCTCAGTTTAAACATTTGATATGTCACAGTTGTATTCTGATAGGAAACTTCCAATCATTGTTCTGTTTTTATTCACAATTTGTACAGTGTCCCAAAAAGTCAAATTTGAAGTGTATTGAAAAACTGAGTGTGTTAAAAACTTGTTGCAAAAAAGCTTGGCTGTATTAAATCAAAAGGGTGCTTCACTAAATACTGCAAAGGTCTGATACTTTGGACCCATTCATCTCTGTTGAAAGGGTGCTGTGTGTACATTAATGAGAAAAAATGCTTAAATGTTTTAGCAAGGTGGTAAAAATTTAAGGGGTCTGATTTTCCGTACCCACTGTAATTACAACCCCATTAAAAAGTTGGGACAAAAATTGAAAAAAAAGGAATCAATAATTTACAAATCCATAAACTTATATTTTATTCCAATAGTAAATAGCATATCAATTTGAAAGTAGACATTTTGAAATGCCATAATATTTGGCTCATTTTGTTTCATGGGTCAATTTTTTAAGAGTGTAGTTACCTGCTGCATTGGGAAGAGGATTTCCCCCAAACATGAGGAGTTTCAGTCTTTGAAGCTCATCTACAGTCTTTGTTTCAGGGCATTTGATCTCCAGAAGACCATACAGGAATGCTACTGTAATGGAGGAATCCGCTGTAAGGTCTACTACTTTCCCGTGTCTCTGGGCCAGGTCATTTAAAATGAGGCTCCTGTGTCAGGTCAAAATTTGAGGGGACATGATGGATTCATTATTAAGCCTCACAGGGGAACAATTTGTTTCCTGAACAACATATGCTCCCATTTTTTCATATTCTGCAGCAGCCAACAGGTGCGTAGAAGAAGGATCCGGTACTGAAATGGCCAGCCTGCAGTCCAGATCTTTCACCCATAGAAAACATGTGGCGCATCATAAAGAGGAAGATGCGACAAAGAAGACCTAAGACAGTTGAGCAACTAGAAGCCTGTATTAGACAAGAATGGGACAACATTCATTCCTAAACTTGAGCAACTTGTCTCCTCAGTCCCCAGACGTTTGCAGACTGTTATATAAAGAAGAGGGGATGCCACACAGTGGTAAACATGGCCTTGTCCCAACTTTTTTGAGATGTGTTGATGCCATGTTTATTATTTTCCCCTTAAAATTATAAATTTTCTCAGTTTAAACATTTGATATGTCATCTATGTTGTATTCTGAATAAAAGATTGAAATTTGAAACTTCCACATCATTGCATTCTGTTTTTATTCACAATTTGTACAGTGTCCCAACTTTTTTGGAATCGGGTTTGTGTATATATATATATATACACACACACACACACACACACACAACACACACACACACGTCAACATTTGAAGTGTATTGAAAAGACAAGAACGCATTTTGGTTTTAAGTTTTAGGACAACTTTGATTAAAGGTTTTGATCCACTTCAAATGTTGACTATGTATGCGTGTGTATATATATAGATATATACATGCATACATATGTGTGTGTGTGTGTACACACCCCACATTTTAATAATATAATGCTAGAAATTACATTTTTGTATGATCTATCCCTTTAATTCAATCCACTGCAAAAGGTAATTTGTGATTTTGTTTCCATTTACACACTCTTGTTGCACAGAATAGGCAAGTAACAGTTGAAAAAGTCCTTACACTGCTCCTCCCATTGGTGGTAATCATTTTACATTTTACAAAGAAATCACACCATGTAAACCAATTTGATAGTAGTACTCGTGGGTCTTTTTTAGAGTGTAGTTACCTGCTGCATTTTTCAAACATGAGCAGTCTTTGAAGCTGTCTTTGTTTGGGCATTTGATCTCCAGAAGACCGTGTACAGGATCCGCTGTAAGGTCTACTACTTTCCTGTCAGGTGAGGCTCCTAGGTGAGGGGCATGATGATTCATTATTAAGCCACAGGGGAACAATTTGTTTCCTGTGATTTTTTCATATTCTGCAGCAGCAACAGGTTCAAGTTGTATGCCTCGTTTCATTGCTTTGGTCTGAACTGTTTTTTTTGCAGTCATGTCAGCAGCTAACTTTTCAAAGTCTTTAACTCTAGAACAGACTCACTTAAAAGATGTTGATGTGATCCTCTTTGCAAAGGATGCACTTTCCAGGTGTAGTGAATCTTCTGGTGTAATTATCAGACCTCCATAGAAATCATGTTCTTGCTGATTTAATACAGTTGCGTAGGAGCATGGTTGTGGAGGAAGAGGCAGTGTAGGGTGTTCTTCAAAGGACACAGTCTGCTGGGGTAACTGGTAGGATACAACAGACCCAAAAGGTAAGTTGCCAAACTCTGTGGTGACAAGATTGTGTTGTTGCTTACTGGCGGTTAATAATTTTAACATGTGGCTTCTGCTTCCTGACGTTTCTAGGTTTTCCCTCAGATTCTCTTCAAATTCACCACAGGGCAATGGGACAGGGACTGGGCAGTAAATATTTGGGAGAATTCCCACACTTGTGCGGTTTACTTTATGGGTACTACTGTTTGGTTGGTTTTAATTTGGAAACCGATACTGTGCTGATTGACTTTGGCTTTAGTCCTAATGTTCTTGATGGCACATGCCATGTTTGAGGCAAAGAGGTTTTACTTGTTCTTGGTGGTACAGATTTATGCCCCATTTTTAGGTAGTGAGCCAGTGTGTAAAGTAGTCCCAGTAAATGATTACAGTGTCCCAATCCTGCTTTACAAGTGCAGTGGGTGTCTTGGATATATGGGTTTTCTGAAGACAGCTCCACCTGCAACAAAGCAATAAAACATTGTTTTTAAATCCATTATAAGCATAAGACAAGATGTACAAAACACCAGGTGTTTTTAAAATTACAATCCACTAATAGACTATTAATATATATATATATAAGAATAAACTACTTGAGACCAATAATAACCCATTTTCATGTCATGTCGCGTCTTACTCGAAACACCTGGTATTTAGTATGAACGAACGAACGAACAAACAAGGTCCAAAAAACAAACTAAAGACCAAACCTTGAACTTAACATGAACCGTCCTGAACATGGAAGGTGTAGAAATTTGCTTACAACAACACAAAATACCTTTATGTTGTAAGGTGCCTCGTTCTTTCGCATCGAGCGAAAGGACCGAGCCCTAACACTACAGCCTGCTTCGTTTCTCTTCACTGTAAACCACAGGCATCATGTACATCAAACACTACAGTTCAACACTTTGAATTGGCTAATAGCCTAATGTTAGCACATACAATCAGACTGTAGTTTAAACATAACTAACGTTAGATTGTTCTGCATCATTATCTCTATTGCGATCTTCCATGCAGCATGCTAAGCTAAAGCTAGCCTCACAAGAAAGTCGAAAAACTATCTTTTTTACCTTCAACATCATGGATATAACCTTCGACCCAATTGCTGTAACCTTTCAGAAGGATGGATCTGGGAATTTTGGATCCTTCGTCTGCCCATGACTCCACAACATTTACAGTAAGAGGAGGAAGAGATGACAGGTTTGTAGTCCACACAGTCATGTCCTGTTTTTGTGATTTCCTGTTTACCCTCACAGCCTCGTTTTCGAATCAAAATGTCGGCGGGCTGAATAAGGCGTATAAAAAGGCCTATAATACACATTTATAGAAGCACCGCTTATGGTGGATCACCTCAAGATGCTGTCAGTCAGCTTGTCCCTGGGTCTTCCCCATATGCAAGCGTGTCATTGTCCTTACCCCAAGGTGCTGCTAGTCTGTATGCCCCTGGGTCTCAGACGACCTATGCAAGTATATTACTGTCCTCACCCCAAGCTGGTCCATCTACTACTATTCAGGGTTCTCGGAAGCAGTTTACATCTACCTTCACAGGGGACTCTGGCAACCAGGCAGGATCCTCTACTCCCTTCGCCCTGCGGGGAAGCAATACTTATGGTGGATGACCTCAAGATGCTGCCAGTCAGCTTGTCCGTGGGTGGTCTCTCCCATATGCAAGTCAATCACTGTCCTTACCCCATGGTGCTGCTAGTCAATCCAGTCAATCATATCAAGGCTATTCTGTGTCCCAAAGCCGGGAGTCTCTAAAAGTGCAGCCTTCAGCCACTCGTTTGACACCTGTAATTCGTACCTCTGAGGCCACTGCATCACAGGGTAGCTCTTCATCTCAAAGCTCTCCAATGCAGTTATCTTCCCTGTCATCCGCAGGAGGCTCATCACGAGTTTCTGGTCAGTTTGTTTCTGCACATGGTGGTAGCACCAGTTACGGTGGCTCTATCCAATCTCCAAGTCTTTCTACCAAGTATACCCCTGGGTCCCAGCACTTGCTCTATGATACAAGTGTTGCTGGTCAAGGTACATCCAGTGCTTCAGCATCTGAGGTCTTGAGTAGCTACAGTTCAATAAACAACCAGAATGCTCCTGCTCAACAATTCCGCAGATCTTCCTCAAGCCGCTTCAACTCGGTCAAGGGCTAAAAGACTCTGGTAAACTGATGCAAATGTTTTCCAGAGTTGAAACTCAAATAAATGTTTTAAGCAAAGTAGTTTTCTTGGTGTCTCTTTTTCTTTTTTTTCAGGGTGTTTCAGGACGATAACAGTAGGCTTTTGAAAATCGCCTGTTACTCGCCTCGGATCTAGGATATGGCCCATCAGGACATTTCAAAGGCCCTGTCTCAGTCATGGTTTGCCTAAAAGTGTCAGTAATTTGATGGGGGCCAGTCTGATGGGTCCTTTGAGTAAGGTCTTTCCTCTGCTTCCTCCTTTGTTGCATCTCTGCATTCTCCGTCTAACTCCTCTATTCTGATGTCATCCTAAAGATGTGGCTCTCCGTCTTTCCCTGCACTAGATTTTTGCAAGACAAATCAATACTTAACTCTGAAATGCCCTAATCTGTAATGTACTTCACAATATCGGGTAGCCTATCCTACATGTTCTCTTCACTTGCACTGGATACATTTACTTTCTCTCTTTGCTCTTCATCTTCACAACTGAGTAAACAAAATAGATGTTTCACAAACTTTGTTCCTTAAGGCTACAATACCATAATCTGCATGTTTCTTGATATTGAGTAAGTCATAAAATCCTGTATGGCGGGCTGTATGAGGTTTTCTTCACCTGCTCTGTCATGCTCTTTCACCTGCTCTTTGTTGTCCTCTCCATCTTCATGGCTATACATTACAAGTAAACTATACAAGTAAATATACCATTATGTTTCTATTATACCTATACTACAGCAGTCAACTTTCAGTATGAAACTACTTGCATATTTCTACACACTATGAAAGAGTGGTTAAAAACTAAAATATAAGTGATTAAAACAGTAAAGTATTAAAAAGCAAAAAAATATATCTTTAAAACGTCTTTTTTATGAGCACTCGTGTACAAAGCATTAAAATGATTGTATTTGCTAAACAGGGATGTAATTTAATTTGCACTGTAATAGAAACAGAAAAAAAATCTCATGCATGAATAAATTGAAAGTGCATTGCTTTTTTTTTGCTTTGTGGCTTTTCTAGCTTTTCTAGCTGTCAATTAATATAATTTATTTGGGGGGGGGGGGGTCAATTGATATAAAAAAAATTACTCATTTAAAATGCTAAACAAAAATGGTCTTATAACAAATGTCATTTTTCAAAAATGTTAACAGCTTTATTAAAGAAAATTTTAAAAGACTTGTTTTGGCACAATGGCGCCCATTGGCGCCCCTATGCACTGCATATACTGCATACCCCAAATTTGCGCCCCTGCTCCAGGCGACGAAAGCAAGGGAAGCGTGATGGTGCGCTCATGAAATTCAGACATCTGGCCAATCTCTGCTCCCTTGCAAATAAATCAGATGAATTACAAATCCTCACCAGCACAAACAAGGACTTTTTAAAACTCTGCTGCGCTTTGCTTCACGTAAACCTGGCTGAACGGAGCTATCCCGGACAGTGCGCTTCATCTAACGTGCTTCAAGCTGTTCAGAGCAGATCGCGTCACCAAGTCATTGGGGAAAATGATAGGTGGCGGATTATGTTTTTATATAATAGATAATTATATAATTCACACGCGAACTGCCTAAATACAGACAACACATCACATGCCCCACCAGGGACAGCAATATACTGGAACATTGCTACACTGTTTTAAAAGAGGCATACCCCTCTGTCCCCCGTGCAGCGCTGGGACTCTCTGATCACTGTTTAGTTCAGCTTCTACCAGCCTACAGGCAGAAACTTAAATCTGCTTAGCATGTAGTAAGAACTGTAAAGAGATGGACTGTTGAAGCAGAGCAGGATTTACAGGCCTGCTTCGAATTTACTGATTGGAGTGTTTTTGAGGCTGCAGCTACTGATCTGGATGAGCTCACTGACACCGTGATATCCTACATTCATTTCTGTGCAGACATATGTGTACCCACCAGGACTTATTTAACATTAAACAACGACACACCTTGGTTCAGTACAAAACTCAAACAGCTTCACCAGGCCAAAGAGGACACCTACAGGAGTGGAGACAAAGCCTCGTAAAAACAGGCCAAATACACACTGAATAGGGAGATAAGAGTGGCAAAGAAAAACTACTCTGAAAAGCTAAAAAAAACAGCTTTCAAGCAACGACTTGAAAAGCCATCACCAGCTACAAAACCCCACCCCCAGCACTGAGGCCAATCAACAACTGGCTGAAGACCTGAACGAGTTTTACTGCATGTTTTAAAAGCAAAAGCCTGGTCTGACACCCTACACCCACTCTGACCGTCTCACAACACAGCCATCAACACCCTCCCCCTACTGTTTCTCAGCCTGTACTAAAGATCTCTGAAGATGATGTAAGCAAAGACTTCAGGAGACAAAAGATAAGGAAAGCCAAAGGCCCAGACGGTGTCTCTCCAGCCTGCCTCAAAGACTGTGCTGTCCAGCTATCATCTATCTTCACATTGATCTTCAACAGATCACTGGAGTTGTGTGAAGTCCCCTAAAATGTTCCACCATCATCCCTGTATCCAAGAAACCAAAAATCACAGAACTTAATGACTACAGACCTGTTGCTTTAACGTCTGTGGTGATGAAGTCATTTGAGAGGCTCGTGTTGGCCCACCTGAAGGACATTACTGGAACCTTGCTGGACCCCTTGCAGTTTGCTTGCCGAGCAAACAGGTCTGTGGATGATGCAGTCAACATGGAATTGCTCTACATCCTACAACATCTGGACAAACTAGGGACTTATGTAAGGATCCTGTTTGTGGACTTCAGCTCCGCTTTCAACACCATTATCCCGGACACCCTTCAGAATAAACTGACACAGCTCTCTGTACCCACCTCCATCTGTCAGTGGATCACAAGCTTCCTGACATACAGGCAGCAGCTAGTAACGCTGGGAGAACTCTCATCCAACACCCGCACCATCAGCACTGGAGCTCCTCAGGGCTGCGTTCTCTCCCCACAGCTATTATCTCTCTACACAAATGACTGCACATCTAAAGACCCCTCTGTCAAACTCCTGAAGTTTGCAGATGACACCACAGTCATCGGTCTCATACAGGACGGAGACGAGGCTGCTTACAGACAAGAGGTTGAGCAGCTGGCTGTCTGGTGCAGTAACAATAACCTGGACCTTAACACGCTCAAAACTGAGATGATAGTGGACTTCAGGAGAAACCCCCCTGCACTCCCCTCACTCACCATCATGAACAACACTGTGGCTGCAGTGGAGTTATTCAGGTTCCTGGGAACCACCATCTCTCAGGACCTGAAGTGGGACACTCACATTGACACTCACTCCGCAGAGGTTGTACTTCCTTCGTCAACTAAAAAGTTCAACCTGCCACAGGCGCATATGACACAGTTTTACTCTGCTGTTATTGAGTTGGTTCTGTGCTCCTCTATAACTGTCTGGTTTGGGTCAGCCAGCAAAGCAGATATGAGAAGACTGCAGCGGACTGTTAGGGTAGCAGAAAGGATCATTTGGTGTGCACCTGCCCAGCCTTCAGGACTTGTACAACTCCAGAGTGAAGAAACGGGCAGGAAACATCATCACAGACCCCCTCTCACCCCGGACACAACCTGTTCGCAGCAGGAATATAGCCCGCTGTCACTTTAAAAGCCGCACGGATCCAATTTACTGTTACACAAGTATTTTCATTCTCAACACTTTACGTTCATTTATTACATAACCGACGAGGGTTAACATGAATAATCACAATGCGTGTATTTGACCGTTTAGGCGCTAAAAGATGACTTTACATGTCCGTGTTGTGTTCTGTCTCTGAGCGCATACACAGTGATCTTACCGAGGAAGCGCATGTTCTCTGTCACACTTTTAACAACAACAATACATCTAATCAACTTAAATAAATCAAGCACGTTCCATTTTACTAAAGTCTCGTTACATGATTTTACTGATTTGCACATGAAATTGGCATTTTATTGAGGAACAAAAGAGCACCGCTGGAAAGAGGGCGGAATGGGGCGCAATAATCATTTTATCTCGATTACTGTATTTTCATAATCGTTGGAGGCCGAAATCGAAACTGAATTTCGATTAATTGCACAGTCCTAATTCCCAGTTTTCCTTTGTCACTATTTACAAAGTCAGTATATGTATGATGCCTAGTGTTTTAAAAATCTGTTCAGATTTTAAGGGTGCTTTCACACTTGGTTCGCTTGCCTGGTCCGAACCAGAGTTTGTTTGCTCCCCCATGCCCCCGCTGGTCTGTGTTCTTATTAGTTTATTTGGGTCCGAACCGCAGTTCGTTTGCATCATCAAGCCAGCAGCTGTTTACCCCGTTGCTTAGTAATGACGGCGCTGGAGAAGGCAGCAAAATGCATAACATTGCTCTCTGCACTTTTATATATTTACGTTTTTGAACCGTTCGCTTTGTTTACAAAGCACTTACTTCTGTCTTACCAATGCACTGCAAATGCTCTAAAGAACACTGAAGGTGAACAGAAATGAGACATACAGCTCTCTGCTTGCAGCGCGTCAGTCACGCTCGCCAGGAAAGTCAGAAAACACACATTTTTATCAAATAATATGTCATTAATGGAGGTTCACTTCCGCGATTTGGTGCGATTGCGTCCACATCAGCACCGAACCGTACTCGAGTTCACATGAACCGAACACCAGACTAACTTTTTTAAGCGGACTCGGGTACGGTTCGCAGGTGCGCACCCGAGGTCGGAAGACAGCGTTCACATCATCCAAATGAACCGAACTCTGACGTCAATCGAACCCGGGTGCGCACCAAAAGTGCTAGTGTTAAAGCACCCTAAAAGTCATGTAGTGTATTCCAGCCTTTATAATTACTAGTCATTTGAAATCTTGTAGATGTTTTGTTTTTCTTTTGTTAAGAATATTTAATTCAACTCATTAACTTCTCGTCAAACTATTCTGTTAATTGGTACAGTATTTTAAATGTTGAAATGTATTTGAAATGTAGTTCCTTTCAAATTTGCACTGTTTTTCTTCAAAAACTGAGTGATTGCATTTTATGTACAGTATATGTAGAGACTTTGTATTTTGTATTTCAAAATAAAACTTTAATTTACAATCATGAGCATCATTTAAACCTGTAAAATAAGAAGTGTTTATCTGCAGAACTTTTAGGCTAGTATTTAACTTTTAGCACTTTAATGAATGTGTTTGAATATATGGAAAATCTGTAAAAGGACAGTGTTGCTCTGTACACTGATTAGTGATATCACTTTATTTAATTTATCAGTAGTAATCTAAGAAAAATCCATCAAATAAAATTTGTACACTCTTAAAAAATAAAGAAACGGTCAAATGACTGGCAGTAGCGGCTGCCAAACAAAAACCATAAAACTGAATTAAATAAAAAATTGAACAAACCACGCTAATATTGATGTAATGTGTAATACCATTCATATGCCTTAAACACGGGACGATTCTCTGTTAATGTCAAGCGCTGTTTGCAAATATGTGCTAATGTTGCCAACTTGCAAAATTATGACAGACTGCTGATATTACTGAACTCATTGTGTGAAATATCCCAAAACATTGCTTTTGGTACCATATAATAGTCATAAAATGCTAAGTTAGTTGTTTGTTCTCTCTTTTGTGTACATACAACAGACCCAAGTAAATGTTTAGAAATGTTTCTGTGTTCAAATCCTCACTGCATTTTAGCATTAACACCAGGAAGGTTTTAGGTTTTGAAATTGCGCAATATCATTTTTGTCTCCAGAAGATAAAAATATAGCAGTTTGGGTGGGCCCATGATATTCCATCTAGCACCACAGTAGAACCAATGTGACATCTACATTAGACATGACAAACATACCACAAACTATTACAAGAGGTTCATGATGTGTTATGTATATTTAATTATTTGGACATTTAACTCCTCTTCCTTTTGTATTCACAGGTTGATAACAAATGTGGTAATGGCCAGTTTCAATAGGGATGTAATGCAATGTCTATCCAATTTTGGAGGCTGAAATCAATTTAACTTTGGGTTCTGGAAGTTAACCTGATTTTCATTTTCAACCAAAATTCACTGTTTGTCCACCATTGGAGGCTGACAAAAATCAGGTTGACATCAGAACCTAATGTCAGATTGACGTCAACCTCTAACTTTGGATAGATGTTGCATTTTTCATTTTCAACCAAAATACAACATCTGTCCAACGTTAGAGATTGAAGTCAATTTGATGTTAGGTTCTGACATCAACCCGATTTTAATTTTCAACCTAAATGCAACGTCTGTCCAACATTGGAGATTGACGTCAATTTGACAAAGGTTTCTGAGGTTAATCTGAAGTTGGGTTCTGATGTCAACCCGATTTTCATTTTCAACAGAAATGCAACGTCTGTCCAACGTTGGAGATTGACGTCAATCTGACTTTGGGTTCTGACATCAATCTGACGTTGGGTTCTGACGTCAACCCGATGTTCATTTTCAACAAAAAGACAACGTCTGTCGAGCGTTGGGTTCTGACATCAATCTAATTTTCATTTTCAACCAAAATACAACGTCTGTCGAGCGTTGGGTTCTGACATCAATCTGACGTTGGGTTCTGACATCAACCCGATTTTCATTTTCAACCAAAAGACAACGTCTGTCGAGCGTTGGGTGCTGACATCAATCTGACGTTGGGTTCTGACGTCAACCCGATTTTCATTTTCAACCAAAATGCAACATCTGTCCAACATTGGAGATTGACGTCAATCTGACTTTGGGTTCTGACATCAACCCGATTTTTATTTTCAACCAAAATGCAACATCTGTCCAACGTTGGAGATTGACATCAATCTGACGTTGGAATCTGACATCAACCTTATTTTTATTTTCAACCCAAAAATGCAACGTCTGTCCAACGTTGGAGATTGACGTCAATCTTACATTGGGTTCTGACATCAATATGAGGTTGGGTTCTGACGTCAACCCGATTTTCGTTTTCAACCAAAATGCAACGTCTGTCCGACGTTGGAGATTGACGTCAATATGACGTTGGGATCTGACATCAATATGAGGTTGGGTTCTGACGTCAACCCGATTTTCGTTTTCAACCAAAATGCAACGTCTGTCC
The DNA here is from genome assembly GCA_027422405.1 of Ptychobarbus kaznakovi. NCBI lineage: Eukaryota > Metazoa > Chordata > Actinopteri > Cypriniformes > Cyprinidae > Ptychobarbus > Ptychobarbus kaznakovi. Next base: position 20,600,310 of record CM049796.1, on the reverse strand, counting down.
GACGTTGGAGATTGATGTCAATCTGACATTGGGTTCTGACATCAATCTGACATTGGGTTCTGACATCTATCTGATGTTGGGTTCTGAAATCAATATGATGTTGAGTTCTGACATCTATCTGACGTTGGGTTCTGACATCAATATAACGTTTGGTTCTGACATCCATCTGACGTTTGGTTCTATCATCAATATGACGTTGAGTTCTGACGTCAATCTGACTTTGGGTTCTGACATCAATCTGACGTTGGGTTCTGATGTCAACCCGATTTTCGTTTTCAACCAAAATGCAACATCTGTCCAACGTTGGAGATTGACGTCAATCTGACGTTGGGTTCTGACATCAATCTGACGTTGGAATCTGACATCAACCCGATTTTTATTTTCAACCCAAAAATGCAACGTCTGTCCAACGTTGGAGAAATGACTTCAATCTTACATTGGGTTCTGACATCAATATGAGGTTGGGTTCTGACGTCAACCCGATTTTCGTTTTCAACCAAAATGCAACGTCTGTCCGACGTTGGAGATTGACGTCAATATGACGTTGGGATCTGACATCAATCTGACGTTGGGTTCTGACGTCTACCCGATTTTCATTTTCAAACAAAATGCAACGTCTGTCCAACGTTGGAGATTGACATCAATGTGACGTTGGGTTCTGACATCAATCTGACATTGGGTTCTGACATCAATCTGACGTTGGGTTCTGACATCTATCTGACGTTGGGTTCTGACATCAATATGATGTTGAGTTCTGACATCTATCTGATGTTGGGTTCTGACATCAATATAACGTTTGGTTCTGACATCCATCTGACGTTTGGTTCTATCATCAATATGACGTTGAGTTCTGACATCTATCTGACGTTGGGTTCTGACATCAATATAACGTTTGGTTCTGACATCCATCTGACGTTTGGTTCTATCATCAATATGACGTTGGGGTCTGACGTCAACCTGGCGTTGGGTTCTGTCATCAACCCGATTTTCACTTTCAACTAAAATACAACGTCCCTCCGACGTTTGGGTCCAACGTCAATCTGACGTTATATTGACATCCGGTGCCTGCTGGGATGATGTGAAAATTGTCCTGAAGCCCGGCCCTAGAGGTGTAAAAAAAACGGGACCTGTCAAGCCCAGGCACAAATGCAGGGCTCTAATTCAGAGCTTGATATCAGTGAAGACGTTCCCTTAGCGTTTTCCGACGCAGCTCGAGTTCCCAGAGGGGAACAAGAAATTTCTCAGACATTGTAAAATTTTTCCAGCATTGAGAACTAGAAATATTATTTTAATTAAGTAAAAAAAAAGGCTAGTTCTTCCAAAGTGCCTTCTACTTTTTCAGCCCACTTCCCCACCTAATGAGAAGTCTGTGTACTGTGGCAGTTTGAAGTTACATACAGCCAAATTGAACAAAGTTCTTAAAGATTACATTATTTCTCCAATTTTGAGGTTTATAGACCCTTTTAGGGCCAACGTCACGATTCTGTCACAGCGCTAGCTGGAGGCAAAACAAAGCGAAAACTGGAGGCGGCCCATTCAAAACAGCGCAGATTCGTCTACACACGGAGCTTGAAATATCATCTTGTTGTGATGTTGGGTCCAATTTGACATTTTATGGCATACCTGCTGCCACTGCCAGACAAAGAAAAACAACTACAGCTGTGGTTAAACAAGATAATGAGCGGACTGGACAAAAATGATAGTAAAAAATTATCGCGTTTGCAGCACACTTATTATCAGAAAAGTTTAAATAAAGTATTGTCTTTTGTTTTTATGGGTGCGTCTAAAGATTTTTATGCATATCACTGTGTCATGTATGAAATGTCTGTGTGCATGTGTATAAAACAATAAACTGACTATGTATATGCTGCTTAATCATATGTAATTGTATATACATTGTTGGGATTAATTGTGGCTGGAATAATATTGTAGCTGTAAAAATAGTTGCCTGCTGAAATTGAAATATATATACATCTTCATGACTTCATAGCTAGCGTTAGTGAAGCGCTAACAGAAAAAGGGTCTATAGAAACATACATTTAAATTTATAAATCAAAATAATGGCCTTTGCTTGCAAGGACCAAGTTTGGGTTTGGGACTCATTATTTCCTAGTCTATCAGCACAGCTAAAATTGAGTCACACACTGTCAGAACTATCACACTATAGCGCACACAGGGTCGGCAAGATGGCGGCGATGTAGGCGGTTGTGTGTTTGCGCTTCAGGGAAATAAAGGTGAAGTGGTGATATAACCAAATGCTTAGACTGGTGATAACGTGGACATAAGTGAAAAAGGCATATAGTTCCCTTTTAACATCTTTATTTATGGGAAAAAGAGGAAAGAAGAAAGTTAAACCAGCTTGGCTTGACAACATGACTTCCAACACGTCTGACATGGTTGATCAGTTTGAGGATTCAGCATCGGCCTCTGGTAGCACTGAACTGAAGTTTCGGAGAGATATGCAATCACAATCGTTTGACATATGTCCAGACTTTGATGATGAGATTGTTGTCGCTGCTCTATCGGATACTCCTCAGAAGCCAGCAGCGAAAAAATCGAAACGCGCGGAATCTAACCTAAGTGGAAACAGTAATGGGGATGTCTTGGCCGCAATAAGCGAGTTGACTTTAAAGCACGACAAAACTTTTCAGAAGATCTCAGCGATCGAAACTACCACCGAAGCAACCGCGAAACAAATCAAGAGCCTGACAGTGACGGTGCAACAACTCATTGTGGATGTCGGTGTTCATAAAGAGGCTCTTAATCACCTGGAATCAGAGATCCACGCTTCGAGAAAAGAAAACAAATCATTGAAAACAAGTGTACAGGAATGTAGCCGTTACAGTTGGAGATGGTGTCTAAAATTGCACGGCGTTGCTGAAAAAGATAGAGAGGATGTCCGAAGCGTGGTAACTAACATACTAGAGAAGATCGCTCCTGGAATCGGAGACAGGCTCCAGGACAGTGTTGATATCGCTCATCGTCTGGGACCGAAACGAGCGGACGGTAAGGCCAGATCGATCATAATCCTCTTCTCACTGCGTCGAATCCGTGACATGATCTGGGGCGCTGCCAAAGGCTGCAAATTTCTAACTGACAACAGACTGCGTCTTTCGGAGCCTCTTTCTCCCGACGATCGAGCAGCGCGGGACAAGCTATGGCCTCTCGTGAAGAAGGCACGCGAGGAGGGCAAGAGAGCAAGCTTCCGCAGCTCTTTTGCTTTGATTGATGGGAAGCAAGTCTTCTACTCGGATGTTACCTAAGTTACTGACTGCACTGGCAACCTCACTCATGCATTTCTCTAAAACGCGTTAAACGGTTGAAAACACTTTCTGCATAAAATAACTTTTAAGTTTTGTGTAACATGCTATCTTTTTTATGTTTGATCCTCCCAAAGTGTTTCAACCTTAATAGTAACCTTGAATTTTTTCTTTAATTATTTTTCACCATTGAAGCCATTATATTTTATAGGTTATTAACCACCTCTCCCTTTACATTTAGGGTAAAACTAAAGAAAGCTATTCTTTTGTTGTTTTCGTTTAAATTGTTTGGTTGTTCTTCTTATGGAGTACAAGTTCAAATCTTTGTCTATTGTTACATTGAATGTTCGAGGTTTGCGGGACAGTGTGAAAAGAAAAGCTATTTTTTTATTTTGTAAAAGAAGTGCAGCTGATCTTATCTTTCTTCAGGAAATTCACTCAGGGGAAACGGATGTTAGGTTTTGGAGGAATCAATGGGGAAACTCAATTTTCTTTAGTCATGGCAGCAATCACTCGGCGGGGACCGCTATTATGTTACACCGTTTTAAAGGAACTGTTTTAGAAACTTTGAGCTCTGATGAAGGCAGATGGGTTATTGCCGTAATCAAACAAGATAATGCCACCTTCATAACTTGCTGTGTATATGGTCACAACTCTCGTACGTCCAACAAAATAATGTTTTCTCATCTAGTGGATAAAATTAGAAAAGTAAATAAAAAATATATTGAGGCTTATATTATTCTAGGAGGAGACTTCAACGAATGTATGGATGGTTATCTTGATAGATACCCCCCTAGACTTGATGGTGGAATGAATAATAATTTATTTTTTTCTCTTTGCACAGATCTCTCCCTGACTGATGCATGGCGATTCTTCAACCCTTATACGAAGGCTTTTACCTGGTCAAATAAAACATTATCTCTTAGATCTAGGATTGATTTATTTTTGATTTCTTCCTCTATACTCAGTTACGTAAAAGATATTTCTCATACCATTGCCCCCTTATCAGATCATAAATTAGTTTGTATAAAGATGAGTGACATCCATGATAATCCGAGACTCAGGGGCTATTGGAAACTTAATAATACCTTGTTAAAAGATCAAAAATTTAATGACAGTATCCTCAAGCTTATCAAAGAATTATTCACTAACTTAAATGGAGATTATAAAAAAACATGGGAGTTCTTTAAATATAAAGCTAGATATATAGCAGTTAAAAGAAGTAAAGAAATTAAAAAAGTAAACATCAAACTGATTCAGAGTTGATTAATAAACTTAATGCATTACTAGCTAAAAGTAAAATTACAGAGGAGGATAATTTAGAAATAAAAAGGTTAAATTTGGAGCTTGATAAAACCTTTTTAGATTTGGCTAAAGGTGCATATACAAGATCTCGTGCAAGAGGAAAACTCTCTCCGCACTTAATATTGACGGAGTCATTTCCAAAGACCTAAAAGGTATATCAGATTTTGTTGCAAAATTCTATAGCAATCTTTATACCTCTAATTTCAACTATAATAATTCTGAAAAATGTATTGATTTAGTTAAACACAATATTAAAGTTATTGATCTAGAGTATAGTCAAATTTGTGATTCTCCTTTATCAATTGAAGAAATCAAGCAAGCTCTACATAAAATGAAAAAAGGTAAATCCCCTGGGATCGATGGGCTTTCAGTTGAATTTTATCTCCATTTTTGGGAGTTTATTAAATTGCCTTTATATAATATGTATGAGGAATGCATCAGTCAGGGAGATATGACCGCTACTATGAAACAGGGAGTCATCTCTCTTATACCTAAGCCTGATAAGGATCTTTTAGTAATCGATAATTGGCGACCTATTTCTCTGTTAACATTAGATTATAAAATATTAGCCTCTGTATATGCTAAGAGATTAAGTTATGGTTTAGGCAATATTATTTCAGAATCTCAATCTGGTTTCATGAAAGGCCGTCACATTTCTAACAACATAAGACTAGTACTGGACTTGCTGGATTATCCAGATCTAATTCATTCAGATGGTCTCATACTTTTTCTTGACTTTCATAAAGCTTTTGACACCATAGAACACAAATTTATTTTTCGTACTTTAGAATTATTTGGATTTTGTAAAGCATTTATAGAAACTGTAACCATGTTTTATACAGGTATTAACAGCTCAGTGATTGTGAACTTTGACACTTCTAAGAGGTTTAACATATATCGTGGTGTCAGACAGGGCTGTCCAATCTCCCCTTTTTTATTTCTTTTAGCCACAGAGTTACTCTGTCTAAGAATTAACCATGATGATAATTTGAAAGGAATTTCAGTATTTGACAGGGAGATCAAAATTGCGCAGCTAGCTGATGACACTACGCTGTTTTTGGAGGGCAAAAATCAGTTATCAAAAGCTCTGGAATTGGTTGAACAATTTTCATGTGCCTCAGGTCTAAAACTTAATGGTTCGAAATGTGAATTTATGTCAATTCATGATATGGATGATATATTCTTAGGAGGTATCCCAGTTAAGAAAAGTGTAAAATATTTAGGAATTCATATCACTAAAAATGCTATCAGTAGACATCATTTAAACTTTTCTGATAAAATAAAAAAAACGAAACAGATCTTTAACCTCTGGCTTCAGAGAGATATTTCATTATATGGTAGAGTTCTCTTATCTAAGGTTGAAGGGCTCTCTCGTTTTGTATATTCGGCTCTTTCTTTGTTTGTCAACGATAAAGCTATAAAGGAAATTAATAAAATATTTTTGGATTTTATCTGGAAAAATAGACCTTACAAGTTAAAAAGAGAAGTGCTTGCTAATTCCAGAAGCGAAGGTGGCCTTGATTTTTTGGACTTTGCAGATACTGTAAACACATTTAAAGTAAATTGGTTAAGAAGATGCCTTATGAATCCAATGTCACTATGGTTTTTTATTCCAAATAACATATTTGACAAACTAGGTGGCCTATCTTTCTTACTAAAGTGTAATTTATTGCCTGGCAAGTTACCTATCTCCTTATCTAACTTCCATCAGCAATGTCTTCTTTCATGGAAATTGTGTTTTGTCCATGGTTTCTCCCCACACAAAGTTCTCCTTTGGAATAATGCTGATATAACTGTTAGAAATAAGTCTCTTTTTTTCCCTAGATGGTTTAATAATAACTTGAACTTTATTCTATCTGTGTTTGATGATTTTGGTAATATTTTAACATATGAACAATTTCTGAATCTCCATAATTTTCCAGTCCCACCAAAGGAATATAATACTTTGGTGAGAGCCATCCCAGTAGGTTTAACCCAGTTAATGAAAAGTCACCTCACATTCAGTAAAGGCAACAGTATTTATCCGGCTTTACGTTTGGGTGGTATTGATATTTTAGATCGGAAATGCAATAACAAACATATTCGCAAAATATTTCAGACAAAGAGAAAGATTACTCCAAGAGGGAAATTCTACTGGGGTTCCTTTGCAACAAATATAAATTGGAGAAAGGCCTGGCTTTTGCCAAGTAAATTTTGTATATCTAACAAAGTTAAAGAGACGCATTATAAAATCCTTCATAAAATTTATCCCGTCAATTTGTCTATTTCTAAATATTCTGATATTGATGAGTCTTGCTCGTTTTGTGGTTTTGTTGAGGAAACGGCTTCCCATTTGTTTTTTGATTGTGGTGTTACCAACAAATTATGGGTTGACTTAAGCACCTATGTTTCTAACCTTACAAATGTGTCCCATACCTTCGTCCTCAAAGATGTTATTTTTTATTATGAAAATCCAAAGCTACTATTCTGTTGAATATGTCGTTAATTTTCTTATATTAAATGCAAAATTCTTCATTCATAAGCAAAAATGGCTTAAATCTCCTTTGTTTTTTCCCCTTTTTCTTTCTGAATTTGACTCTCTTGTTTCAACTCTAAGACTTACAAAAAACAAAAAGAGTGCCACATTTTTGATGCACTATGACAGCTTTTCTAAATCTATGTAATTTTATTTTTGCACTTCTCTGTACAGATAATTCCATAGTTTGATGTACGCAAACCCAGAATATTTGTTTTTCTCTTTATTTTTATGATTGTTCTTTGTAGGAATATATTCATGTCTTGTTCCCTGTGTTTGTATATTTCTACAATTTTTGCAATAAAAAAAAAATGTTTTGTAAAAAAAAAAAAAATTCCCTCACACAGTGTCAAAACACCTAATATTGAGTCTTTGCTCTGTGGAAGTTTGGAGCATGGATGGATCATAGTGTATGCCCAGTCATGCTTCTGGTGATCTCACTAAAAGTTCAGCTCCAAACATAATCTAATTAAGAGTCAGGAACAACAGACAGGCAAACAGGCAGGTTTGTTGGAGCAGGACTGACACTGAACTCTGCAGGAAGGTAGATCTCCTGAAACAGAATTTATGTACCCCTCGTGTATTATGTGCCTTTTAAAAAATAGTCAGTGGTTCTACTTATTTGGTTAAATGGCATTTTGTTGTATTTGTTCTATTCGGATGCATGCTAAGTACAGTACACACTACACAGACTTAATTTTATATTTTAGCTGTGTTGATAGAGTAGGAGGTGTCTTGCATGAAATGGCAATTGTTTTTCTTTACTTATTTAAATTTACATTTCTATAGGGCACAGAATGTCTCAATGTCTCAGAATTCTCTTGACTTTGAATGTATGCAACTCCAAATAGGAAAATGCAACCAAATAAATGTTTTTATATACAGTAAAGGGTGCACATACTGTATTAGGTGAGGTCCCTTATAATAAATTATTATTATTTTCTTATTTTGATAAATGTACAGTTTTAAAATGCTAAAAGTGATATAATTGCATACTTCTTAAAAATGATACAGTAAAATGTATCCGTTTGATTTACACATAGATGTAAGAAACCTTTAACCTTTTTTTCAACTTACTAGATTACACCTCTCTATGAGCATCTGAACTGAAATAATTGTGCATTTCTCTAAATTGCCTCAGTAAAATGGTTTCATATAAAGTGTGCATATGGTCTGAAATGTCCCCTACAAGAACTGGCCATTCATGTCTTGTGCTTTACAGAAATGAAGTCTTTATGGGCTTCTGAAGTAAAATAATGTCCCATATCTCAAAATACTGCTGTAAAATGATTTCATATGAGGTGTGCATATATTTTGGGATGTCCCCTATAAGAACTGACAATTGTTTTTTTCTACTTATTATAAATGGGGTCTTTATGGCCCTCTAAAATGTAATAGTGTCCCATATCTAAAAAAAAGGCTGCAGTAAAATTATTTAATATGAGCTGTGCATATAGTATAGGACGTCCCGTATAAGAACTGACCATTTATTTATTCTTATTATTATTATAAATGTGGTCTTTATAGCCCTCTAAATTGAATGATGTGCCATATCTTGAAAACGCTACATTTAAATGTTTTTATAGGAGGTGTGCATATACAAACCCGATTCCAAAAAAGTTGGGACACTGTACAAATTGTGAATAAAAAAGGAATGCAATAATTTACAAATCTCATAAACTTATATTTTATTCACAATAGAATATAGATAACATATCAAATGTTGAAAGAGAGACATTTTGAAATGTCATGCCAAATATTGGCTCATTTTGGATTTCATGAGAGCTACACATTCCAAAAAAGTTGGGACAGGTAGCAATAAGAGGCCGGAAAAGTTAAATGTATATATAAGGAACAGCTGGAGGACCAATTTGCAACTTATTAGGTCAATTGGCAACATGATTGGGTATAAAAAGAGCCTCTCAGAGTGGCAGTGTCTCTCAGAAGTCAAGATGGGAAGAGGATCACCAATTCCCCCAATGCTGCGGCGAAAAATAGTGGAGCAATATCAGAAAGGAGTTTCTCAGAGAAAAATTGCAAAGAGTTTGAAGTTATCATCATCTACAGTGCATAATATCATCCAAAGATTCAGAGAATCTGGAACAATCTCTGTGCGTAAGGGTCAAGGCCGTAAAACCAAACTGGATGCCCGTGATCTTCGGGCCCTTAGACGGCACTGCATCACATACAGGAATGCTACTGTAATGGAAATCACAACATGGGCTCAGGAATACTTCCAGAAAACATTGTCGGTGAACACATGCCACCGTAACATCCACCATTGCCGGCTAAAACTCTATAGGTCAAAAAAGAAGCCATATCTAAACATGATCCAGAAGTGCAGGCGTTTTCTCTGGGCCAAGGCTCATTTAAAATGGACTGTGGCAAAGTAGAAAACTGTTCTGTGGTCAGACGAATCAAAATTTGAAGTTCTTTTTGGAAAACTGGGACGCCATGTCATCCGGACTAAAGAGGACAAGGACAACCCAAGTTGTTATCATCGCTCAGTTCAGAAGCCTGCATCTCTGATGGTATGGGGTTGCATGAGTGCGTGTGGCATGGGCAGCTTACACATCTGGAAAGGCACCATCAATGCTGAAAGGTATATCCAAGTTCTAGAACAACATATGCTCCCATCCAGACGTCGTCTCTTTCAGGGAAGACCTTGCATTTTCCAACATGACAATGCCAGACCACATACTGCATCAATTACAACATCATGGCTGCGTAGAAGAAGGATCCGGGTACTGAAATGGCCAGCCTGCAGTCCAGATCTTTCACCCATAGAAAACATGTGGCGCATCATAAAGAGGAAGATGCGACAAAGAAGACCTAAGACAGTTGAGCAACTAGAAGCCTGTATTAGACAAGAATGGGACAACATTCCTATTCCTAAACTTGAGCAACTTGTCTCCTCTGTCCCCAGACGTTTGCAGACTGTTATAAAAAGAAGAGGGGATGCCACACAGTGGTAAACATGGCCTTGTCCCAACTTTTTTGAGATGTATTGATGCCATGAAATTTTAAATCAACTTATTTTCCCCTCAAAATCATACATTTTCTCAGTTTAAACATTTGATATGTCATCTATGTTGTATTCTGAATAAAAGATTGAAATTTGAAACTTCCACATCATTGCATTCTGTTTTTATTCACAATTTGTACAGTGTCCCAACATTTTTGGAATCGGGTTTGTAGTTTGAGACGTCCCCATAAGACCTGACTATTGTTTTTTTCTACTTATTAGAAATGGCGTCTTTATAGGCTTCTGCAGTAGGATTATGCCCCATATCTCAAAAATACTGCAGTAAAATGTTTTTATAGGTGGTGTGCATATAGTTTGGGACGTCCCCATAAGACCTGACTATTGTTTTTTTTCTACTTATTAGAAATGGCGTCTTTATAGGCCTCTGAAGTAGAATTATGTCCCATTTCTAAAAAATGCTGCAGTAAAATGGTTTTATAGGAGGTGTGCATATAGTTTGGGATGTCCCCTATAAGAACTGACTATTATTTTTTGTTTCTACTTATTAGAAATGGGGTCTTTATAGCCCTCTAAAATGTAATGTCCCATATCTTGAAAATGCTGCAGTAAAATGGTTTCTTATGAGGTGTGCATATAGCCGACGAGACAAGAGGTGTGCGGATCCATTTGCAAGGCTTTTCTTCAGGGATGTGGTCACAAAACAAGCAAGGTTCATGCAATGGCAAACTGTTACAACACAGGCAAGACAAAGAGTAATCCTAGGGCAAGCATGGGTCTTCGATCGGTGAACAATATCCAACAGAGAAAGGCAGAAAGATAATCCAGGTACACGAGCAATAGTCAATGCAAGGTGCAAACAGAATCCAAACGGCGAGGCAAAGGGTTAATTCAGGAAACACGGGCAAGAATCAAAACACGAGAAAACAGGCAAGGCAAGACTATGAAAACTAAGTAGGCTCTGTAGAGTAGCTATCGCTAGGAGAGTGATATACCTTACATTTCACTGCTGGTTATATTCTATATAATTGTGTATGTGACGAATAAAAATCTTGAATCTTGAATATACACTATTCAATACTCTGCGATCAGAACAGGATCTGAGTGGGTCTTATGTAGTGTGTGTAATAGCTCTTAGGTGAGCGTGTGATTGGTGACAGCTGTGTGATCAGTGCATCCAGCTGTGTATGTGCAATCAGTGCAATGGATGATGGTAAATGTAGTCCGGAGTGACATGTAACAGTCTGCGTGGTGCAAGAGTCCATGTGGTGAGCAGGTGACCTCTGTTGGTGAGTGGACGGAAGTTCATAACCTGGATTCGTGAAAGATCCCCCCCCTCAAGGAGCGGCTTACAGACGATCCTATCTTAATATGATCCAGGAGGCGGTGGAGCAGAGGCGGAACAGGGGGAGGGACGGAGGTCAAGGTCCATGTGGAAATGGAGAGACTGGGGACTGAAGCAGAGTCGGCAGGACAGAGTACCAAGGCGGAGCAGATGGGACAGAAGCCCAACAGGGCAGAGCAGACGGGACAGGAGCCCACCAGGGTGGAGCAGACGGGACAGGAGCCCAACAGGACAGAGCAGAAGACCACCAGACCTGAACATAACGTTCGTTAACATTTGGGCGGTGTTTTGCAAATCTTCCCACACCGTGACGTAGACATGTGGGGTGTGTTTGAATGAGCCATTTTAGGAGGGCGTGGACAAGTCTTATCTTTTATAAATAATATCTCTTTGGGTTTGAGACTTTAGTCTTTGCAACTTTAGGGATCTTATCTATGCACAAACAGCTTGTAACATTCCAAAGAGAAAGGAAAACTTGAAATCACATAATTTGACCCCTTTAAGTTCGATCATGGATCAAATCGATCCACCATGGCAAACAGCAAATATATTTGTGCTGGTTAATGCATTTGAGACGTTGTGTTTTCCTCAGTGCATAACTGACATGTCGCGTGTATATTTTCCATCTGTAAATGTTAGAAAATCATGCAAATATATATATTTGGCTGTCAGGAGTGGGTGAGTCTTGTGCAAATGAAAGAGCGCTGCTGCACGCTACACTGACAGAGCGCAATAATTCTGAGTCAAATATACATTATGCTAAATATTTGTTGTTGGACATTATATGTGTCTTTTGTAGAATTTTAAACCTACCTATAAGTGTATTTCTATGATATCAGTAAAGGGACTATTGTAATGGGTAAATAAAATGTAGGCTAGTACATTCCTAATTAAGCTCAGATGAGTTAATGTGTGGTTCTTACAGCAGTTCAAATTATTTTTTTATTTAGTGATTTTAATGCTTTAAAGAGCAATGTTAGATTGTAATGTTCTAATGTTCTGTTATCTGTTCTGCTAACTAGAAAAGGTTCAGCTGTTATAAAACCAGAGAGAAAGGCTGCATGGGTATGATATTGTGTGAGAGAGTCAGTAGTGATATCATTGCGTTCCTATTGGTCAGTGTTAGAGGAGCTCATCTATTGGTCAGTGTTAGAGGAGCTCATCTATTGGTCAGTGTTAGAGGAGCTCATCTTAGCCTGACAGTTAGCTTGCTTTAGACCAGGTTAGTTTCCCAGCATAAGTTGCCACAGTGACTAAGCTTGATATAGGTTTATGTTAAATGTGCTTTATGGAACCAAATCATTTGACAATGAGTCAGACTAACTGAAATAAACCTGACCTATTTGGTAAACTTGTTTTATGAAACAGGCCTCGAGGCGTTAAAAGTCAGAAGACACATACGTTCATTTATGATTTGCTTTTTGTCTGAACCAAAGAAATACAATTTCCATTGCAGTGTATTGCATCGAATAGCATTGTGTTGAACCGAATCGAAATCGAATCGGACTGCATCGTAATAGGTGTGAATCGTATCGAATCGCTAGCTGCTTCATTTGTATCTTCAGTGTATCGTATAATTGGCTATGAATTGAGATGCGTATCGCATCGGCCTTAGTTATGTAGATGCACATCCCTAGAAGGGACCATTGACATGAAGGCATATATTGGAGTTATACAGAGAAATATACTGCTGTCATGATGTTTTTCATGGGAATTTGATGGTAATTAGATCAAGACAATGTCAGCTCTCGTTCTACATGTGCTACAACAGCGTGGTTTCATAGACTCAGAGTGAATGTGCTACACTGACCTACCTGCAGTCCAGATCTGACTCCTATTGAAAATGTATGACCAGTCATGAAAAGGAGAATCAGACAACGAAAATCACAGACTGCTGAGTTTCTGAAATCTTGTCACCTTTTATTTATATAGCGCTTTTAACAATACAAATTGTGTCAAAGCAACTGCACAATATCAAAATATAGTGTGTCACTAATGTAAAATGACAAGATTAAATGCCCATTTTTCAGTTAAAGGCTTGAATTCAGTGATGTCATCGTCCAGCTCAGTTCAGTTTAAATAGTATCTGTGCAATCAAGTCGGTGATATCGCTGGAAATGAAGTGTCCCCAACTAAGCAAGCCAGAGGCGACAACGACAAGGAACCAAAACTCCATCGGTGACAGAACGGAGAAAAAAACCTTGGGAGAAACCAGGCTCAGTCGGGGGGGCAGTTCCCCTCTGGCCAGACGAACCAGTAGTTTGTTCCAATTGCAGCAAAGTCAGAGTGTAAGAGCTCCACTGGTTCCAGTGGTCTTTTCCCGATGGCTGTCTAGGTGACGAGGTCCTCACTGGGGATCTGTCTCTGGGGCTCAGGTGTCCTGTCTCCGCTGACGTTCAGAGCTGTAGAGGTTGTCTCTAGGTGCTGATCCACCATCTGATCTGGATACGGACTGGATCTGGTGACTGCAGTGATCATCTGATCTGGATACGGACTGGATCTGTTGACTGCAGTGATCATCTGGGCTGGAAAAGGACTGGATCGGATGGCTACGGAGACCTCGGAATAAGAAAGAAAAAGACTAATATTAGCGTAGATGTCATTCTTCTTATGATGTAACAAGTACATCGTGTTTTATGGGAAGTGTTCTCGGTTCCGGTTGACCTAATTGATGCTGCCTAACAATCCTTTAACGGATTTTAATATTATAAGTGCATTAGTGTGTTAAGTGTACGCCAGGTTAAAGAGATGGGTCTTTAAATTATGTTTTATTAACAAAGTTCGGGAGGAGCACGTCAGATACTCAGCCTAATTAACACAGGTGGTACGCAATCAAGGTAATCAACGCTTGGACATAAATACAGCTGACTTACCTCCATCCAGTTGATGGTTAAGCAGCATTCGGTGGCACCATTTGTCATTAGATCACAGACTTCGTCACAACTGCTGCTCTCTGCTCAACCAGCCACACGTTCTCCTCCGCCAGAGGTCGCAGCAGCAGGCCTTCAACGAGCCTGGGCCAAGCCCCAGTTTTCACCGCAGCAAGCCTCACTCGCTTCCCGCTTCGTCTCCTCAGCCTTCACCGCGGCTCTCCCAGCTGCAGCGCAAGTATGCAGCCGGGCCTCTAGCTTCTATTTTTAGATGCTAACGCGAGGCGGCCTCCGTTAGCCGTGCAACCACCAATGTTGCAAATAATTCTCACGTAAAATCTCCAAAGGCAGGTATTTGTTGATAAATACCTGTTGTAGTTGCACTACATCCTCCAACATCTAGACAAACCAGGGACTTATGCAAGGATCCTGTTTGTGGACTTCAGCTCCGCTTTCAACACCATCACCCGGACATCCTTCAGAATAAACTGACACAGCTTTCCGTTCCCACCTCCATCTGTCAGTGGATCACCAGCTTCCTGACAGACAGGCAGCAGCTAGTGAGGCTGGGAAAATTCTCATCCAACACCTGCACCATCAGCACTGGAGCTCCTCAGGGTTGTGTTCTCTCCCCACTGCTCTTCTCCCTCTACACCAACGACTGCACCTCTAAAGACCCCTCTGTCAAACTCCTGAAGTTTGCAGACGAAACCACACTCATCGGCCTCATCCAGGATGGTGACGAGTCTGCTTACAGACAGGAGGTTAAGGAGCTGGCTGTCTGGTGCAGTCTAAACAACCTGGAGCTCAACACGCTAAAAACTGTGGAGATGATCGTGGACTTCAGGAGAAACCCCCCAGCTCTCCCCCCACTCACTATCATGAACAACTCTGTGAATGCAGTGGAGTCATTCAGGTTCCTGGGAACCACCATCTCTCAGGACCTGAAGTGGGACACTCACATCGCCTCCATCGTGAAAAAGGCCCAGCAGAGAATGTACTTTCTTCGTCAACTGAAAAAGTTCAACCTGCCACAGGCGCACATGACACAGTTTTACTCTGCTGTTATTGAGTCGGTTCTGTGCTCTTCTATAACTGTATGGTTTGGGTCAGCCAGCAAATCAGATATAAGAAGACTGCAGCGGACTGTTAGGACAGCAGAAAGGATCATTAGTGTGCACCTGCCCAGCCTTCAGGATTTGTACTACTCCAGAGTGAAGAAACGGGCAGGTAACATCATCACAGACCCCTCTCACCCTGGACATGACCTGTTTGTGCTTCTCCCTTCAGGCAGACGCTACAGATCTCTGTGCACTAGAACATCTAGGCATAAAAACAGTTTTTTCCCCTATGCCATCTCCAGCCTAAACAACTAACACAGGAATTATTATCTGTGTTCTGTAATTCTCTAACCCTAATTCTTGCCTGTAATTCATCCTCCATCTCTAATTATTTACTCTCTCTAGTACTATGTAAATAATATGTATGCATAATTTTCTATACAGCTGTATATATAGAGTAAATAAGGCACAAATCTGTACATAAATCTTCTGTTCCAGATTCAGACACATTATTATTATTATTATTGTTAAGGCTTATTTAAATGTTCTGTTCTCATGTCAGATATGTATGTTTATATGGATGTATGTATGCATGTATGTACCAAGAGCTTCTTAAAAACCACAACAAATTCCTCGTGTGTTTGCACACACTTGGCGAATAAAGCTGATTCTGATTCTGATAAAAGTCGTTAAAAGACCTCGCGAAGACATTGGATGTTAATGCCACTATGTAACCATGACACCATGCCCAGAATACACACTGGACTTACTTAAACCTCCATATTTTCACCAGCATTTAATTGACACATAGCATTCCTTAAATAGATAGATAAGCTGGATAAGATAAATTTGTTTTGCGAATACACTCTTGATCACCGTGGACCAACAGTAAATATGAACGTGCATGAGTTATTCTCATTCAACCTGTGCTATATTAATGTTTCGTTTTTTGACCTAAATCATAGAGACACTGACATTGATCTGCATATGCATTTCAGAGGGATAAACAGATCACCTTTCACAACAGATTTAGTTCCCAAACAACTGTCAGATTTGACCCAAATATGATTTTCAGTTACATAATTAATCCAAAATTCGGCAGTAATAAATTATCTTGCAGCATCAGTTGCGCACACGCCCACAAGATCTCCCGGTTCTCTCTTGTGTATTTCAGTTCACCGGAGACATCAATCTAAACGGATCATTTGAATCAGTGAATTGTCGACTCGAGAACAGCTGCTATCGGATCATTCCAACTTGCAAAAGAAGCGTTGGAGCAATTCGCGAACTGATTTTACAGGTTCATTAAAAATAATCAGCTTGTTCATGAACCAGACACCGCACCTGCGTCCCAGAGCACATTATATATATTATAAGGAGTAACGGTATGTTTCATGAAATTTAGTGAAGTAAAAAGTACAATCTTACGCTTGGAACGTAGTATAGTTACTAAATAAACGACACCAGAAAGTACAGATATTTGAAAAACATACTTAAGTACAGTAACAAAGTAAGCTACTTCGTTACTGACCACCACCGGTCCTGCTAAACGTCACAACCATTTTTCCGTGGCCTACAGCCGCAGGAGCAAGCTCGAGGTTGCTTCCGCTTGCAACACAGGCCCACACATCTAAGCTTTTTCCTTCCGCTACGAATAACCCTCTTTTTCTTTACAGTGGCCTCCAGCTCCCGCAGCAGACACTAGCGTGAGGCTACCTCCATTAGCAGAGCAGGCTACGATAGCTCTTCAGGACTCCCTTCCCGTGGCCTACAGCTAAAGCAGTCAAAGCAAGCGCGACGCTGCCTTCGCTCACAAAACAGACACACACATCTCTTTTCTTGTACTGCATTTCTCTTGCGCTTCTATCAATTTCCCACTTCAAGATCCAGAGGCCGTTGTTCAGCGTGATACTGCCTCCGCTCTCTACTTTATTTAACATCACCATATTCTCTTTTACAGCAACATCACTGCTCATCCCACCAAATGCTGTCGCCTCGGTGTCACCGCTAGTGGCATACAACATCCAAGCACTGATCCGGCAGGTGCAGACATAGACTCCTACCTCTCATCCAAGGCCGTCACCAAGGACTAATTGGGTAACGGATGTATTGCAGGCCGCGGGCCATTATAACCATTTTAAATATCAAAAGTAACACATAGTTACGTCACAAATATTCGTACGTAATTAATTCTAAAATAATATAACTTGCAACATGCAAGCAAGTAGCAGATGATAAAGAGGAGCAGAGAAACATAACAAACAAGAGTGCTTTCAGTATTTAAGATTATCAGAACGTTTTCCATTCAAGAACCGTGAGCGATTTTTCCTAATCTTTACTGTCATTTTTACCATGACACCATAGACAGTGGGAGATCTATTAAGCGGCATCTACGCACGGATCTCTGCTGAAATGGAAGTTACGGGGTTCGTCATGTCCGTTTTAATCCGCTAAGACATAACTGCCCATGTTTGCATTAATTTTGCGTCATAAAGCCATTTTGAGACGCAAGAACATTAAACCACTTACACGGAGTCGTGCACAGACGCATGCGCGAGCAGTCTACACAATTAAGCGCGCATCAGTATTTAAAATAAGAGCAGCCTTCTGTTAGTGAGGTTCATATCTTAAATTCATAAATCCACCGCATTCCAAACTATGCATAATGACTCCGCAGAGCATTCGTAAGGAAAACACAGAATGGCGAGACCGCCACTTCAAGTGTACATCAAACAAACGCGTGTCTCTCTCAGCGCTCCTGCACAATGAAGCCAGTGAATCTCCTTGTAACTCGCTCCAACCTTTCCGAACCTTATGAAAGATTATTTTACGGAAGGTTTGAGTGGTGCATGCATGTGAGGAATTGGAAGCAAGCAGCATATGGGTGTTTCTAAAGCAAACTCTGCGTCATCGCTCATCTGGTTAAAATCTAAGCCCAGAATTGATTCTGAAATTCTCAGAATCGATCCAGAATCGTTTGAGAGAGAATCGCGATGTATTGCCCTAATTCAAATGTCCACCTAATCTCTAACGCCGGCTTCACTGCAAGCGTGGCCATTTCAGAGCAGGAGCAGCGCGGGCCATTCATGACAGAAGCGCTGCAACAATTGTAAATCATTGAATATGGACATCAAAGTTGCCATTTACCAAATTCTCCATCAAGTTCAGCCGTTTCCTGAAATAACCTGTTCAGCTTTCCCCTATAGGCGGCGCAAATTAAACGAGGGTTCATGACCAGATCTTTCGTTGACCGCCATTTCAGCACTAGCCATCAGAGTAGCTACTAGGACATTGTGAGGTAAGAAACCCTTTCTAATCTATTGTCAGCTCCGCGTAACTCCCTGTTAAAAGCATAAAACACCTTGATTCCCTTCGACAATTCTCTCCCAATATTGGAACATCGATCATGCAATCCATGATAAATCATGGGTCTTAGCATAAAAAAAAAAAAAAAAAAAATTTTTGCCTGGCAAACACCACCTCAGATTCCAAGCCATGCCTATCCATCCAAATTCACGGCACTTATTTGGGATACGCTAGCACAAGGAATTCTATTCAGCACCAAGATTTTAAGACTTACCAGGAACCGCTATTGGATTCGTCTTACAAGCATGCAAGCAACCCCATAGCATCTACCCTATTAGACGCCTGTTATTCGGAGTATTGAACTCTGTCAGATGCTGCCGGTGGAGCAAACGTTTCCCTGTCGGCTATCGGCGAGGCTCACCATCTGACGCTGCGAGTAATGAACTCAATCACATGCACAAGAGCTTCCCGGTTGAACAACCTTGAGCTCCGTCTGACTACCGACAAACTTGCATGTCCAATGCCGCAAGGGCGAAACCCCCGTCAGATGCTGCACAAGCCTTCCCAGGTTGAGTTAATACGTCATAACAAACGCCTTAAAATTAGTGCAAGCCTTCCTGGCTTTTACTTACCCTTTCAAATCCCACGCTTGGCGAGGCTCTCCCTTCCGACACCGTGAACCATCACATCTTTTTTAACTCTGGCCAGAGCCTCCCAGCCAAAAAACTTGCCTTTTCCACCCTGCGGCTGGAGAGTCTCACCCATCCAGGCTGCGAGCTTCCATCTCCAGTCAGGTGACGGCGAGTGCCTCCCGGCCACCCAACTTTACCTTTCCGTCTTCACCTGTCCGACAGCGAGTCTCGATCTCCCGTCGGACGCCGGTGAGAGCCTCCCGGCCAGACAACCTTACCTTTTCCACCCCACGGCCGGTGGGCTTACCCATCCAGACCGCGAGTATTTTTCTCCCGTCGGATGTTGGCGAGAGCCTCCCAGCCACCCAACTTACCTTTCCGTCTTCACCTGTCCGACACAGCGAGTCTTGATCTCCCGTCGGACGCTGGCAAGAGCACTCCCGGCCAGACAACCTTACCTTTTCAAACCTGTTGCTCGACGAGGCTTACCCGTCCAACACGGCGATTTATTGAAGCCACCGTTGGAGGTCGGCGAGAGCCTCCGGGACAAACAACCTAACCTTTTCAAACCTGTTGCTCGATGAGGCTTACCCGTCCGACACGGCGATTTTTGAAGCCACCGTCGGATGTCGGAGAGCCTCCCGGACAGACAAACTTACCTTTTCCACCCTGCGGCCGGTAAGGCCTACCCAACCACGCTGCCGGTTGACTGCGAGGCCTTCCGACCACTTAAATTTACCCCTCTGTCTAAACCCGTCCGACTCGGTGAGCCCCGATCTCCCGACGGACGCCGGCGAGAGCACTCCTGGCCAGACAATCTTATCTTTTCAAGTCCACGCTCGACGAGGCTTACCCGTCCGACACGGCGATTACTGAAACCACCGTCGGATGTCGGCGAGAGCCTCCCAGCCAGACAATCTTACCTTTTCAAGTCCTAAGCTTGGCAAGGCTTACCCGTCCGACAAGGCGATTATTGAAGCCACTGTCGGACGTCGGCGAGAGCCTTCCCAGCCAGACAATCTTACCCTTCAAGTCCCACCAGTTGGATGATGGCTAAGCATCCCGACCAAACTTTACCTTTCCGTCTTCACCTGTCTGACACAGTGAGTCTTGATCTCCCGTCGGTCGCCGGTGAGAGCACTCCAGGCCAGACAACCTTGCCTTTTCTAGTCCCACGCTGGCGACGCTTACCCGTCCAACACAGCGGGTATTATGCCCCCGTTGGGCATCGGCGAGAGCCTCACAGCTAGACAACTTACCGCTTCCTCCTTGGTCGACGAGACTGACCCGTTCGACTCAGTGAGTATTGGTCTCCCGTAGAGCGTCGGTCTCAGTCACCCACCTAATTTTCCGTCCGACGGGCGGCGAGGCCAGCTGTTTTATCTGCCAAGCCCACCCGTCCGATGAAGGGGTATTGTGCCCTAGTCGGAGGCTTCATGGGCCCTCTCGGCCAGATACCGCCCTCTGTCAGGGGCTGATGGCCAGTAGGGCCCGTACGCCGACTCCGTGAACTATCTCACTGCAGGCAACTCGGGTCCTCCTGGCCAGGGCTTCAACCACGCTGCTCCTCCATCGGCGGGCAGGGCTCACCCGTCCCAACGCGGTGAGCCATCGCTGGGCCTCGGTTTGAGCCCTCCCCGACCGGTCGCCCCAAAACCACGAAGTTCACTCCGGTGGTCGGTGGGGCCTACCCATGCATGCCAAACTGCTCCCTCAGAGCACGTGGGCCCCCCCGGCCTGCCACACAAGTTACTCCTCGGAACCAGCTCCCGCCAGATCTCAAGCGCGTATTTGGGGGGGATCTTAGTCTGGCGGCTGTCCTACGCTCTATTGCTTTTGGGGGGTACTCTGGGCTCGGGCCATTCCTGAGCTCGGAGCCCTCCCCCAGGACAGCACGCCTACAACGTATTACCATACTCGCCAAATACGCATTACGTTTATCGTGCTAGTATATGTAAGTGTGAAATCGTGAATCTAGATTTAAACTGACAGAGAGACTGCCTCCCGAACAGTGTTAGGGCGATTGTATCTTGTATCTAGCTAGACTGGACAAAAACTTTAACAATTATTATCCTTAATTCCCAAACAATGAAACATTGTAATTAAAAGGATAATTGATGTGACACAGTGTTAAACGTGCCTCTGTCCCAATTTTTTTGGAGTGTGTTGCAGCCATCAAAATCAGAATGTGTTCATATTTACAAAATACCTTTATGTTAGTTAGTGAAAACTTAGGAAATATTTTCTTTGTACTTTTGTCAATTAAATAAAAGTTAAGGAGAATGAACAAATCACAGATTCTTCATTTTATTGCATTTTTACAAAGCGTCCCAACTTCTCTTGAATTGGGGTTGTACACTTTTGTATAAGGTGTATGGGTATATATTATGTAGACATAGTGAAAGTAATGTTCTGGGATTAATTTGCTGCTTTAAAATGTTTAAACTGCAGATGAAAACAAGCATCAATTATATTTTAGTGAAGGATTTATTTCCTTTTCCTTTTTTGCTTAAGCCGTTAATTGATGGACTGGAGTGGTGTGGATTACTTGTGGATTATTGTGATGCTTTTATCAGCTGTTTGGACTCTCATTCTGACGGCACCCATTCACTGCACAGCATCCATTTATGAGCAAGTGATGCAATGCTGCATTTCTCTAAATCTGTTCCCATAAAGAAACAAACTCATCTCCAGTTCATTTCTGGGTGAACTATTTATTTAATATGCAGAGACAACTAAGTAGGATATTCTAAGGAATTTTCTGAGAAGAGTAAACACCGTAACTCATGACTCTTTCCAAATTTTGCTTCTGGCCAAAGGCAAAAAAGAGGAGAGCTAAGAAAACTTAATGAGATTTTAATGATGCTAATGGTGAAATAGATTCTAAAATTGATTACTACTGGTCAAGGTCAAGGTCAGCATCAGCATTGGATGCCTGAAATGCTTCAGTTATAGACATCCAAACGACAGTGTGCAAAGGTATATCTACATTGCATTTGTGAGCAACAATCAAGTATGAGTTTTCATATAGTATCACCCAATTAAGTTTTTCACAAAATAAAGCAAGAGTTGTATATGATGGCTCTTTCTTGCTAAACAGCGCTGAGTCACTCAACCTTATCATAATCTTGAATGACAGGAGAGGTCAGGTGACCTTTAGATGGCTGTTATCACCTATTCATTCAGAGGCCCATAGACTTGCTGAATTATTGCGGTGTCAAGATATGTGCTCAAATTCAGCTCTCTGCTTAGGAAAACTGCTATGACCTTCTGTTGCTAAGATAACACCTGTGCTGGTTTTATGGGATGTTGATGAATAACTGGAAAATGCAGTGTTCCCACAGGCACACATAACAGCTTTTATTTGTTCAGCTGTGAAAAAAGCCACTGCTGCAGAAAGACACTATGAGAGAAAAACTTACAAAACTCTGTGTGTGAGAGAGAGAAAGAGGTTCATATTTTCAGATGAGAGATGCTGTCCTGATTTAATAAACTAAGTAGACTCAGTGGTGCTTCTCAAATCTGCAGGTCAAGAATGACAAATTAAACAAAAAGTGACCGTTTACCTTAAATAAGACGCAGTACTCGTTCCGTATCTCAGGAAACCGAGGCTATGTTAGTAGCCGAGTACTTGTGATGTGACGTTCGACACCGAGGCTTCGAAGCTTGTATCAAAAAAACGAAACATTTCACATCGAAGCACTGTATCGTAGCTTGATTCATTTTCCCAAAAGCATGTGATCTATGACGTCCGAAGCTTCATTCACCTGAAAACCACGTGACTGCTTCAGTATCTGCTTCAAACGAAGTGAACCTCAGCGCGGTTTCCTTTACATAATAACACATTATATTGCATTAGCATTGTTTTCTTTTTATCCTAATTAATATATTATGGTCAAATGAACTTTGCCCATGAAATAACAGTCTAAGGACTGAGGCAGAGTTAACATTGACAGATCACAGATTTAATTCATGAGTTTGTTTGATTTATTTTAATTATTTTAGTGGCAGTACATCGACACAAATTAATGACTTTAACAATGGCCATTATTTTTATACAATAAATTAAAACAAGGAATCAGTAGTAGAACCAGATGTGAAACCACTAGCTGTAATGAATCACAGCACTTTGGAAGGCGTTGTTCATTTTTAAAACCACTAGATGGCCACAGCATGAACCGTTTTAAATAGCTTCGAGAAATTAATCCTTTCCCAATACAATTGGGTTTAAAGCTTCACTGGTTCAGAGCGCTTCTTCAGCCATCACTACCGAGTACGTTTCAGTTTCTTCTTCACTTGTGTTTTTTCTGGAAATTCTGTAAAAAAGGTGTGTACTAGCGCCCCCTACCATATAACAATGAAAACACGGATTCTATGACCACAAATGATATTTAGACTTTTTCTAAGTACAAGTCAAATATACTTAAATGTCATTTTAAGTATATTTCTGAGAAGTACATAAAGCACATTTCTGAGAAGTACATAAAAAGTAGACTAAATCTACACTTTCCTATTTTTAGTTTAAAAGAAGTATACTAATAGCACGCTTGAATAAACTTATTTTTAGTAAGGGGAGCACTGGATTTTTGTAAGGAGATGTAAATATAATCCTACAGTAGTATGTGTTGGATGCAGAGCCGGCGCCAGGGCATCTTCATCGGGGGGCATTTGAATTTCTAGGGGGGGGCACAAATTATGTGTGTGTGTGTGTGTGTGTGTGTGTGTGTGTGTGTGTGTGTGTGTGTGTGTGTGTGTGTGTGTGTGTGTGTGTGTGTGTGTGTGTGTGTGTGTGTGTGTGTGTGTGTGTGTGTGTGTGTGTGTGTGTGTGTGTGTGTGTGTGTGTGTGTGTGTGTGTGTGTGTGAGTGATGGGGGGGTGGATGGTCATGCGATTTTACATATATGATCGCGTGCATTTGATAATGCTCGCTAAAGCGTGCAATCGCTTTCTTATGTGCGCTGTTTTATCGGTTTCACTTTCGCTTTTGAAATCGATCACGTTCAGCAAGGAGGAAGAGGATGAAAAGTGGGGGGCACAGTAAATGGTTTGGGGGGGCACGGCCTGCAAATGCCCCCCCTTGGCGCCGGCCCTGGTTGGATGTCTTCTGTGCTGTAGTCTTCTATTCTCAGTGTAGAGCTTTCCAAAATAAACATGCATGTTGAGATACCTGGTTTCATTAAAAATGCAATTGTAAATATGCAATTTAAGTTTAAAGAAACCACTGTCAGCAAGTGTTCATGTACACCATTGCTCCTGACCCTTGAATCACTAACCCGTGATTATTGCTGTTTTTGTTATGTTACATAATGTTAGTTATGTTGAGGGTTATGGTAGTATAGTAGTTCCCTATCGATACTACACTTCGTACTGCATCTTATTTAAGACGCTAAAGGAACCAGTATAATCCCGCCGTGTCTATGCTAGGGGAACGACCAACACTTAAACTTGTCACCAAGAGGGGCCCAAAAGGACCAAGTATTGTACAGGTTCAAACTCATAGAGGTCGACCCTGCCTTGAGTAATCGTCCCAAATAAGTCTGTACAGCCTCGGCGCTCTATTGAGGGTCAATAGCGTACAAGAAGAAGGCTAACTCCCATACTGGTTTGTTATATGACAAGAGTGAGCCCGTTATGCAGAAAGGACCCAGGCCTGTAAGGCCAGAACTTACAGATTATAAAACCTGGCAAATATGGACGGCGAGGCCCAGCCGTCCACCGCACATATATCTGCAATGGACACACCGCTAGACCACGCCCAGGACGAGGAGATACCTCTAGTCGAGTGGGCTCTTACTTCCATGGGGCATTATTGGCTCAAAGAAGAGTATGCTAGCGTAATAGCATCAATTATCCATCTAGAAATTCTCTGCTTTGTCACCCTTTGGTGCGGCCGCCAAAGCATACAAAGAGCTGTTCCAACTGCCTAAAAGGGGCGGAACGCTTGATATAATTTCTCAACGCCCTGACAGGGCAGAGTAGATTCACCCACTGGTCTTGCTCCGAAGGAGGACGTGCCAAGAGAGTTATCACCTGAGCTCTGAACGGAGTCGAGAGCACTTTATATATTTAGCCATGCCTTAGTTTCAGGACGATCTTAGAATCATTAGGCCCAAATTCGAAGCAAGTGGGGCTGACTGATAGTGCCTGCAGATCTCCCATTTGTTTTACCGATGCTAGTGCTAGTAGCAGAGCGGTCTTCAGCATCAGGGGACGAAGGTCAACAGACCGTAGCGGCTCAAAACGAGCTCTTCAGAGCCCTCAACACTGTGGGCAGATCCCATGTCGGGACGGTGACAGGGCGAGGCGGATTGAGCCTCCTAGACCCCTTCAAGAAACGAACAACCAGGTTGTTCCTACCCACTGATTGGCCATCTATAGGAGCGTGTGAGGCTGCTATAGCTGCTACATAGACATTGAGCGTGGAAGGGGAGCGACCCTTTTCCAACAGCTCTTGCAGGAAGGACAATATCAACGATATGTCACATAAAACTGGGCCTGCGCCATGGGTAGTACACCAGGCGAAGAAGACAGACCACTTAAGGGCATAGAGGCATCTCATAGACAGTGCTCTAGCCTGATAAATAGTATTTAGAACACTCTCGGGAAGGTCCGAAGGCTCCCATCGAGAGGCCAAAGATGTAGCGCCCATAGTTCAGGCTAAGGATGCCAAATCGTTCCATTCTCCTGAGAGAGGAGGTCTCGTCTCAGGGGAATGGGCTACGGGCCTGCAGTGAGCAGCCGAGACAGCTCCGCGAACCAGTGCTGGTTCCTTCAGAGTGGGGCACTAACAGAACTCTGTGCTTCTGCATATTTGCGAGAGGATCTGCTTTGTTGTAATCATCCTGAACGGCCGTTTCATAAGGGTGCGATTCAGATGTCTGAGATCGAGAATGGGTCTTAGATCACCATCCTTCTTGGAGACGAGGAAGTAATGGCTGTAGAAGCTCGCTCTGAGTTGGGGAAACCGTTTCCATGGCTCCTTTCGGCAGCAAACTCATCACTTCGGCATGCAGGATGTGAGCGTTGATGCGCTGAACCAATGTGGAGACCACGCCGCCAAATCGCGGAGGTCTTTGAGCAAATTGAAGTGTATAACCTAATTTTGTTATCCCCAGAACCCAGTTTGACACTCTGGGGATGGCCTGCCAGGCCTCGGCCTGTGTGAAGAGGGGTTGAATTGTTTCGAGTGGCAGGCCGCCTAGCAGTGGCCTGAGGCTCGTGATAGGAGGAAGAGGAAAAGTGCTCTCTTTTTGAATATGTTTGTGTTTTAATTTCCTCGCTATAACAGCGATTGGCTGTGACTGGCTGTGAAAGAACCCAATGTTCACAATAGTATTTTTCACAAAACACTCTGTCGTCCGCACCCGGAACTGAACGGGGCGCTAGGAGGCTTTTTGAGGGGTGGTCCGGCTGCAGCAGGACTTAGCCCTTTCCTCTTCCTGTCCCTTCGAACAGGAAGACACCTGATACGCTGGATCCAGCACTATCTTGGGCCGGGGTCCCTGGTGCTTCAGTGGGGCTCGGGCTCGGCGGCTGGCTGAACAGCTGGTGGCGCGGCTTTCACTGGCTGCTGAGTCGGCGCCATCTTGGGGTGACTAGAAGCAGCTGCAGAGCTGGAGCGCTTAGGCAGGAAATGTTGAATTGCCTGGGACGACTTCTGTGCAGCTGTGAAGCGTTCAGCGAAGCCCTCTACTGCAGGATCAAACAGGTCGGTGGGGGAGACCGGGGAGTCAAGGAAGAGGACCTTATCCGCATCCTTCATTTCCGTCAGGTTCAACCACAGATGGCACTCGAGCACCACTAAACTGGCCATGGATCTGCCGATCGCCTGAGCTGTCATCTTGGTGGCGTGCAGGGCCAGCTCGGTCGCATTGCGCAGCTCGTTGAAAGCTGCCGGTTTCGGGTTAGACTAAGCAGCGGTGGCAAATCTTTCTGTGAACACAACTGAAATAAAGATAGGCCCTCTGTGAAAAACAAGTGTGTGCTTAATTGTACTGAATGTGCACTTCGTGCACTAGTGTACTTCAAATCGTAAAAGTACATTTAAAAATGTAAACAAAAAAACTGTACTTGCAGATAATTCAGTATTAATGAAATAAAAGGCCATTTAAGTACACTTTCATATTTCTTAACACACTTGAGTATATTTTTGAAAAGTGCACTTTTTAATAATGTCAAATTCAAAGTTTGAGGTGTGTTTTAAATCATTTTGTTCTAATAATCTTTTGTCATGCTTTAAAGAAGTATTTTTGATGTGTTTACTAACTAAAGTCTGAAAATATTACATTCAGTTCACTCTTAAGTGTATTCTTTTAAAGCATGCTTTCCCTGTAATAATTCTGTAAAATAATATTTTTAAAAGTATGCTAAGTGTAATTTAAAGTATGCACATTTTTTCCCACAGGGTTCCACTATTTGGTCTGATTCAGGACAGTGTTTGGTTATATTTAAAACAAATTTGAAATATATCCCAGATGTAGGTGTGTTTTAATCACTATTTTCATTTATAAGTGCACAGCTCATTGCAGAATTACAGTGATGGCAGAATTACATAAAATGGCAACTGGCATTTTATTTGGTATTGCTGATTTGAAATATGTCATCGAAATGTGAGAAATTCAAATAGTTTATGGGATTTCTGCATTTCTCCCATTCATTTAGATTAAATTAATCTCTTTACTGAAAATAGCTGCCTGAGGGCGCTTTCTAGATGGCCACCGACTGAACTGACCTGCTTTGAAGGAGACTCTGTCTGTAAATTTC
Organism: Ptychobarbus kaznakovi; assembly: GCA_027422405.1. Lineage (NCBI taxonomy): Eukaryota > Metazoa > Chordata > Actinopteri > Cypriniformes > Cyprinidae > Ptychobarbus > Ptychobarbus kaznakovi. The sequence continues at coordinate 20,572,271 of CM049796.1, read as the reverse complement.
CTAAATTTAGCTTTAAGTACTTTATAACTAACCTTTCAGAATAAACATTTAAGCAGCAGCCATTGCAAAGCACTGAACCTGCAAAGTCTGCTTGTACAGTACTGCCTGTAAGCAAAAGGCATGTCATGTGCACTTCTGCTTCTTTCAATAGTCTCTGTTTTTCTTTCAATCTGGCTGCAGGCAATGCTTTCATGCTGCTTTCAAACTCTACCAGTGAACGGTCATTATTAATTCCATCATACATTTACAGTATGTGGGCACTGATTAATAAAAAAGCATTCTTCCAGACCAGAAATAATGGCCTTTCCTGCGTCGATATGACTGCTCTTGAAATCTCTGACGTTCATTGCAGGATTTTGCGCTGCCCTAAGCAGCCTTTGTACTCTGTTGACTGCAAATCATCTAGAGGTTGGCAAAGTTTACTGCAGGGGAAAAGGGTCCTTTTCAAAGCCTCCTTTTGTCTTTTCCTTTCTTTCTCCTCCACGCCCAGCCAACACTCTCTGCTCCCTATCTTGCCTTTCTTTCTCTGCCACACAAATCACAAAAAAGTGACAGCTTCAGGTCAGGTCATGTAAAACGAGCAGACATCAGTTTCTTCTTTGTCTTGAGGGAGAATAAAACAGGTTGAGGGTATGGCCGCATTTGTGAGATAATGACCCTTTCATTGGCCTGAGGGTGCTGCTATTGAACTACAGCAAGCATAAACAACGTCTGAAGGCTGGGATCCACCCTGAGGAAACTTCTCTGGCTCAGGAAGCTTATCGGAGACCTCCAATTTCTTAGAGGAAATATAAATGAGTAGTTCAGCCATGAAACTCCATCGACGCCCTAATTGGTTCATTCAAATCTATGTTCCCAGCCAATCAAGTTCACTTAATCATTACCGTGTACCTTTATAAACCGGACGTATTCCATGCTTGCCACGTCCGCACGCAATACGTATCCCCTGGCTATCCCAATGCCTCCCCAGCACCACCTGCCTAGATCTGCTATGGGGGATCTTCTCTCTCTCTAGTAGCAGCAGCAGCATGTTCCTTCTAATAATGATCGCGCATTTACCCAAAGCAAGTCTACTTGCTCCGCAGCAACAACAGCATAGCAGATCTAGTCCGCCAAGTCCAAACCCATGCTCTTTCCAATTTGATTAATAAAGCTTTTACAATCCTTTCCGAGAGTTGTCATGACTGAAATAGACATAAATTAGTCACTTGCTGACATACAGCTCAGTTAAGGGTGTCCAATCCTGCTGCTGGAGAGTTTAGCTCCGACACTCATGCCTGGATGATCCTTGATAAGCTGCTTCAGATGGGTTTAGTTGGTGCGGGCCCTCAGAAAGCAGGATTGGACACTCATGAGAACGAGTATAGAGCTATACAGTATGACTGATGTGCTTATCAGATCACTTGGTCATGGAATAATTTGACTAGAAATGTTTGTTCACAAAAGTAGAGAACAGTGGTTTTCAATCAGGCAGTCGGGATGCAGGAGGAGGCTCCGACGTGCTCCCAAGAAGGCCACGAAATGGCTTGAAGTGATTTAAAAATAAACTTTAAAATGAGCTAAAATAGCAAAAAAAATAAGAAACATTTGTGGTATTTTTGATGAGCCACAGACACTTCTAATTTAATTCTAATTTACATTCTAAGACCCTTGTTGAAGTTTTTTTTAGAAACTTAAAAAAATGAATATTTTGTCATAATTTACTCACCCTCGTGTCATTCCAAAACTGTATGAGTTTTTTTCTTATGTTGAACATAAAAGAAGATATTTTAAAGAACCAAACAGTTGTTGGTCCCCATTGACTTCCACAGTAAGGAAAGAAATATCATAGAAGTCAATCAGGACCATCGACTGCTTGATTATCAGCATTCTTCAAAATATCTTCTTTCTTGCTTAAGAAAGAAACTCCTACATGTTTGGAACGATGTGAGTTAGTCAGTTTACAGCCCAACAGCCATTACCAGGTAAACCTCTATTGTTATTTCTCCCGCTTTAAAGTATCACCTGCTGGCAGAGAATGAATTTTCATTTTTAATAAGTCCGTCCAAGTAGTTATCGCTGCATCTCAGTCCGTCTGATTTATGCAGCAAACATATTTAGCTTGTTATCAAAATATAATCTACTCCAGAGGAACTTAGATGTTGTAATTGATTTTCATTCATGTCAAAAATAAAATGTGTCACTATCCTAACGATGGTCTGTTAAAAAATTCACCAACGCAACATTAAAAGTGAGCGCACTTGGATGCTTTTGAATCTCTTGGATGCTCATATTAGACATTGCACCTTTATTTACATGCATATCTCCTAAGGAACCTATTTACCTGCATTTTTAATACATATTAATTTGTTTAAAGTGTTAATCTGTTCTACATCAAGACGTTCTGTTCACATCTGTCGTGATGAACGTGTCAAACAATATTAGAGAGGACAGTTCAAAGTCACTCGCGAGATCAAAGCTTATTGTTCATCCTCAAGTTTCAACCCCATACTATGGTAATAGCACTCAGGTTTGTGGATGTGCATGTCCTTGAGCAGATAAGAGGGATGTATTAATGAGAAGAGGATGTGTGCTCCATCCAGCAGCGGGACGTCCCTCCACACACTTCCTGATCAGGAGCTCAGCCCTCTCCACTTGGCAGACACTTTGGACGCTTTTTTGTGAAGTGCATCCAAAAACGCCCCAGTGCTGCTGGCACTGCCGTTTCAAAACCGCTTAGAGAGGGAATATCAAAGTAATTTCTGAAAAACAAGTCTGTTCAGATGAAAAACACTGAGCATTCCTTCCTTGCTCAACTCTCATGTTGTGTTTCGCGTCTGAGAGGTACTGATTATTATATAAAAAAATAATCTAAAATGTATAGAACATTAATTAATTCTGAGTGCTGTACTCAGAGATTCCACTTGTGAAAAAGAAGTGTGTCTAACTGTATTAAATGTGCACTTGTAGCAGATTTAAATGTGTACTTAAAAAAAAAGTATTTACAGAAAATATAATATTAAAAATAAAAAACAAAAACCGCTTACAGGAATGCACTTTCATGAATGTTTCTTAAAACACTTAAGCACACTTTTATGTACACATTTGTAAAGTTTTACTTTAAAATATATACAATTATTATTATACAAATTATGATTTATTAATTATTTGTCATGCTTTAAATAAGTACACATATTTTGATATGCTGACTGGCATACAAATTCATCTTCATCATTACAACTGTGTAAATTCAAGTTTATTTAAACACCTTGCATGTCTCAATGTAAATAACAACTATACAAATAATAATACAAAATAATTTACCATAAATGAGGTAATTATAATATTATATATTAACCAGATGTACTTAAGTGGGTCAAAAACACTGTTATGTTCTTCTTATTGCATTTAATATAAATTTTAACTAGAAAAAAATTTCATCTAATACAATTAACATACAATTTAGTTAGTTTAAAACATTACATAAAATTTGCACTTACAGATATTATTTTAAACTAGCCTATTGTTTCTATAATAAGTTTTTTAGAAGTATGTTAAAGTGTACTTTTTTTACCTGCTGGTTTGTTTTAATTTATTATATTTATTATGAATTTATTTAGCCAGTTTCACAATCTCATCACGGGAGTGAATGTCCAGGAGAATGGAAAATGTCCAGGTTTCATCACAAACTTTCTGAAAGTGCACAGATGCATGTACTGTATACCCACTGTCCGGTCTCTGCTGTTCCCATCCCCCTAAAATACACCCACCCTGCTCCGTCTGGCATCTGGGAGAAGCTAAACATCTCCCACACAACTGACGTTCCCATCTCAAATTCCAAGGAACAAAAGAGGCTGCCCACAGCCGGCACAGACGAACAGCCGGCCTGCAGTGCTCCGGGGGACACAGCGCCCTTGGCAGAAAGCCACTCACTGTCAAGAGGACAATAAATAAATACCGCTTTTTTGACAAAATGAAGAGAGCAGGGGTCAGTACCCCCACCTCTTTAAAGGAATGTCTTAATAATTCACTTCATAAAGATGAAAAGGCCTTTGATATGATGAGGAGAAAAAAAGTATTAACATACAATATCTCAAAAAGCTCTTTCCTGCGCACATGCAGTGTATTATATATTTCCATATTTGTCTGTTCAAAAAATGCTGCAGACGCACACAACAGAGTCACAGTTTAGTCATGCTTGATCAATGTGCTGACATAGAAATCTTACAGTTTATACAATATACCGTTTATTTAAGACCTAAAAGAGTGGATTTGTTTGCTTGTGTATTATCTATTAAATATTAGCTCTTTGTCTGTGCTGATAGCCTCGTGTTTCGTGCGCTGATATGTGACCCTGGAGCATATCGCTGTCGCTGGGGTATATTTGTAGCAATAGCCAAAAATACAGTGCATGGGTCAAAATTATCCATTTCTCTTTTATGACAAAAATCATTAGGATATTAAGATCATGTTCCATGAAGATATTTTGTGAATTTCCTACCGTAAATATATAAAAACTTAATTTTTGATTATTAATATGCATTGCTAAGAACTTCATTTGAACAACTTTAAAGATGATTTTCTCAATATTTTGATATTTTTGCATCCTCGGATTCCAGATTTTCTAATAGTTGTATCTCAGCCAAATATTGTCCAAACCATACATCAATGGAAATATCATTTATTCAGCTTTCAGATGATGTATAAATCTCAATTTAAAGAAATTGACCCTTATGACTGGTTTTGTGGTCCAAGGTTACATATATAGCACAAAAGTGCTCGCGGTGTCCCAATGTCGATTCCTGTCCTTTCCAATAAAGACATAAAAGTATGTAAATGTAACCTTATAAATCAATTTTTGATTTTTAACATGTTTAAGATTTATTCCTTGATGGTATTTTAGTCAGTGTATATCCATAAAAAATAGCAAAATTTGTATGCTTGCTGAATGTTCATGTGCTCCTCTATTTGTTTAGGTTTTTGTTTGTTTTTTATTTAAAAAATCATGACATCATATTTCAGGACGTTCTGTTTGATTGAATCTGTTTAGATGAGAATGTTTATTTACCATAATTCCTCCAATTTCCGGTGTGTGTGTGTCAGCTAATAAATGAGGGTTAAAACAACTTATTATCAAATATCAAAGAACCCCTTGATTCACATCTGACAGACACATGCTGAAATGGTGAATGACATACTGAGTAATACGTTTAGTTTAAAGCTGCATGGCCATGTTAGAATACAGCATCTCCTGAAATTTGACAGAATTGGGCTTCACTTGTGTTGTTGCGCATCGCGCCCTCTGCTGGACCAAAGGGGACTCAGAAAGAAATGATACACTGATTTTGTAGAATTTAGTTCCTTCTGTGGAGGCTGTATTTTGAATATAGTATTTTGTAGTTTTTAATAAACACCCTTCTGTTGGTTGCAAACTATTTTGAATTTGCCATTTGATATTGCATAACTTCTCTCAATTGTATACTGTAAATGGACTAATTAATGTATTTAAAAAAAAAAATCCATACTTTCTCTTAGTTTTCTGTGTCGAGTGTTAAAACCATTTTAATTTCTGTTTCTGAACAAATCAAAGAACTACAGAGGTCTGAAAATGCCCCCGGGATATTTTAATCAAATATTATATGCTTATTTTATTCTATTGTGTTGAGATTGAAGGACATTTTTATCATATTTTAGTGCATCCAAGAAAACAATCACACAATTTGTTTAGTTAAAAATGACTTTATTCATTTTTAAAGCATTGTTTGACAATCGTATTGCAGCCATACTTGTTCAGATTGCCCGGTATCATTTATCAATCTCATCAAACTGAGGAAGAGCAAGATTTAATGTGTCATGCCATGCTGTTCAGTTATCAAGCTTGCACAAAGTCTGGAGCGACTGCATCACGCTGACAAATCACAACGAATATGCAATGGATTCACATACAGGACAGCAGAAACATGGAGGAAACAAATCCTAAAAGAAGACCCTGCTACACGGTCATAGATGACATGCAACATATGTGCTTACATTGTACCTGATCATGAGAAGTAAACACTGTCCATGCTGAGAATGAATACCAGCCTGTTTTAACACGCAACTTTTTAAACATACACTCGATGTAAAAATATTAAAATATTGAATTTGGCTCTTAGATAAAGAGAAAAACCCAGTCAATCATGTAGACATGTTCAGCTCTTGACTGGTCATCCTGCTGCAGTTTCAGAAAATACTGACTTGGCTTCAATCACAAAACACTGATGTTCTTTCTAAACATGCTTTTAGAAGCAAAATCAACCGTTTAATAAACATGTCTGCTTATTAATACAATTTGTACAGTTTCAAAAAAACACAGCTTGAAAGTACAAATACTACAAGAAGAGTTATTGCTTTAAATTATTAAAAACAAAATGCTGTAAATCATCTATTTAGATTCTGCACCAATGATGGAGGAAAAAAAATATAAACAAATATTATCATGACAAAATGTCAATGAAAAAAATGTCAAAAAATGTCTATACCTCCTTATACAGACCGACTATTTAGAAATACTGTATTGTATAATTGCACATGTTGCTCATCACTGAGATATGTCATAATAGTAATGCCGCAGTCTGGGTTCAACTACTGAAAACCCAGGTCTCTCGTCCAGCCTGCAGAAACAGAACACAGCCATGTATTATTCTTCAATCTACTGAATTGAATTCATCATTATTACACAGGAATACTTAATACATAATAGACTACATAACCAGTCATAAGGGTCAATTTTTTTATTTATTTATGCATCATATTATCATAAATAATATTTCCATTGATGTATGGTTTGGACAATATTTGCCTGAGATACAACTTTTTGAAAATCTGGAATATGAGGATGCAAAAAAATCTAAATATTGAGAAAATCATCTTTAAAGTTGTTCAAAATAAGTTCTTAGCCATGCATATAACTAATAAAAAATTAAGTTTTGATATATTTACGGTAGGAGATTTACAAAATATCTTCATGGAACATGATCTTTACTTAATATCCTAATGATTTTTGGCATAAAAAAACATACAGTATATTGTTGGCTATTGCTACAAATATACCCGTGCTACTAATGACTGCTTTTGTGCTCCAGGGTCACATATAATAAATAAAATGATATAATTTATTGCTTATAGTCAGTGTTGTGGTTTGATCTCCTATCAGTATCAGATCAGTATGTTCATGTGCAGGATATTAAAGTCTGCTAGCATGGTGCACTGTATAAGTCATTTGTCGTTTAAGTTATGGAATGATTGTGAATGTATTATAATCCAGATTTACACTATATTGACAAAAGTATTGGCACCCTTCTAATGAAAGGTTTGTCTACTTTAGTAATTTCCATGAGTACAAATCTTAATGTTTAAGCATATAATGATATTCTAGGGAATTGTGTGCTTCTAGTTTTATAGTAACAGTTTGGACAGGAGCCTTTTCTATTCTAACATGACAGTGTCTCTGTGTATAAGACAAGGATCAGAGAGAAATGATGATTCAGTCAGTGTGGAAGAACTTGACTGGTCTGCAGAAAGCAGCTGAACACCTCTGGTGTGACTTTAAATGAGCCAAAAACTCATCACCAAACACCAATGACTTGTACATATGGATACAGTCATTTCATACACTTCAAAACTGTTGCAACAGAGGCGGAAATACAAATTGTAAGTACATTAACTATGTTTCCATCTTTGTTCCCACAGTTTGGAAGTGCCATTTTCTCTTCTAAAGAAGGGGGTGTCCCAGTACTTTTGTCCATATATTGAATGCACAAGTCAAAGGGTCCTGTCCAAACTGTTGCTATAAAATAAAAATTCCCTACAATATCATTATATGTTTAAACATTAAGATTTGTACTCATGGAGATTACTAAAGTAGTCAAACCTTTCATTAGAAGGGGGTGCCAATATTTTGGCAATATAGTGTATCAATATATAAATGCGGATATATCTAATAAACGTACTTGTAAGTCCAGCATTTCCTCATAAGGTTGTACATCTCAGCCGGGCAGTCGGCTGGAGCAGGCATTCTCTCTCCACTATCGATCATTTGGATGACTTCATTTCCTTTCATACCCTACAGACAATATGAAATAAACCAACATTGTTAAATAAATGCTCATTTTCAAACAGCGGCTCACGTCTGGAGGTTTAAATGGATGGATGTGCAGTTTGAGATTTAGATGATGTTCAATATACAGTATATTTAGGGGATCCTAAAGCCCACATATCATACTGCATACAGTTTATTGAATGATATTGAGTTTATTAGGCTATATTGAAGAAAACAAACAAAGCCCAGTGTGAGTGTAGCTATATAGTAGTCAAATACTTATCAGCCACTATTTACTTTTCAAGTTTGCGAGGTTAAGTTCATTAATATTATGTATTAGTGTTTTAGGTCTCATGAACTAACTAAGACAGGTTTTATTCATCACGGTTAATGTTAATATATTACTGTGTTCTAATACATTTCTAACATTTCATGTTGTATAAACTAACATTAGTTAATGTATTATGAACATTCATAATTTACATTTACATGTAGATAGAATATAGAGAGCTAGTTTTACAGAGTCAAGTATTATAAAGAAAAATAAAGTTTTTTATTGAATAAAAAGTTAATATAATAGAAAAGGCCACTGTTAGATGGTCACGTTTTTTATAAATAAAAACAAAACAAGAAGTCAGACTATAAATAGAATTATTAATTATTATTCATTAACAAATATGGAATAATATATTTATAAATGAACATTAACTTTGATTAATAAAGGCTAAAATATATTTAGGTTAATTCATGATGGCTAAAGCATTAAATAGTATGAATGAATTGAACCTTATTGTAAAGCATAAACACAAAAAATAATAATTGTATTTTTTTAGTTTAATAGTATTAGGCTATTCAGATTTCTTTAAGAAAATTTGGGAAGTAGATTAAAAAAGGTTTGCTCAAATGCAAAAACTAAAACAGCAATAATACAGGTTTTCCACTGTCTCTAAATGAATCCCAGAAAGAGCTGTATTTATTGTTAGGCTTTAAAAGCATATTTCACATATTTCTGCCTCATCATTTGACCAAAATCTGCATCGGATCGCAATCAGAAGTGATTACAAACACTCGATAGTTATTAACAGTGACATTAGAGAAGTGTTGTGTTCATCTCATTAATTGTCATGTAAAGCCTGACGCTAATTGTAGTTTCTCAGTCACCATATACGATTATAATTAATTATGTATTTTATCAACTCATATAAGTTTGTAAGAAACTGTTTAATTTTCCCAAAAACATTTTTTTATATATTTATGGGTAATATTTATTAACTAACTAATTTATTTATGTATTTACCAATTTTTGGTAAATATTTATGGTTATATAATGTAGCACATGCTGATCACAGGGATGTAATGCCAGAGTAAAGTACAGCCACAACTTACTCAACAGTGTTCAGATCATCTTTTTTCCTGACAAAATCAATATAATGCAATATTTCTATCTGCTGAATGTAAGTTTTTCCATATTACAAGCTTGCCTGCTGCACCGGGGACATCACATGCATGTGCGAGTCGTGAAAATTATGAAAATAACTATTATTTTAATATATTTAAAATACTAATTATTTTATTGTTGGATATTAAATCAGCGGGTTTGAGGCATCAAAAGTAACTAACTAAGCTGTTTTAAGGATGGTAACTGTAATATTATTACTGAAATCTTATTAGTAATTATTTACACTAGTAGTTACTGCCCAACACTGATCATCAGTATATCTCCCAGCCTGATTAACAATGCAAAAGAAGTCTCTCAGAACTGTTTGGGAGCAACATAATATGCATATTCACACCTTGTAGGGTTTCTGTCCGTATGAAAAGGCCTCCCACATCAGGACTCCGAAGCTCCACACGTCGCTCTTGGACGAGAACTTCAGGTAGTTCATGCACTCGGGAGCGTACCACTTCACCGGCCATTTACCATGACCTTTGGCCTGCAGGAGCAGCGAACAAAGATCAGTCAGGGCTATGCTCTGCTTAAACCCATTCTACTAACATGAAGCTTTCTATGTACTGTACATCTAAAAGGGCTCTTGTTCGTACTTGTATGTGAAGCACGTATGAAATTAGTTTCTGGTGACTATACCTTGTAATAGTTCTCATCTTCTGTCAGGGCTTTAGAGAGTCCGAAGTCGCTGATCTTGGCATAGTGCTGAGTGACTAAAAGCACGTTCCTGGCTGCAAGATCTCTGTGAACAAAGTTGTGCTCTTCCAGATATTTCATTCCCATAGAGACCTGATGAACCAGCTCTGTGATGTTCTTCATAGGGATGTTTCTGAAAACACACAGCGTGAAAAGCTATTAACAATTGGCAAGGCAAGGCAAGTTCATATATGTAGCATATTTAATACACAATGGTAATTCCTGTGGCTCAGTGGTAGAGCATTGCGTTAGCAGTGCAAAAGGTTGTGGGTTCAATTCCCAGGGAACACACATACTGATAAAAAATGTATAGCCTGAATGCACTGTAAGTCGCTTTGGATAAAAGCGTCTGCTAAATGCATAAAAGAAAATTCAAAGTGCTTTATATAAAAGGAAATAAAACAATCATAAAAAAATATTACAACAATAAAACCAAGGAATTGTAAAACGTTTTAAATGATTAAAAAATTTAATTAAAACAGTTCAGAAAAGAAAATCAGTAGAAATAGAAATTCAGCAAATGCACAGCTACTATTGTTTATGACTCGTGAAGCTGCACAAGCCCAGTTACTAGTCCAAAACCAATAACCAAATACATTAACTTCTCAAATCCATTAGGTGGATTGTATGCAAAGAGTATTAGTGAAATTGTGTGAGCAAAGAAGTCAATAGTGTAGCAATGCATGACGCACAGCTCACACAGAAGTCAAATTAAGCAGCTTTCTATTGGTCAATTCACATAACCAACACAAGCGCAGTCTGATTAAAGAACTCCGGTCCTGTGAATTATTATTTCAAAGATTAGATAAAGTCCATGAAATTTCACAGAAAACGGTAAGTGTGACCAATGGTTCTTGTCATGTCACTAAATGCAATGCTTACCTGTTATTGAGGGGAACTTTTTCAACTTTACAATTAGCCCTCATTTGTTAACTTTATTTAACTGCAGTATTTAGCATGAATTAGCAATGAACAATACTTACACAGCATTTATTAATTATACACTCAAAGAAGCTTTCAGTGAACAGTTCTTAAATGAATCTGTTTTCGACTATAAAGAACCTTTTCTGCATTTGAAAGGTTCCGTGGATGTTCAAGGTTCTACAGCACTGGTCTCAAACTCAATTCCTGGAGGGCCACAGCTCTGCACAGTTTAGCTAACCCCAATCAAACACACCTGATCCAGCTAATCAAGGTATTCATGATTGCTAGAAACTTCCAAGCAGGTGTGTGTTTGAGCTGGTTGGAGCTAATCTCTGCAGAGCTGTGGCCCTCCAGGAATTGAGTTTGAGACTACTGTTCTACATGGAACCATCGATGCCAATAAAGAACCTTTATTTTTAAGAGTGTAGTTGATCTTAATTTCTAATATCTAAAGTTGTAGCTGTTAGAATTAATTAATTCACTGTGAACAAACACAAACAATTGTTTTCCTGATAACAAAGATTAGGGAAAACTAGGAGATTATTGAGGGGAAATTAATAGTGAATATTAGATCTAAAGTGTTACCACGTAGAATAATAAATGCTGTTAAAATATATTTATAATTGTTAGTTCATGTGAGCTAATGCATTAACTAATGTTAACAAATGAAAAACAAATTTTCTCTGTGCATCTCACAAAACTTGAAATATACAGTAGTGCACAGTTTTTAGGTACTAAGACGAGTTTTGGCTTGTTCACTGTGGTCACTATGAAATGTTGTGGTATAGAAGAGTTAAATAGCTGCTTAACGTGAGTAAAATCTTGTGAGTGTAGTTACAGCACACTGCTTATCAATGCATATCACAGTTCAGCACAGCTCTCATATGTTCTGAAGTACTTCGAGCGTGGCGTACTTGTTCTTCTGGAGGAACTTGTGCAGGGGCCCCAGCTCAGCGAGCTCCATGACCAGCATGAGGCTCTCAGCTTCACAGATGCCGATCATACGAACGATGTACGGGTTATCCAGCTGCTGCATGACGCTCGCTTCCCGCAGCATCTCGTCCTTCACCGCCGCGTTATTATCGTCGTTCTTCAGGATCTTAACAGCCACAACCTTCTGTGTCCTGCAATCAAACATAAAAGAAGATCCATTCTGCTGAAAGCTGAACTCGTTCATGTTGTGTCGGAAATCATATTTGTGCTGAGTAAACCTAAACAGCGCCATTAAGATGGAAACTCAACACTTCTGCAATACATGAGGAAGCTGACCAAACCACATTTCCCATAATACTCGGTGGCAAGAAAGAAAAAAAAAAATACACAACACTGATTTGTTTGTTTGTTTAAACAATTTCAGGCTTTTAGTATACAATACCAATAAGTCATTATTTTGATTGCATTTTTTAAGAGTAAGAATAAAGGTTTATAAGATTTTCCACAAAGGTTTGATTGACTGACACTGAATTCTTAAAATAACCCAAATCCTCAACGACTAACTTTTTCATCTGGTAGACTCCTCTCAGGACAGTGCCGAAGTTGCCTGAGCCCAACTCTCCATCTTCCAGAGTCAGGTCGCTCCGCTTCACTGTCGTTGTCCGCAGCTCTTCAGGATCCGCGTATGGACTCTCATACACCTGCGTGTCCATTGGCATAGCCTCTGTCGAAACAACAGTGTGAGAGTTTAGTCAGAAGAGAAAGATTTTAGACTTATAGATCATTTAAATAAGTGCTGGTGTGTTGAAGCAAGTCAACTAACCTGTACTGAATAAATTAGGCTTAGGAAGTGCACCTCTGGGGTTTGATTTGAAGTGATATGGATTTTCAATATGAACCTACAAGCACACAACACAATTACAACAGTGAAAATACACAGATCCGCATAGAAAAAGCTGATAGGACACAGGCACGTTCTCTGAAATGCCTGCATGCATCAATGGGACAGAGGGACAGGGTCAAACCAAACTTTCCTGCGTTCTTCATGGCAACTTAAATCAGAATTGAATGCATAATTACATTTATTGAGATGTTTCAATGGTAAATTAATGGCAATTCATTATACATGATGCGATCAGTGTCCATGAAGAAGAGGAGAAACTTCTTCCAAAAGGTCAAAAGCCAACGTGTATAGATAAAAAAGAGATCTCTTGCAGATAGGATTGATAATTATGTAATTCACATCATTAAGAATTAGTGACAGAGGAGGAGGATGAAAACATGGAGGTACGATTGGGGTAATGGCACCTGTTAGAAGCTGAACATGTCAATATCAACACAAACGATTGCCAGTCGTTGCCTTTGTTCAAAGCGGATTGATTTAGAGACCGACTGAAACATTTGGTACCGGCAGCAACTTTTTACTTTTCTATAGCACTTCTTGTACAAAGTGTCCAGCAGACTGATTCCAGTAGACTAGAGGTATCTCAAAAATGAGAACAACTGTGCTACCTCTCTTTTGTGCCAGAAGTACTATGATGCCTTCAAATGCATTGCATCTAATAATGTATAGCTCTGGATGGAAGGCAACATCTATGATCCACCTTATTTTTCAATGCGGAAGACTTCCGTGTCATTAGTCGCTGTAGGGAAGAATAACAAAGTGCTATAAATGGTCAAACTGGTTGCACTTTATACCAGTGTGTTCATTATTAAGATTATACATTCAAATAATGTGGCAAGAGACTATATTTGCAATATCAAGCAGCAAAACGAGCTGTGTTTTACAGCTAAAAATAGCTGGAAGTGAATGACATCGGAAGCCAGAGACGTTAAATTTACTAATGTCCCTCTCTCACAGGAAGAATAGGGTGGATAGTGATGTGCCAAATTTATTTGCTGCTTAATCAACATAAACAGATGCTATCTGTGTTATGATAGCTCATATCGACAATGTCAACTTTTGATCAATTTAATGCATTCTTGCTAAAAACCCACATTTTTGAACAGTGTGTCTAAAAGTAGCTTCATTTTAAAATGATGTAAATATGCTGACTATTCCAGTCTTAGTGTTTGTTAGCTGTGTCTTTTTCTCTCTCTGATGGATGTAAGAGCTACATAAAATAAAAAAATTATATAATGCAATTTTCTGAATAAATACTGTAACCAACATTACCAATGCAGCTTAGGATAATAAAAAAAAATATATTATTGTTGAAGAAGAATGCTTTAGGTTTTTTAAATCCTTGCTGGAAAAACATCTTAAAACAGTCTAAGCTGGACTAGCTGGTCTCCCAGTTTAGTTCTCGAAACCCAAGATATATTCAAAAAAACTTTTAACTACAGAAAAATACAAATGAACTCAAGCACATGTGCTCTGACTTATATCCTTTATCCACCTTATTTTGCAAGGAAGAAGTTAGCTATTTTCTTTAAATGTGTGAGATTTCCAATTCATTAGCCACTACTGTGAAATAACTAGAAGAGTAATAATGCGCAGTAAACTGTAAAAGGTAAATTTGCACTACAAAACAATGTGTTAATGATTTTGCTAATAAATGTACAAAAATGATGACGAATACAAGTTTGCAATAACAGGAGCTGTTTTTGTAGAGCTAAAATAACTGGAAGCCTCACACATTAAAAATAGTCATGCCCACACTTATGTTAAAAATAAGGTGGAGAGGCAATCAAGGTGGGTCAACAAAAAATGTGCAACCATTCTTTGAATTGATCTGAGTGTAAATCAGAACTTGATTCTGTCTGTTTATGAATTTCTGGTGATTGATGTGATGGACAGGGCAGTGAATGGAGGAAGAGATCAGAGAGGGGGTCAGGCGTCCCACAGGCAAAGTTAGAAGCAAAAACCACACGCAAGCAAGGCGGGTGTCCTACCACTGCCAGTGGGGGATAGGGAGGAAGAGAGGGGTGTGTTAGTGCACCTTTTTTTGGCCAGGTTTGGGGAAGGAGTATGATTTGATTCTGGAGAGAATCCCACCTGTGGCACCTAGCTAGAAACCACAATTTTAAAGAGCATTAGGTTATTTTTTTATCCTACACTATTTGATCCTATGTTTAATGCTATACATCCATGACCCATTCTTCAATAATTAGCCCTGCAAACTCATTCAGCAACATGTACATGACAGCATTTGCAGTGGTCCTTGTGTTAAATGGATGTGTGCCGTCTAGGTCAGTGGTTCTCAGCAGGCTTTTCTTCAGGACACAGATTTAACACTGGACATCAAGTGGTGACTTGGTTAAATGTCTTTAAAATCAAATGTTGAAATATATTATATAAACTGCATGAACCCAGTAATGTGTAAATTAGTTTATGTGACATTAGAATTTTGTTTTCTGAATAAGAATATAAACGCTTTTGTTTTCTTAATGTCTTTAACTTTAGAGGTTTCATGCTCTTGGCAGCCAATAATTCAAAGCACAAAACAAACTGTGGTCAGAAATATAATGATAATGTTTATCCCTGATGTCCTTAAAGGGATAGTTCACCCAAAAATGCAAATGTGATGTTTATCTGCTTACCCCCAGAGCATCCAAGATGCAGGTGACTTTGTTTCTTCAGTGGAACACAAACAAAGATTACATATGTTTTTTTTGTCTCTCAAAGCTGTGGGTCTCATTGACTGCCATTATATGACTGACAGACTGCAACGGTTTGAGTTAAAAATCTTTGTTTGTGTGAAAGAATGTCACCTATCTTGGATGCTCTGGGGGTAAGCAGATAAACATCTAATTTTCATTTTGGGTGTGACTATCCCTTTAATCATTCATAGTCTGCTTCTTCCTCTTCTTTTTTTCACCTAACTATTTGAGGATGAGGAAATGTAATAAGCTCTCCATGGTGATGGGAAAAAATTAGATGAGAGGGAAACTTGTTTTTCAGTGTATTTGTGGTTACTTGCAAAAATTTTGCATTCCACCAAGAAAAAAAACATGGCAGCCGTTTGCAGCCATTTTTGAACAGAAAGTTTCCTGGCTAACTTTTGTGTTCCTTGAGAGCAAATTCAAAGTTTCTTGCAAAGATTTACAGAAGAATGCGAGCGAACAGAACGTTTCTTTGGCCAACTTTTGCGCAACAAGCGCATGCAATATTTTTCAGAGGAAAGCTAAACATTTTCAAGCAAACACAAAGATTCTTGGGAAAATACAAAACTTTTGTGAGGATTGCAACATTTTTAAGAGCACATGCAAAGTTTCTTGGACAAACGTTCCTTGTGAGCAAGTGCAATGTTTCTCAGAAGAATGCATCATTTTTCTGAACGAATGCAAATATTCTTGGGGAAAATTTTGCCTCGGAGGATTGCAAAACTTTCATGAATGAATGGGAAGTTAATTATGCAAATTTTGCAGCTGCAAAGTTTCTTGAAGGAATCAGTTTTCTTGGGGAAACTTTTGCTTTCTTTGCAATCACATGCCAGTTTCTTGGAGAAAAGCAAAACTTCCATTAGCGAACGCAAAGTTTCTCTGTGACTCTTTTCTTTGTGCGTGAATGCAAAGTTTCGTTCCATCTTATATTGTTACCATCACCATGTCTGTAAATTATTTAGTTAGTTGGATTTTATTATTGCACTTATTGTCTTTCCTTATTGTCTGTGATGATATTTTTGGGTCATGACCCACCAGTTGAGAACCACTCTATTTTAAATTTAAACTAAGTTTAATGAACTGTTAAAAAGTTTAATTAAAATTGCATGTTTAAAAAAAAAGAAATTTTCAGTGAAACAATTATCTGTGGCTATTTCAAACAGTACAACAGTCCTGAGTGTGAGTGGTTTATAACGTCTTTTCTTTAAAGCAAGCTGATATGAGAACACTGTTACTGCTGTGTTTGTTAGAGATGTGAGTGTACTCACGAATGAATCCTGTGCCGGTCTCGGGCAGGTCTCGGTAAGCACTCGGAGCAGGCCGTCTGGCTTGTATGAATAATGTTCTACCAGCTGTAACACAACACAGTGCACATCAATGCCAGATTCTGGACATCGTCTCAGTGTCACACAGTATTGTGGTTACGCTTCTTACGCCGAGGCCTGTCTCATAGAATGCTTTGCTTTTCACGAACAGTCGATGAAACTCACGTAAAGCTTCATCTGAAAAGAACATACAGTATATACACAATATATATATAGTATAAACACAAACAGGCTTTGTTTATATAACTTAAAGCTTGACTTCTTTACATTCTCCGAAATGAGCACACCTTTGAAAAGCTACACGGTAGTGTTGTGACGCAGCACAGAAATCAAACTATTTCTATATCAACATACGCTTTCATTGCACACTCACCTCATACAAACCATGCACGTCTCTCCTAATCACAGTGAGAGATGTTTCTGAGGGCTAATTAATGGCCTAGATGTAGCATTTACCTTGCTGGGCCTTTGATGCCATGCATCATGCTGCACTCAACCAGGAAATCTAAATATAACGCGTTTGTGCTGTTGGTCACCACACCAAAAGAACAGTCTAGCTCGAGATCCTCTTTAGGACATCAGCAAATACAACAAGCCTGAAAAATAATACATCGCTTTTTGCTAATTATCTGAGGTCATTATTTTCTACATATCGAGGGGTGAGAACTAAAAAGGCGTAAGTGACATTTGACCAACTTTACAGGAGAGCCAAAACAAATATTTGACCATAGTTTGATCTGACTTTGTGCACTGATTTCAATTGTTTATAATAAAAAAAACACTCATGGAGGACAGTACTTTTGCCAATAGAAAGAGCTCATTAAGAGCTTTCATTTGATACATATATCTCAATTTCACCAAAAAATGTCACTTACGCCCTTCTGGTTCTCACCCCTCGATATACAGTACTTGTCAAAAGTTTGGAAGTATTCAGTGTCACATGATGCTTCAGAAATCATAAATATTACTGTTTTTGCTGTATATTTGAGCACAGCCCTGGTGAGCAGAAGAGATTGGCCACACTTTATTTGAAGGTCCAATTCTCATTAGTAACAAACAATTAACTGCAGCTTTTGCCTCAATAAACTAGCTGCTTATTAATAGTTAGTGCGGTAGTTGTTAAGTTTAGATATTGGGTGGGATTATGTAGAATATGCTCATGCAGAATATGTGCTTTATAAACAGCCAATATGTTAATAACAGGCATGCTAATAAACAACTGGTTAATAGTGAGAATTGGTCCCTATACTAAAGTGTTACCAAGAGATTTTCATCTGCTCTGAAGTCTCTGAAGTCAGGTTTCTCTTGACAGGGTTATTTACCTGCCAAAGTGTGTCGAACTTCTTCCCGTCAGGAATGGAGAGTTTGCCGGCCCTGTCTTTATCAATGCGATAGTGCATGACTTGGTGATTATGCAGGAGACACAGAGCATAGGACACGTTTCTGCCATTGTTTTCTCTTTGTCTAATTCTGTCAGGAGGAGAGAGAACGACACAGTAAATGTTACGCAGAGGATGGAGAATAATTCACAGTCATTTACAGAGGCTCTTGCAAACCGAGCTTTGATTATATGTGACCCTGGAGCACAAAAGCAGTCATAAGTAGCACAGGTGTATTTGTAGCAATAGCCAAAAATACATTGTATGGGTTTTGTAAATTTCCTACTGTAAATATATAAAAACTTAATTTTGATTAGTAATATGCATTGCTAAGAACTTCATTTGAACAACTTTAAAGATGATTTTCTCAATATTTAGATTTTTTTGCATCCTCAGATTCCAGATTTTCTAATAGTTGTATCTCGGCCAAATATTGTCCAAACCATACATCAATGGAAATATGATTTATTCAGCTTTCAGATGATGTATAAATCTCAATTTTGGAAAATTGTCACTTATGACTGGTTTTGTGGTCCAGGGTCACATATTATACACAAATCAACACTAGATGGAGCTGGAGGAGAAAAACTGATGCTTTTCAAAACAGAGATTCGGTATTGAGATTCAATGTACAGTGGATGTAGTGGTAAACTAATGTTTTCATATAAAAAAAATATAAAAATAAAATATATATAATACGATATAGATATTTTTGAAAAGCTTAAGTAAAAAAAATAGCAAGTTCAAAGCTAATGACATGATTCTCATGACGATAAAGCCATATTTTTCTTCTTTTTCCATTGTTTTGTACACTTCATTGCATACGTGTGTTTTAAGATGGTGGCAAGTGTTCTATTTAAAGCAAGCACACACTGCACTGACACGCACGACCCCACCCAGCCTGCTCTTGTTTTCCGCCTCCACACTGCATCTTCGGTCACTTCAGGAAGTCCCCTCAAACATGTGTGACAGCGGAAACCACACGCTGCCTCTCTGCCTCGCTTCTTTCACTTCAGCACAGTCCAAAGCCCTGCCTGAAATCCACTGCTGCTGATTGTGTCTGGCCAGAGGAGAATGACAGTTTCGACACACTATTTCCCCGTCTAAATACTGTAAATTTAGCCACTCAGCTTTATATCAAGCTGATGTTAAGCTGCTTTGACACAATTTTGCATCGTTAAAAGCGCTATACAAATAATAGTGACTTGACTGCTGAATCTAACCTGCACCTTGTGTAGGCTTTCAGAAGTTATTTCCTCGCAATAGTTTTGGGATTCAAATTTTAAGATGATTGATGAACTTAAAATAATTCTAAATATATATTGGGTTGTATAAATCTTAATCTAGACACTAAAAATTAGTTAATATGTTATAATTTAACCAAAACTCTAAATTACTAACATTCCTGTAATTAAAGCAATTAAAAAACAACATATTGCTTTACTTTGGTGTCCTTTGAAAAATAAATTAAATGCTGATGCAGTATAAACAATTGCATATTTTTATGAACTATTTTATTTAAGATACACTTCCATTCAAAAGACTCACCAAGGCTGAATTTATTTGTTTAAAAAATACAGTAAAAGCAGCAAAACTGTGAAATATTGTTACAATTTCAAATTTTTAAATGTGAATTATTTCTGTGAACAAAGCTGAATTTTCAGCATCATTACTCCAGTCTTCAGTGTCACATGATTTTCAGAAATATGATCAGATAATATGCTGATTTGATGCTATAGAAACACTTATTGGAAACAGTTGTGCTGCCTAATATTTTTATGGAAACTGAAATACATTTTGTGCAAGATTATTTGGTTTTGAAAGTGCAATTATTATTAGCAATTATTTGAAATCTTGGTTAGACTTTATTTTAAGGTGTCCTTGTTACTGTGTAATTATATATTTAAGTACTAAATTATATTAATTAACTACATGTACTTATATGCTTGAGGTTAGGATTAGGGTTACTTGCATATAATTATGCATAATTAATTGTTATTATAATAGCAAGTACATGTTACATGTGTAACAAGGATACCTTAAAATAAAGTGTTAGCGCAATCTTTTGTAACCAATGTAAAAGTGTTAACTGTCAGTTTTGATCAACCGAACGCCTCCTTTCTGAATAAAAGTGTACTTTCTTAATTTAAAATAATAAATAAAAGTCCTACTGACCCTAAACTTTCAAATGAATGTATATTTACTGTAGCTAATAAGGTATGTATTCTGGGTTCACAGTGATGCCATAGAATAATCATTTTTGGTTCCACAAAGAACCATTCAGTCAAAGGTTCTTTAAAGAACATCTCTTTTATAATCTGAAGAACCTTCTTTCACCATAAAGAAGCTTTTGTGAAACAGAAAGGTTCTTCAGATGTTTAAGGTTCTTTATGGAACCATTTAGACAAACAAAGGTTCTTCTATGTCATCGTGAAGCACCTTTGACTTTAAGAGTGTAATTCTTAACACACAAGATCATGTCTCGTTGATCTCAAGGGAATGAGACTCACAGGAATTTGCCGTTGACCTGTGAGCTCCGGTGCAGCCGCAGCTCTGAGTCCTCGCGGTCGATCTTGCCATGGAACCACGGCATCTTCTCATGAGCCGTTGTGGCGATGAGTTTCTCCAGCTGAGGTCTCTGGCTGATGATAGCCTGCTCCAGAGCCGAACCCTGCCACACGACAAACACAGCTATCAAACTGCTCCTGTCTTACACCACAAATGTGCATTTATTTGGTTAATGTATTCACAGTTGCTGAAAATGTTCAAAAGTTGACTGCAGCAAAAACTAAATGTGTGAAGGTTGTTGTGACAAGTGAAACATGAAATATTCACAACTTCTTCTATTCTCGTAATCTCACACACTTCTGACTCAAATGTGTTCAACAGATAAAAAGTAAGATGGGACTTTATCTATTAGGAACTGGGTGAACATAGATGTAAAAATGTGTATTATTTAAACTGGAACATTTGGTTAAGAAAATGTCATACAATTTCAGTAAAATATTCAGACTGAAATAGCATTTTCTCATAAAATATACTCCAATAATCTTTGTTTTATTATTGTAGATAGTCCATTTTTACACTGTACCGAAATGAGCAAGGTGATTGGAGTGGATTTGCTGACAAAGTTGTTTCAAGACAAAGAAGCAGTAAATAAATATTAAACGCATGAGCTCAGTGCTCTATTTAAGCAATTGTCTCATTAATGAAGTGGCAATAGAGCATTAATGAAGTGGCAAATACCAAACTCATGAGAAAGCATAACTATTTAACATTTTGGAGAATTTGTGCAATTCATAAAAAAGAGGTATTTAGAAATAAAGTTAGCATGCAGGTCCATCAGTGGAGCACAAGCGGATTGAACTGCATGAAAACATACAAAAGACATTGCACAGATTCATACAAGTTCACCAAAACAGTTCCGGTACAGTATGACTCGCCATGCAGGTGTGTTGAAAATCCTAAACGTTTTCTGAGTTACAAAAGAGCAACTTCTGAGAAATTAAGGTTATACTTTGCTTTAAGCTGTCCTTGTTACAGTGTAATTATACATTTAAGTATTGAGTTATATTAATTTACCATATGGTTAGGGTTAGGATTAGGGTTTGGCTTAGTATTACTTGCATGTAATTATACATTATTTATTGTTATTATAATAGTATATAAAACGTGTAATCTTAAATAAAGTGCTATTGAAATTAAATAAAGGATTACATTTTATTTTGATAGCCCACTTTAGATGATAAGTAACTTAGTCTGTGCATGTAAACTAGCAGTCATTACAGTATAGTAGACTGCTGGGTTATGGTTAGCGTTATTAGGTTAAGCTGACATCTACTCACAAAGTTACTTATTAGTGGACTATTAAAATAAAGTTACCAAATGAAGTGTTAAACTGGCACCCACCTGTAGGTTCCAAGTTTGTTTGACGTACTGCCGGATGAGCTGCTCCTTCAGGTCCTCAAAGGGCCCAACTTTAGGCTCGGTGCCCTGGGGCCGGTTGAAGGGCTTCTTGAGCAGGCAGATGAGCCCATCGGACTCCTGCGAGTGGTAGTCGATCACATCTAGAGGGTTTCTGTGGGATTTTCCGCCGGCGATGGCGTAGGTATCGTTCATATCCCTCTCGATGGTGTAGTGGTAGAACTGGCGGCCGTAGGCCACCGACAGAGCGTATCCACCGAGGAAGCTGCGGCTCTGGCGCAGCAGGTACAGGCCGTCCCCCGCTCCTCCATACCGCAGGTACTCCTCCGCCTCCTCTCGCGTGATGTTGCCGAAGAAGTACGGCAGCACATGCACCCTGTCTACCATTTCTGCTCAAGCTCAGAGGACCGCTAATAACCTGAAAACGACAATGGGCCTCAGTTATAAACCATCCTAAATTTGATCTTGTGATCATCTCTCAAATGTGACCCTGGACCACAAAATCAGTCATATTATTTGTAGCAATAGCCAACAATACATTGTATATGGGGAAAAATTATAGATTTTTCTTTTATGCCAAAAATCATATTCCATCATGTTCCATGAAGATATTTAGTACATTTCCTATTGTAAATATATAAAAACGTAATTTTTGATTAGTAATATGCATTGCTAAGAACTTCATTTGAACAACTTTAAAAATGATTTTCTCAATATTTAGATTTTTTTGCATCCTCAGATTCCAGATTTTCTAAATAGTTGTATCTCAGCCAAATATTGTCCAAACCATACATCAATGGAATTATTATTTATTCATATTTCAGATGATGTATAAATCTTAATAAAAAAAAAAAACCTTATGACTGGTTTTGTGGTCCAGGGTCACGTATGCGAAGCCTACATGTGATTCATAAAATTAACGTACGCACATACGCCTCTCTTTCAGATGTGAAATTAATGATATTTTTATAATTGATAATTTTTATAAATATGAGCATTTGCGTGGATTTTAGCGTACGGTCAAATCTGAGCGTACGCAGGCTTTATAAATGAGGCCTGGTGTGTGGATCATTTCTTTAGATCATATTATAGTGAAAATCAGAGAGGCTTCAAGCAAACACCCATCTGTAAACGAAATCTAGAGATCGAAACACTGTAAACTATAATAATAATAACCTTACACAGCAAGGACAATATAGGATGTCATAGGTGATCAAATAATTGGTTAACACTTCATTTAAAGATCAATTCTCATTCTTAAATATGTTACTAGCATATGTATGTTAGTACTTATAAAGCACACATTGTCTTATTCTGCATGCCCAGATCCCTTAATTTTAACCAATATTTAACAACTACCTTAACAAACAGCAAATTATGAGTTTATTGAGACAAAAGTCATAGGTAATAGTGAGAATTGGTCCCTAAACTTAAGTGTGACCAATAAAGGTTTTATTTTAATAATTTTGTTATGTAATGACAATGGTGTAAAGGCAATAAGCACTCAAGACTGTACGTTATGAATAAATGTTGTGCATCAATTTGCCACAATAGCATTATAAATGCAATACATTTTCAAAGAAATGAAATATTGCATCAAATGCAGGAAGCACTCTTTTGAGTGTAATGTTGTATTCTGTTCACTCAGTCTCTCACACCTGTCACTGGATACGGATGTCTTATCTGGATCACATCTTTAGCGGTTCATTTTAATCTGACTCGCTGTTCCTTCTCATTTTATGATAACTATACTCCAAGCATAAGTGCATTGAATACATTTTATGAACTACTTCTTTTCACATAGCATCAATGTTTTGGTAAATACTGAGGTCATATGAATTCTGAAACATTGGTTTAGATTTGTGTTCTAGTTTGACATGTGTTTTTGGCAAGGATTCTAGAACATCCAGTTAAGTGATGAACATTCCAGAACATTATGGAACTAGTTATAGAAGACAAAAAAAATTCTTAGCTTAGCTTAGAAAGCTAAGGCTTTCTAAACTTCTTATGCATGTGCCATGTCGTTTCTATGCATGAGTAATAACAGATTAACTTGTATATGTGTCAATATATATTTGTTAAGTTTTCAAGGACACTGTTAATGAAACACACAAAGTAATGTGATTTTTGTATTTAGCATGTCAAACGTTATAGAGAAACATTAAAACCAAACATTTATAAAGATTTGTTTCACTGTGTAATTACTCATTCTGTGTTGTTTCGGTTTCCCACATCTTCTACAATAGCAAACGATGAAATAACACAAATGGAAGAGTGAAAAAAATCAATGAGTAAAATTACATCTCAGGAGTTTCTATGTGCACAAGCTCATTTTGGCTGTTTTACCTTTCAGCTCCATATCCATTAAAACAAATAAAAAATCAATTTAG
This sequence comes from Ptychobarbus kaznakovi, assembly GCA_027422405.1. NCBI lineage: Eukaryota > Metazoa > Chordata > Actinopteri > Cypriniformes > Cyprinidae > Ptychobarbus > Ptychobarbus kaznakovi. Next base: position 20,547,588 of record CM049796.1, on the reverse strand, counting down.
CCACGTTGTATATACAAAATATAGTCAGAGCATTTAAGCTTTTCAATCAAAAAGGTTTAAAAGATAATGTGAAACACCACTTTCCCCGCTTTTGTTAAGCAAATATGTAAAAGTAAATTACCCAAACACGTGTATGTGTATGTCTAAGTATATTAGAAACTCTAACTCGGGTAAGAAGTTAAAAGACACGCGCTGCTGAGAAACTAGTTCACGCAGAAAGAGGAAGCGGTCAAGTCTTTTGCAATAACATCCATCCTCTACAACTTAAGCCCACTCTCGTGAGATGTTAAAGCACTTAAAGATGACACCAGTCATGCTTAATGCAACATTGCTGCTATATAAGAGACAAGTGCTGTGCCACAAACCATAAACATAACTAAAAATTCATTTCTAATCCTCGTTTAAACTGATACATCTTGATACTGTTTGGATTTCTGTTCACCTGTTGTCTAGAGGTCAGCGAAAGCCAGACTACAGTCTGATCCAGTGAAATACAGTACACTATAATTATATTTATTTTCATTCTGCTTCTTTTCTATAGAAACATGCATAGATTTTCTCATTATTACCAATTATGTGAATGCAGTATTTGTCAAAATGCCAAATGAAGCAAACAGAAAATACATCCTCTAATTAAAAAGCAACCTCAAACACTAATACACAAGCCCAGGGCCTCGTGCGCATGCATGAAAGAGACGCGAGTCTGAGTAGATTCATCAAATTCAACCACAAAAGATTCCATAAAGAAGAAGCCAGATTGGCTGAGCAAGAAAAGGCCAGTGGTATTGTAGCCTAACAGCAAAATGCAAGGTTTGTAATGGAAAGTGTGGTAGTTAAATCAAAGCAGCACACCGACTTTAATGAAACATGTCTAGCTACAGAGACGTTTTAAATGTCTTTTACTACTAGTAAATCTTTGGCAGTTATATGAGCTATTATAAAATGTAATTTATTAAGCCAACATGGTGGAATAATGATATCATGCCATATATCAAGATATAAATAGGTTGCTCTAATGATTGATTGATTGAAACTTTATTTCGAACATGTAAATAAATATAGCAAAACAATACAACACAATACAAAATAATGTAACTTATACATGTCCAAAAATGAGTAGGAAGAATCATAAGCTTACGCTTGTAGCTCTAATGATCTTTTAATTAGATTTGGCTTTGTGTAAGATACTAATAATAATAATAATCAACAAACTCTGGACAATAATGTATATATATATATTGAAAAGTCTAAGAGCAATATTGAGAAAGCTTCTAAGTTATACAGTTATAAATTCTATTAGAACACAATAAAAATGGTAACAGTGTAAGTCAAATGTTATAAATAATTGTGTAGTATTTGTTATGTTTGTCATAACATCTTTCTCATAAAAGTTTTCAGGGATATTTTGAACACCAAAGTCTCCGTAGGGATCTACAACTTAGACATTGGGACCTCACTATTTTATTTATTTTATATAACGTGAAAAACATCAAAGCAAATATTCACGATTTTTATACATGCAAATCATTAATAAACGATCGTTGAATTATTAACACACATTTTATTTAATCAATAATCACAAACTAATAAGTGCCTCCTTTAAAAGAAATATCAGACCACAATAAGGCAGAAAAACATCTGATATTTCTGAACAGCTTTGCTTTTTGCTTTTTTACTTCAAAGTAACTAAATAATGCCACAACAAAGTGAGATATTATACAGATCATTTCAATATCTTCTCTTTTGCCTTTTATTTTCATGATTCATATTAAAGATTTACTATTAGAATATTTGTAACACTTTACAACAATGTGTCATTTGTTAACATTAGATTAGATTAACTAACATTAACGAACAATGCATTTATTACACTATTTATGCATCTTTGTTAATGTTAGTTAATGAAAATACTGCTGTTCGTTGTTACTTCCTTCCATCCATACAGTTCCTTGTTTATTTGTGCATTAACTAATGTTAACAAACACAACTTGTGATTTTAATAATGCATTAGTAAATTAACATGAACTAAGATTAATAAATGCTGTGGAAGTATTGTTCACGTTTGTTAACCAATGCGCCTTATTGTAAAGTGTTACCAGAATATTTAATATGATGCATACTGCATGATGACGTTCTAATTTTCTAATACAACACTGCTTATGAAATCAAATAAAATAAAATTGTAATTATAATTTTTTTGCTTTAGTTCAGGCTGAAGTCCCACAGCCTGAAGAATTCATCTGTTTAACATCAGATTGAGCACAACATCTTCTGCACTACATGAACAGACATATTCTTACCTTCTAAAGTGTTCGGCTCCCCTCACTTTGGACAGTGACTACATACCATGTTCACACACGCTGTTGAACTGAGCAGGATGTGGTACGAGCATAAACTCAGTGGATAGTTCAAAAGAAGGAACACCAGCGCTCGAGTAAACTAAACCTGGGCCAATGCTGGACTGAAAAGTTGCCGTTTTTGTACTGACACAGACTAAGTAAGTAAATGGGACTATTTGTAGACTTCCTCATTTTGAGAAACTTCTGCATACTTCCTTCACTACTTTTTTTTTTTGGTCCTATCTTTGACTTCCTCATCTTTCTGAGAATGAACACATATAACAGCGGATGTTTAGTCCAAGGAGTTGCCCAAGGAATAATGCATGATATTTATTAAAACTAGCTCAATTGTGCATTACAGTCCATAACATTCAAAATATACCTGAAAAAGGTTTTCAAATTAAATCAAGATGACTTTATGAATCACTACATTCAGACCTCCTAATTAGCACACCTGTATTGAGATGATGCTTTAACATGATCACAAGTGAGCAATGCTTTGCTTAACATTTAATAAAAACTTCAATCAGTAACTGAAGCAACCTTCGCATAAATCATAATAACCCATAAAACAAGGCAGAAGCTAGACTGTAAATGCACATGTTTAATATGTGCAAGGTTTATAAACTAGCCGGAAGAGCAGATGTTTTTGCGGTTCATTGAGCTGAACCCAGCTGTGATTTTGTACAAATACAGTTTTTTACTTTTGTTGGCATTATATTATCTGAATGTCAGTCTGGGATTGTATAAAACGACTTTAGAAATGTGATTTATGCAATTATAATAAATGCTAAAATAATATATCTTACGCAACAAATGCAACACAGAGATGGTTTCGTTCTAGCAACAGAGAGAAATGCAGACTTGTGCTACAAACAACCAGAGAAGAATTTCACAACAAAGTGACATTTAAACTCTGAAGCCTGGATCGCACTTTACGCTTCGTGATGTGTACAGACCTGGCAAATGATGGCAGCACTTCACTGTCTTTCTTTCTTTCTTTCTTTCTTTCTTTCTTTCTTTCTTGCTTTCTTTCTTTCCTGGAACATGCACTTGAGGTTAAAGTACAGCACCTGTCAAATGTTTGGATGATTATGATTTTTAAATGTCTTTAATGAAGTCACCAATGTTGCATTTATTTGATCAAAATACAGTAAAACTGTAATAATGTCACACTTTATTTTCTAACTGAATAATATAGTAAACTGTGATTTATTTCTGTGACGCAGTGCTGTATTTTCAGCATCATTGCTCCAGTCTTCAGTGTCATATGATCTTCAGATATCATTATAATATGCTGAATGTTTGAGTTTATTAGTAATGTCCGTTGTGAAGTTTCATCTGCTCTCCGGAGGGGGCGGCACAATGCTTCAGAACAACTGAAACTGCTTCACAGCAACCACATCTATAATTCAATAGACGCTGTGGTTAGCAGCCGTTTATTTTCCTAAACTGATCAAAGATGATTTTATTAAACCCACATGTACTGTAGTCTACACTTGGGTCTGTTATCATTTTACTGTTTGAAATGTGTAATGCAAATACGTTTATGTAAATACATATTATGCATAAAGAAAGGAAGTTATTTTAAAAGCATCAAATGTTTAATCCGTTGATATTTTGCTTCAAAACTCATGAAATGTGGCAAAGTCCTAGTTATCCACTAAGCACGGGCAAAAGTCAGCTCTAGAGAGAGGCAGGGCTGATAACTTGGTATACACCACCAGTCAAAAGATCTTGAGCAGTAAGTCTCTTCTGCTCACCAAGCCTGCGTTTATTTGATCCAAAGTACAGAAAAACATTTTGAAATATTTTTACAATTTAAAATAAGTGCTTTCTATTTGAATATGTTTTAAAATGTAATTTATTCCTGTCATCAAAGCTGAAGTTTAGCATCATTACTCCAGTCACACGATCCTTCAGAAATCATTCTGATATTCTGATTCTCATATTTAAAAAACATGTATTATTATGATGATGTTGAAAACAGCTGAGTGTAATTTTTCGGGTTTCTTTGATGAATAGAAAGTTCAGAAGAACAGCATTTATCTGAAATAGAAATATTTTGTAACATTATAAATGTCTTTATCATCACTTTTGATCAATTTAAACCATCCTTGCTGAATAAAAGTATTAATTTCTATCACCCCCCCCCCACACACACACACACACACACACACACAATTTTTTTTTAATTAAAAAAATATATAAAAATAATAATAATTTTTACCAAAAAAATTCAATAAATACAAATATACTGACTCCAAGCTTTTGAATGGAATAGTGTATAAAATCGTTTGTTGAAATTCAGGAGCACCTTCTGATCAATAACACAAATGAGGCTTCCCGTTACAAGGTGATATTTGACTCATTAAAGTGGTTTACAGGGGCAGTTTTTGTACTGGCGTTTTTTCTCATTTACTAAAGGTATGTCAAATTATGTCAAATTCAAAAATCTATATTTATAAGCTTTTCCTAAATGTCTAATTAAAAAAATCGAATAAGAACTGCAGAATAAGAAGAATACGTTCCCAATCAAAATAAATCAAGATGAGCTAAATTAGTTTCCACTACAACGGTGGCACAGAAGAACACAGAGTGGCATATTTACAGACGTGTACAGAGGCTCGGAGGTGGCATGGATGTTTTAAATTCAGTACCGCTGCTCCCTATACACAGAGTATGCAGTTTGCGTAGGGCACCAACTCCCAGAGGAGCACCATCCAGTGCTCAAAAACAACACGCGACCGCTCGCACCTCATGTGTGCGGCCACCACTTGTATATGCTCACATATGACTACAGCAATCTGGAGCCAAGAAAAAAAGAGAATGAAAAAAAGATGAAAACGAAGCCCGTGCATCACTTTTAGGTAGACTACATTCATAAACCTGTGAAACTTTTGGGCTGTTGACGTAATAACTCATTTCACCAACGCATCTAATATTCTCTCTGAAAACTAAAAATCATGGTTCTTGTAGCCATGGTAACTGCAAATTAACCATGTTTTTTTTACTTCAAATGGTAATTTACAAATAAGTATTAAGATAATATTTTCTGTGGTTATAAAAACAGACCTAAGCCAACAACAGCTTTTAAAATTACTTAAAATGCATTATTTAAAACAATGAGGCAATAATGATGGTTAATTAATAATTATGGTTTCATTGAATAACACTGTTAAAATACATAATGTAATAAAAAATGAATTTATGTACATGACATGTTATTATAAATGCATAAAGGGAGCCAAAGACCTGGTCATTGGTGCTGTTACACGTAAAGGACGATCCGATTCTTGTTTAATATGCTATTGACCAAACGTTTCATTCAAATATCCACTTAATCTTTCATTTTTGGCCACCTTTTTGCTATAGATGACACAGCCTCTATCATTTCTTCAACAAAAAACATGTGGACATCACAACCCTTACAAAAAATAACCATGGTTTTATCGTAGTTAAACTGCTTAATTTTCTTTTGTGTGATTTCTGAATGCGTGAGACCATAAACTCAATCAGACAACTGTATTAATAAAATATCAGCCATAGGTAACTGTCTAGAGATACAATTGTAATTTGTAAAAAAAAAAAAATACAATTTAGTTACAATTTATTTATTGACTTTTATATTTTTTTATATTTTTATATTATAGACCCCTATAGTAGACTTTTTTATTATTATTATTATTATTTTTTACATCCATAATGTTTGAGGGAGGGGCACAACTATACAATTCTGCTTAGGGCACCCATTTGACCCTGTTTAAATTCATAACAATGTTGTGATTTTATGTTTTAAATATAAAGTTTGAATATAGAACCATTTTTTGATTAAAATTATTTAAATAACTGAAATGGCACTTAAAAAATACAAATAAAACTGCCAGCAGGTGGCGGAAAGTCACTGATTTGATCACTGAATCATTCATTTAATTGATTCGTTTGAACGGCTGATTCATTCGGGAACGAAGCAAGTGACTGTCTTTATGAATGGGTCATTGAATGACTGACTCACTAGATTAATTTAAAAACGCAGTTCGTTCATGAACGAAACACCGCTTTGTTTGCTTGGAGATGCGCAGCTGCTCAGCTGGGACTCTCTGAAACTATTTTCCTTGACGAAATAGAGCAAAATAAGACAATATCGTTAACGTCATACAATGTACGTCTCTTAATATTAACTTTTTGCTTATTGAACTGTTGTATTAATTCAATATCACATTTGCAAACTCCCTTAATAATCTTTAAAAGCTGTCACTCACTTCAGTTCATCGCAATCTTACAAAGCTCCATTATAATCAACAAAGCTCTCTACACTGCACAACGAATCTCTTATTTACACTTTGTTTGTTATAACAAGAGGATTTGTGAGCTTGCGTAACTCAGCAATGAACAAAACTTCAGTATTTTGAGCCGTGAGCGGATTCTGATTAACATTGCATTCAAGGAATCAACATTTGTGATCCTGGAGCACAAAAGCAGTCAAAAGCAGCACAGCTATATTTGTAGCAATAGCCAACAATACATCGTATGGGTCAAAATTATAAAAAAAAAAATTATGCCAAAAATCATTAGGATATTAAGTACAGATCATGTTCCATGAATATATTTTGTAAATTTCCTACCGTAAATGTATCAAAACTTCATTTTTGATTAGTAATATGCATTGAATTTGGACAACTTTAAAGGTGATTAAAAGGTGGTTAAGAGATTCAGTCCCATGGACAGGTCTCGTGATGGGATCAACTGTTTACACACTTACTGCCAAAAAATCTCTCATCCCAACCACACCCAGGGGAACCAGTGTCAATGAGGAGAACATCGTGCTCATAATCAGAGGAAGGTCCCAACTCAGAGACAGTTGTGTGGCTGGGAAACTGCTGCTGCATCCCAGTTCGCAAACTACCAGTCAGTTATAATTAGCGTCCCAAATCATAGTATGTTCAAATGAGTATCCCAAAGGTAGCCAGATCGTCTATTTCTGGTGGAAATTCAAACTGCAGATTCATGCTCTCTCTAATTCACTCACTCTCTAAGGCTGAAGATACATGGGACAACTTTTTTTGAGCAGTGTCGCTTGGACACTTTCCCTCTGAGAATGGGTAACAAATTTCTATCTGGATATTTTAGATTGGTTGTGGGCTCTGTGTCTCACCTGGTTGCCTGTTGACGGCAATATTTCCAAAAGTTGCAAGAAGTCCCAAAATTGCTCAAAAAGTTGGCACGTGTATCATCAGCCATTGCAGGACGGGGGCAGGTGGATGTGAATGAATGAATGAATGATGATGCATTTATATAGCGCTTTTATGTGTATTGCTGTACACCCAAAGCGCTTTACAATCATGTGGGGGGTCTCTCCTCAACCACCACCAGTGTGGTGCAGACAGACATCATATCACTCCTCTCTATCCCTGAGGCTTGAGAGCTCGAGCAGAGATCTCTCTCTCTGTAGTCCAGCCACTGCACAATGCAAACTGCACAGATAAAGGTGCTTCCATAGTCTTTCACATCTGAGGCTGATGATACACAGGGCAACTTTACGAGCAATTTTGCTGGGTAACTTTTTTTTTTGCAATGTTGCTTGGGCACTTTCCCATTGAGAATGGGTAACACATTTCTATCTGATATTTTAGATCAGCCGTGGGCCCTGTGTCTCACCTGGTTGCCCGTTGATGGCAATGTTTCCCCAAAATATTTGCCCTGTGTATCATCAGCCAGAGGCATACCGTCGCAAGATACTGAGCAAGTGTTTGGAAGAAAGAGGAAAAACCTCTGCCATTAGACCTACAGGCCTGTTTTGAAGCTGTATTTGATTTCAAAGGCTCTGGAGGTTGCATTTGTTGGCCACACATGTCATAGATGCTGTATTATTTTAGAAAAGTAACCATTATATAACTTAGTAATTTACGCCTCAAAAGGAATGACAGTCCTTTTTATAATGGTTGATTTCCTGACAAGAGACAGCCTATAAATGATGCATGTAGATGACAAATGCAGCACCCCGGAGGGCGCAGCCTTCGAAATGAGACATACTAATACTAGCATACTAATCTTACGTCTTTTGCCACAGAACAAATGGTAAGAGTTGCTGGTGTGCGCTTCTGAATTCAGCAGCAGCTTCTGCATGGTGAACTCACAGCTCCAAATGTATATGATATCTCTACTTTATATAGTAATATACATAAAACCACATGTTTTCATGTTCACAAGTACATGCAAAAATATATGTTTTTATGTTATTTTCTGGTCTGATTTGGTAACAGTATTACAAAAAAGGGTTGATAGAAATATGTTACCATATGTGTAAAAAATCATGTTTTTGTTATTTTCTGGTGAGTATTACAGAAAATGTGTTGTGCTGTTCTTGTCTGTATGAATGCAAGCTGGTATTTATTTTATTCATTTAGTCATTTAGCAGACGCTTTTATCCAAAGGGACTTACAAATGAGGACATTATAGTAGTTTTATAATGTATTTAGCTTCAAACCTTAGTCAAACAATATTAAACTTAACATTATACAATTACATTTAACCCATAAGTAGGAGATAATGAGTACCCCCCCTCAGAGAAGGCAACATTTTTCAGGTTTTGTAAACAGTCATAGATGCTTTGCAGTGCAAAGGTGCTTGCTTGTGAATTGTTAAATATAGGACTATGCAGGAGAGATAAAGCCAGTCACGGTTCAGCAGGCAAATATGTGACCCTGAACCACAAAACCAGTCATAAGGGTCAATTTTTTAAAATTGAGATTGATAACTTAAGCAGAATTATTAATGCATCCTTAAATGCCACCTGAAGCGTTTTCATTTTAGCTTTACTATAACTACACCATATGTGTGACGTATAAAAAGAAGTGCAGTAAGCTCTAAAAGGTGCTATTTTTACATCAACAGTGCACTTGTAAAATGTACAAGCCAACATATTTGCGTGTCCGTATAACTTACAGCACTGGCGTTGCATATCATCATCATCGTTTAAATCATCTCTAATAATGTGACCTAGATATTTTATTTCATTTGCACATTTAATACTTGGTCACCTAAACAAAACGAGGGAAACTTCTATAGTTTGAACAATCATAACCATGCTTGTTTTGGTATTAAATACAATATCACGCTGCGCACTATAATTTGAACGAAGCAACTATTGTAACCCAACACTATAAGGGGTCAGAATACAAAACATTTCTGCCCCGTCTGACTTGTATAGGTTGATGTATATACCAGTACAGTAAAATCCTAATCAAATATATGTGAACCCCTCTGTCTTGTAGCTTTATAAACAACTACAATATTGTTGGCTATTGCTACAAACATAACCGTGCTACTTATGACTGCTTTTGTGCTCCAGGGTCAAGTATATTGCCATTGTGTTTATATTTTGAATGTTAAACATTCAGTACATTTTAATCTTAATATAAGCCTAGCATCGTCATTTTATCGTTCATCTGTGTAAACAATTTGTATTGTATAATTTGCTATATAAATAGCCTTGAGGTGACTTTACACAGATAGCACATCTAAAGCTGAATAAGATGCAAAAGAAAGTATGAACGAAGTATAAAACCAAATGAATACACAACATACATGAGGGCTGTTCCTGTGGCGCAGCGGTGACGCATCGCGTTAGCAGCGCAAAAGGTTGTGGGTTCGATTCCCAGGGAGCACACATACTGACAAAAAAGTCCAGCCTGAATTCACTGTAAAAGCGTCTGCTAAATGCGTAAATGTAAATGTAAATGTTTCATATGGACCCATGTGTTTTGCAGCAGCAGGGGAGAAACACTGAAATCCCTCGTGACGTCACGGGGCGAGGACGGGAGAGAGTCAGCGCCTACAGGAAACACGCTGGCCCTTTAAATATCAGTCATGCCTCAGATGGATCTTTAGAGGAAAAAACAGCCCATATCGCATCATTTCCATCGTCTACCGCGACATGACAACAGGGGGTTAGAATTACGTCTTTAAACATCAACATTTAGGTGAGTTCAGAATCGCATCCATTCAAAACACGCGACTTCAATTTGAACAGTGTTTTGTTTTTTATATATATATATATATTTTTTTTAAATACACCGTGTTTATTATGCATAATTTATTACATATCAAATAATAGTAAAGGTATAGGTGGTACTCACTGTTCACGGCTGGTTTCTCTTTGTCCTTTATCTTGCCTGTTTCTTTCTGCGCATCTTGCCTGCATCATCCGACAGCACTGCATCAGTTTACTGCCAAATAAATGTAATTCAATATTTCCATCGCATCCTCCATGTGCTCACTGAGTCGATGCTGCTCCTGTACCGAGCGATTAATCAGGGAAACGTGCATGTCAGACTGGCACAGGTCTCATTGGCCGGGATCTCTACTGACTCTGCTTTTATGTGCAACATTTAATATAAGAGCTGAGCTTAGTTTGATTTGAATTGTATTCATTTTTAAAGTCTTGCACGATTTATATGTTTTCATATATTATACTGTGTAATGTTTGTAGAAACGTCCCTACATTCATGCATCAATTCATGTTATGTCAAAGGCAATAAGAAAGTGTCCCATAGTATCTGATGTTAATATATAATATGATTTTATGTTTAGGAGTGATGCAAATGCTGTGTTTTAAATTGCCAACTTTTGGTACACTCAGAAAATAAAAAAACAAAGCTGTCACTGGTATGGTACACCTTTGCAAAGCTAAAAAAGTGCATTTTATGTACATATTTGTACCTCTAGAGCCCGTCTCATGAAAATGCGTATAAACAGTACGCCAAATAAAAACGAAAACTTGTGGTACTGATACACAAAAATGGACTTCATTGGCATTCATTTGATACGCACGTGTTTGATATAATACGCAGTTTTCGCATGCATATGATATGCATCTACCCCACAACCCCACCATCGCACAGCATATACACGCCAAAGTCCATTTTTGCATATCAATACAACACGTTTTTATTTGGTGTACTATTTATATGCACTTTCATGAGCGATTTGACCTATAGTGTGCATATTAGTACCTTTTAAAAAAGGTACTACCCCAGTCCCAGTGACTGCTTTTGTACCCTTTGTACTTGTATTTAATAATCATTACTTTCAGTTTGCCCCCATCCAGGTCATTTTGAGCGACACCATGCCAGAGCAAAGCAATGATTACCGGGTGGTTGTGTTTGGAGCCGGTGGCGTGGGCAAAAGCTCCCTGGTCTTGCGCTTCGTGAAGGGAACCTTTAGTGAGTGCTACATCCCCACTATCGAGGACACCTACAGGCAGGTGATCAGCTGCGACAAGAGCATCTGCACGCTGCAGATCACAGACACCACAGGCAGTCACCAGTTCCCCGCCATGCAGCGTCTGTCCATCACCAAAGGCCATGCCTTCATCTTAGTCTACTCCATCACCAGCAAACAGTCTCTGGAGGAGCTCAAGCCCATCTTCGAGCAGATCTGCCTGATTAAGGGGGACATCGATAACATCCCAATCATGCTAGTAGGCAACAAGAACGACGAGATGAACGCTTGTGAAGTGGAGAGCAGTGATGGAGAGACTGTGGCCAGGAGGTGGAAATGTGCCTTCATGGAGACGTCGGCTAAGACAAACCACAACGTTAAGGAGCTGTTTCAAGAGCTGCTTCATTTGGAGAAACGCAGGACTGTTAGCCTTCAGATCGACGGCAAGAAGAGCAAGCAGCAAAAACGGGCCGAGAAGCTCAAAGGCAAATGTGTGGTCATGTGAAAAACCAAAGTGTGCTTGGAAAACCAAACCGGTTTCGCTTTCATGATGCTCTGGCTAGCACCGTTTACACCTGAAGACAAGAATGCTGGACACGTATTTACCAAGGTACACTTTTACAGGAACAAGGATTCAGTTAGACTATAAGAATATACTGGCTGCTCTTTTCTATATTACAAATTAAACAGATTATTCAGAAATTCTTGCTGCCTGTGGAGAAATGCCTATGAAGTTATCACTTTAATAAATTCTCTAGCATGTCACATGTGATTCTGAGGACGCTGCAGGTTTGCACCCAGTTTTAGTAACCAATCTGCTCTACAAAAAAGACGTGCTGATGTGCACGAACCCAATGGCAGTACTAATACCTTTCTTTTATCAATTATGTAGACTAACGTTTGCATATGACATTTCAAAAGGCAGTAAAATCAGTCCTTACAGCACAGGCTGGGCTACAGCATATTAATTTACTCTATAACAAATACATCATACAGTGCAGTTCATGCTTGCATATATCAGCTGAATGGGAACGTGTCAAGGCATGCAGCCAGTGCTGAAGGTAGTACTCAACCAAAATAAGCAAAATGGTTGTTGCTGTGTTAGTTGTGCAATTTATTATCAAATATTTAAGTAAGGCTGCTGTAGTTTTATTGTACTCGCATATGCCTTAGATTTAAAGCTTAGGCTATAGTTTTCTTTTTAAGCTTTTGTTTCTATTAAGGAGTTTTCCTAGTACAGTGTTTGTATCAAGGGATGTTGTAGCATGCAATGGAAGATCAGCTAAATGCACATAAACATGAATTAATTGTAAAACTTTAATGAAAACTGCACTGCAAAAAACATCTTGTTTTACCTTTTGATTTAAAATAGTTTTTCATACGCCACTGACAGATATTTGTTCGTCTTTTTGAGCACATTTTTTATGTTTTTCACAAAACAAGACTTTGTCTTAAGTCATTTTGCTTCTCAAGCAAATGCATCTTGATTCAAGAATGTTTAGATAAATGTAATAGAAAACGACACGAATACTTAGTAAGAAAATCAGTTTTTGCAGTCTGTTTCATTTTTAAATATTGTAAACAATATTAACTGCTGACAAAATGACTAATAATTGGCAGTATCACCACGAGCTATCAACTACTGTAGATGTGTTTACATATATTTAGTGAAATATCAGCAAGTGCTTTAGAGAGTGATATATATTTTGTAATGATATATTTTTAGCATGACAGGTCTTGTAATCAAGTTGAAGTGCTGAAACTCACTTGTCTGGTTAGAGTGATGTAAACAGCTGTTTATTAACTACTGTAACTGGAGACCTTTAATGCCATATTGAACTTGAATCTGTGCAAATGTTGTTAATGAGAATTGATGGCCATCTGTAGCTATTATGGATGCTCAGTCCCAAAGCTTACAGTGGGTTTCTGTTATACCGTTCTGATATATAAAATGTAATATTGTTTTGACTAAATGCCTGTATAGACATAATGTGTGCCTACAAGTTTATATGATTGTATTATAGGTCACAAGAATAAATAATAGTATGCATTTGATGCTGAATAGTCTTATTATACTGAGAGGCTATAATGACAGCGCTCGGTTTTTCTTGAATCATCCATTAACTAGAAATGTATCCAACATTTTCACATGAAAACATTTGAAGGGTTGCAATAGAAACCGGCTGCCTTTGAATACAAACAATTGTGTTAAGTTCAATCTACCAGCTGCTACATTTATGTGTGTACTTGATCAAACAGATGATGAATGGTTTGACTGCTGGTGTGTGGGGGGAGAATGTGTGTGGTATTTAGACATGTCAGAGTAATATGCCTGCCTGCCTCATTACCGGCAAGTCAAGTGGCCTGCAGTATAATAGAGCACCTGCCAGCACTTAAGCCGGTATCATGCACCATTAACAGTAAAACACTGTTAGTTACAAACTACAAAAACTAGCAGCAATCATATTATTTATAATGACCACATGTGAAGCCCTGAAATGGACCATAAAAACATGGAAATGGAGTCAGTATGAGGAACAGACAGAAATGCAATTGCTGTTCATCAATATCGTCAAAATAAATGTCGTCTTTATAGCCAAACCTGACATGAGACCAAATACTGAATGGCTCTATATTTAATTAGAGAGCTTTTAGGGAAAAAAACACTTATTTCTATTACAGGTTCATGACATAAACTGTGAACAACACTTTTAAAGCATTTTAATCCGGGTTTATATTATTGTTCGTTTATTTAAGTAGTCTAAGTAAACTAAATTCAAAGATGTTGTTAAAGTATTGTTCATTGTTAGCCACCTCGATGCGAGCGGCTGCCAAGCCTGCACTGAAGCAAAGATGGTGCACTTATGAATGGGACGGGGGTGGGGGTGTATGTTTTGCCCCCTAGTGGAAGTCACTCAGAACATTCAAACTGGTCACAAAGAGGCGCATTGTTCATCCTGTTAAAATAATGTAATATTGAATAACATATCCACACAAAACAAAAGATGTGAAAAAAACAGCCCATTTTATAATAAGAAACAATTATTTTGGACAAAAGTATTCATAACCACAGAAAGAGCATCTGGATATTTGATGGACAAGTATTGGTAATTGTCATATGTTCAGGTGGTCCAGCGGCATAAACTCAAATATTTCAATATAACTGCAGCACAAATCAGACCTGAAAATTCTGCATATGCATATGTTTTTTTTTTATTATTATTCAGTTTATTACACAATAACACAAGATAAACATAGGGCAATGTTGTGCATCTCAAAAGCAATCAAAACAGAACAACAACAAAACAAAATTAATTAAACAATAAAATAAAAATAATAAATAAAACAAAAGTTATGCATACAAACAATAGGGCAGTTCATAAATTTGAAAAGCTTTAGAATCTGTATTGTTTTTATAAGCATCTTATTTGGTGATCTCATGTTAGAAAGGGTTTCAAAGTATATTTTAAGATCAGTGTTACAAAATGTAATATATGACGGTTTCTTTTGAATTACTTTTGACTTATGAATATAAAACTTTACTAAGATAATCAACAGATTGATAATGTACATTTGTTTATCAGAAAAAGATGGGTTTTGAACACAAAGTAAAATATCATGAGGTTCTAAATTAACTTTTTTTGTTACGTCCGCTTTAAAGTCAACCCGAAATAAAATCGAAAACGGGCAAAAGAAAAATAAATGTTCAATATTTTCAACATATATTTTACAAAAGGTACATTTATCACAAACACTATGAATATATATGCTGGATAACATCTGTGAATAATTATGTAAAGTACTTATTTTACTTTATTAGAAATTACATATTTATATGGTAACATCCAAATGCTATGCCAAGATATACAATGAGGTTAACTTTTGAATGGAGGATGGATCACATTAAAGGAGTTTATTATAAAACTAAGTTTATCAAAAAAGGAAAGACCATGGGGATTTTGTAGGTTTATATGATTGATATTTACTCAAATTAATATAATACCACTAATAGCCTTAATTATTTGTTAAATTATTGTTTATGTAAGCTCCACGCAGCTAATTGGAAATAAATGACTTCCGGTCTGTCGTTTAATAAGGGCAATGGCATTGTAAATCAAAATAAGTTTTTAAACATTGATAATAAATCAGCATATTATACTGATTTCTGGGATTTGAAGACTGGTGCCTATGCTGAAAATACATCTTTGATCCGTTTATATTTTAAAGTTTATTAAAAAAGAAAAAAACATTATTTTAAATTGTAATATTTTTTAAATAAATTGTAATAAATTGTAAATTGTAAATTTTGTAATAAATTGTAATAT
Source organism: Ptychobarbus kaznakovi (assembly GCA_027422405.1). Lineage (NCBI taxonomy): Eukaryota > Metazoa > Chordata > Actinopteri > Cypriniformes > Cyprinidae > Ptychobarbus > Ptychobarbus kaznakovi. The sequence goes on along the minus strand of CM049796.1, from coordinate 20,531,702 downwards.
CTACATAAATGTAAGTGAATAGAATATTGATTACGACTTTTGGTTGTGTCGTTTGTATGTTTAGAATTTTCCCAGCGATGTAATTTGATTTATAAAATGGCAAACCGCAGATCCAGATCACTCCACAAATAAGAGTCGGCCCCATGTCATTTTCTACCAATTTATGTTGAACGGAAAATGTTTAATTGTTTAATGAACGCTCCAATAATTGTCCAATGAAATTTGAACGGCTCATCCATACTGACTTCATGCCCATAGCTTTGAAAAGAAGAAAGTTTAAAATATTGTTTGGTTTATTTTTTCTTCATTAGGCAGCTGTTGAACAGACTGGAATATCTGTCGAAGCCGCACATGTGTCAGCTGATTAGGTACAAATCATGTTAATTAAAATTAAAATGCTGAGCCCCCAAACTGGTAATGGACCCATGAGATGAGTCAAAATTTGGCTTTGGCTGCATGAGAGACGATTTGGGACTGCGCCAATAAATGGTTCACAGTGCTTCGTGCCTCTGAATTGGGACGCAAGTGAAAAGGTCTGTTGTCAACACTGCCCTACTGTAACTTTCAAAGCACTATCTAGATACGCAGCTTGTTGTAGATTCTAGAATTTCAGTTAAATGATGTTTGCTGTGTATAAAACATACAATATGCATCATTGTTTATATAGTCGACATAAAAATAAAGACTGCAAGACAAAGCTGTAGCTGTATCATTGGAGAAAATGAGAAACTTGGGTATCAAAACTATAAATTATGGATGAATACAATTGTGATAATCGGTAGGCTAATGCAATCAGTCAGAATGTGCTAACAATGCTATTCTTAGGTTAAAGTTAGGATTTAGTATTTATTTCAGTGTTGAGTAGGCAATCATCAGTGTGAGTGATATATCACCCAAGCAGAAAAACAACATACTATTGCCAGATATTGCTTTCATAATGTCACCTAAATGCAGTTTATGCCAAGCTGACTCAACTGAATCAAATTACAAAACAAGTAATTGCATAAGTATAATGCATATTTTTATGCTTTTCTCAAAACAATTTGACAAATTTGTGACAAACAAAACGTATTCATCCCCATTTTTGACATAGACAAAGGAAACGTTATCTGGCAACATGTATTCACTTAATGCAGTTAACTTAATTGCACGCTAAGTAATGGTTACTCGAATTAATATCCTACAAATAAGGTAAGAGAATAGAAATAATGGCATTGTGTCTCCTTTGTTTCATCTCTGTCTTTGGGGTTTTCCTAAGCCGTTTCAGCTGCGACGGTTGTGTCATGGAAAGTGGGGCGGGAGAGAGATTGGGGAGTTGAACAAGTCACGGCTCTCCACTGACTTCATGCCCATTAAACGGCAGCTGTTGCTCCTGTCGAAGCCGCACATGCGTCCTGATAGGTTCCTGATGGTAATGGACCCATGAGATGAGGGCTTTGGCTGTGAGAGATGCTGCGCCTGTATTATGCGTAAACAAGAACACTGAAAATGGGATGACGCACAACTGGTGTTTAACTGCACCTCATCATTGGCGCCATAAATCCTCCATTACATCTGTTCACCAATGAACCTATACTGCCTTCATGTGTAACCACACGTATCAGCGGAAAACAGCACAAATGAGTCACAAGGACCAATCCACGACTCTAGTGTACTCTAGCAGCGTAATCCAAGCTGCGGCAATATCACTGCAAAATTATATTATGTGGCTTCTTGTACATTTTAAGACACTTTCAAAGTGAAATATGCAGTGAGTGGAACTAAAAGTGCATTTAGTTTTATTCTAAACAGATGAATGTGAATCTGTGCTAAAATGTTAATGCTCCATTGTTTTTATAAAGATCGTTCCCTCACACCCTAAGCATTACTGAAAGTGTGAACTGAAGCAAACATTAGATTAAAATGCATTTGCACGAACAAACAAGACATTTTAGCTTGTTTCTAAATGTTTTTGTGGTTGTTTATAGTTGTGTTTCTCGCACTCCTCATCGCAACGGCAAATTTGTTTTTGTCTACTTGGTAATTTTGGACATCTAGCTTTTTTTAGTGGCTTTTAACTTTTTATATATTGATTTATTTTAACTTAGTTTTATTTTGTATATTTTTAACACTCTATAGCATGCTAAAGCATATTATTTTACTGTACACTTTGGCAGGCAGCTTGAAATATTCTCTTAAAACTGTTGTTAATTTGACTCATGTCTGAAACTGAAAGCTCCCTGACAGGAAGTGCAGGTCCTTTCACAAATGCCTGTCTCACTGCTGTGGCTCCCAACCTGTCAGCCAAAGTCCAATTACAGACAAACGGAGGCAAGCAGTATGTGAAAGTGTGTGTGAGACTAAAGCATGAACATGACAAGTGCAGGAAAGCCTTTAGTACTGGAGACGTTCCCTCTCAAAGGACGTTAACACCCTTGAGATGGAGACGCTCCCTGATCTCTAACCCACTTGTGAAGACAACACAGATCAGGTTATATCCTAAGCCTGAATACTGTATACAGTTCACACTGTTCAGTTCATGGTTTCATAACAAACCATTTCCATGAGGCTTTGTCACCTCACATGTTAAGTCAAGTCACCTTTATTTATATAGCGCTTTTAACATTACAGATTGTGTTAAAGCAGCTTTACAGTATAAAATAGGAAAATTTGATACTGCAAATAATAATGCAAAAAGGACAATAGTAAACCCTCAAACATCCTAAATCTGGTTTTAATCCATGAAACGCATTTGCAGAACATCTGTCATTAAATGCACATCTGCTTGAGCAAGATCTCCGTTAATGACACTGACTGACATCAGTCTATTAGCTGATAAACGGTTACTAATGATAGCCCTGTCGTTCTGTGTTTTTCCAGTTTGCTTTGCTCTGTCAACCACGCCTGACGCATGCAGTTGTACAATTAAAATGTCATTGAACCCAATGAGGTCTACAGACATCCTGACCTACATGACCATTAAAGTGTGTTTCAGGAACGGAGTCAATTCTGATATCCCTTAAATGTAAAGAGTTATACAAGTACATTGCAATATGATTACGTGTTCAGGTGTTTTCAATGGAATGGTAACATTGCATTTTTGAATGGAAGTCAATGGAAGAGTGGCTTCAGTTTACGACTTGTAAACAGCTTAACACTTAATGAATGGACAGCCTGTCCCTTAATCTCCAACGTGTTTGCTAGTTACTTTGGAGTGAGCTATATTTAGAGCTCAAACGAGAAAAAAAAATTTGAGTCAGAAAAATGAGCTGCAGATAGTTTTCAGTTTACAGCATTACTTCTGTTCATATCTATTTCTATTTTGTGCTGACAAAACCAATCCAATCAGCCTTTGCTAGTATCATCTCAGTCAACTCAGACTCTGATCCTTAAAGGGACAGTTCACCCCAAAAATCTAAAGTGATTTATTTAATAATAATAATTAAAACAAATTATAATGAATAACAACAAAGAGTAGCCCTGATATTTTGAAGTCAATACAGCTTGAATGTACAGTATAATGATGTTCAGTATTGAGATTATATAATTATTTGCATTTTATTTATTATCTTATTCCATGTATGCATACTGTAGGTGTTTTGGGGAATGTGGAAGGAAGATTCAAGTTTAAGTAGAATTAAGTTAAATTATTTAGTTTGAAGCATTTTCACTCATGTGTCATAAAGCATTCTGGGCGCTACTTAATATTTTTTTAAATTCAAAACTGTTCAATTATTCCTTGTTTAAAATGTTGTTAAATATAACAAATACACATTTAATAAATATAATTAATAAAACAAAGCTTGGCTTCCAGACCAAGGGCCATAATAAAGTTGTTGTGGTCCAGAGAGAACCTTGCTACATTGTAACAATGTTATATGGTCATAATTTATGCAGTTGAATAATTTTAGCGAAAAGATGCTTTTATAAATGCACAAAAATATATATGATCTATTTAAAGATTTAGATATTACTATTTGTCCATTTGAAATGTGAATTATTTATTTTTATTTTACAGAATACTATAAATATATTTAAAATACATTTATTTTAATTAATAAGTTAATAATTGATTGTCTCATTTTATTTTTAAGTTGCACTTGTTCCTCCACAATACATAAATACATACAGGCTAAATAAATTAATAAATATAATTACAAAACCAGAGACAAAATGCTACTGGCTACTTTCAAAAGAGAGTTTCATGCAATGACACAGGGCTGGGTCTGAGGAGGATTAGATCATTTAAGCTCCTGGGCTTTATGTCAAGAATAGAACAATAAGAAGTGGAGCAGTGCCCTGATATCAGCTGCTGTAGATGAAAATACCACCTTTACATCATCACTTCTCTAAAGGATCCTCCGTGGAAACTGATATCAGCTGCTGTTGATGCAAATACCTCCTTTACATCATCACTTCTCTAAAGGATCCTCCGTGGAAACTGATATCAGCTGCTGTTGATGCAAATACCTCCTTTACATCATCACTTCTCTAAAGGATCCTCTGTGGAAACTGATATCAGCTGCTGTTGATGCAAATACCTCCTTTACATCATCACTTCTCTAAAGGATCCTCTGTGGAAACGTGCACTGACTGCCTTAAGGTAAGAATGTTAGTTTATCTGGACCCGTATAGTTCCATATAGTTTGAATGTGTCATAGTATGTCTTGTCTTCCATTAGAACTATTATATTTTTTAGAATGTCAAACCAAAACAATGAAATGACAAAGTTCCTGAATTATGAACTAATGTTTCATTTTTGTTTGTTTTTTGACTGACTTGTAAACAGCTTTTATGATTATATTGAGAGGCCCTATGAAATATTTGGGCTTTTAAAAATTGATTTGTAAAATGATCATTTAAAATGGAATAGTGTTCGTTAGTGTTATAATAATTAGTGTTAGTTAATGTATGAGGTCATTCGAAATTACAGTGAACAATACTTCACAACATTAATGTTCATTTCTACAATATTAAAACATTTTTATTTTAAACATTTCAGCTTGTATGAATGACCATTAGTTTGGATTGATTCATTAATTCACAAGGTTATGAATGAACAAGAATTCACAATTAACTAGATTATTTATAAACAAACAACAACACCGATTATGAAATTGCCCCATGTTTATGTGTTAGTGTACAGGGCTGTAGATGTCAGGTCGTCCAGCACAATGAGTCGGAGGAAGAGGAGGAACAGTCGCAGGAGGCGGAGCTCCAGCAGCAGTAAACGTGAGTGCTGATCTATAAGTGGCTCCGGGGCCATGTGTGGAGCGTAATCCTCTAAACACTGTCTGAGTCACGCTTACAGCCCAGACACAGGTGCCCGATTAGGACTCGCAGCACTCGCATCACACACAAATCTGCTTGGAGATCTCTAAAATTACAATAAAAATGTACTACATTATATTTGTATATACAGAATGTAGCAGTTGTCTATGTGTATACAATAATTGTGATTGTGTATAACATAAATCATAATACCCTTACACTGGCCCCAAAAAGCATTTGGATTCTAAGCCACACATAACAAATCATTGTATTAGGTAACAAAATATCAAACCTAGAGGCATTTGCAAACGATTGATGCTAGAGCTCTTCACAATGACATCCAGACGTCGAGACAAGTGTGGCTTAAGTGTCCGAAGACTATTCGAAGCCACTGTATCCAACTTGTTCAGCAACACGGACGCAAGCGGTTATCTTTATTGTGTGAGACTTCTGATTTATTGGCTGCTAGAAGTAAATAACTAGTAGAGTAATAAAGTGCAGGTAAAACTAGTTGTGCTTCAAACCAGTGCGTTTGATTATGATAATAAACAGAAATAATATGATAACAAATATTAAGCTTGTGTGTAAGCTTGGAATATTAAGCAGGTGCTTGTGTATTGTTAAAAATAGGACTACAGAGGAGAGATAAAGCCAATCACAGTTCAGTATGCAAATATGTGACCCGGAACCACAAAAAGTATACATCATCATGAAGCTGAAAAATACATTTTCCATTGATGCATGGTTTGGACAATATTTAGCCGATATACAACTATTTGAAAATCTGGAATCTGAGGATGCAGAAAAATTAAATATTGAGAAAATCATCTTTAAAGTTGTCCAAATTAAGTTCTTAGCAATGCATATTACTAATCAAAAATTACATGTTGATATTACATTTACTAAATATCTTCATGGAACATGATCTTAATATCCTAATGATTTTTGGCAAATAAAGAAAAATTTATAATTTTGACCCATACAATGTATTTTTGGCTATTGCTGCAAATATACCCCAGCGACTTAAGACGGGTTTTGTGCTACAGGGTCACAAATTGGTATAAAATTACGAAAAGAAAGAAAATTAATTTGATTCATTGTTAACAACCTGGAAAGCATTAAACATTATATTACGTCGAAGTTTGCCTAACTGGGGTTCATGTAGGGACAGCAGAGGGTTCATGAGTTTAATAAAAGCAACAGTCAAACTAAAACACTTACTAAAAATGACTATTTTTTATTGTTTACCTGCATGTCATGTGTGTCAGTCCTCTGTCGTGTGTGTGTCACATGATCCCGCCTCTTGTGTCCATATATGGTTTGTTTCCTGTCCTTGTTTAATGTGATTATTAGTTAAGTCTGTTCCAGCCGTGTTTGTCTCATTAGCCTGTGTATTTAAGTTCCTGCCTGTTCAGTTTCGTGTGGTATGGTCTAGTCTACTCGTTACGCTCCGGTGTTCCTGTCTGTGTCTATTAAGGACTATTATTTGAGTTTACTCCTTGTCTGTGTGTTCCTGTATCCTCCTCGTGTGTGCACCGGGACAATGTGACTGTTAACCAACATCAGAGAACCGTGGACATGCAAATGTGTTACTTAATTATTAACTTATTACCTTACAATCTTAAAGGGGACTTCAAGTAAATATATTATGTGAAAGAAGTTCAGCAGGTAATAAAAATCGGGAATCCGTGCATTACATGTAAACAAAAAAAATAATATGCGCATTTTAATGCGTTTGAAAGACAGAAGCTTTCCGAAGAGCTGGTTAAATAACCACTGGGTGATAATTCAGATAAACATTAATGTGTTCATGATGCAATATTGAAATGCTACGAAAACATTTGTTAAAATTGAAAGGATTTCTGTGAATCCAGTGGTAAAATGCTGTGTTGTCTCCATTTTCTGTGTAATTTTAGCATCTGACTAGTGACTGGTCTTTGTGTGAATGTCCACAAAACTGGAAATCTTTCTGAGTGTATATAAGCAGTAGGTTATTTTTACAAAGGAACATTTATAAGATGAAAAATCAATAAATTATGACTAATATATGAATATGTATTCATGCAATCAACAAAATGTAACTGTATCTGATTAGGAGTAATTTTTTAAAATGTAATATAATCTAATTACAAGTACTTAATTTTTGGAATATGATTACATAATCCAGATTACATGTAATCAGTTACTAGCAAGCAGCATAACGGTGATTTGCCTATATTTCCTTGATAGGTTAAGCAACTTGATTGCTAAAACTAAGCTTTTGTTTGTTTTTTTTCCTTCAAACATAAACAAATAAGACCGAAGACAGATATGTGCAATGCATTGCATCTAAACCTCTTTTGTTTTTGTACAGGATGCATCTCTCCATTTAATTTTCAAAGACACACTATGGTGGACACTGTAGAGGCTGCCGAGAAGGGAGAAACTGACTCTTTCTGTAAAGAGCATGAACCGTCAGTGTCTGAAGACGAGAAGGAGATGGAGACGGAGACCACAGAGAAAGAAAACAGATCTGGAAGTTGCCAAGATTTCTTTCAGGACAAAAAGAAAAACGACCGACTAAAGCCAAACTCAGAACCAGTAGATGGAGGTCCAGGGTTAAAAATCACACATTCTGTGACCATCGATAACTTTGGACTGTCTTCTCCCAGAGTTGTGTTCGAACAGTGCCATGAAGCAACGGTTAGTAGTGTGATAGCAGTCACAATCACTGAGGTCAAGTGCATGAGCCCAAATATGAAGCTTGAGATCAATGAAGTCGTGACTTCAGATGATTCAAATATCAAGGCAACATTTATCATTCAAAACCACAGAGACAAAAGAGAAGAGACTCATATGAGAACTGAAAAACATCAAACTCAAAAAAACACCCACGTCTGTTCATGGAACCAACATGGAGCAGATTACAAACAAAACATCGGTGAGAATATCAGCTACAAGATTAGCATTGCAGAGCTGAATTCAGAGCCATCACATGCTTCCAAGAGTCAGAGCTCATGGGTCGATCCTGAAGAAATGGCTTGCCGTAAAAGCTGCTGTAAAGACAACTACCGTTGGGGAAACACAGGGGGCCAGACGGACACAGATTTCACGCTGGTTGATGGATCCTCCCGTTCTTCATCTCCCTCTGATTTCTGGCAACATCCGAAACAGAGATCACTGCCCAGCAGTCTCAGTAACGAGGCATTATGGGGTATCCCTCCCCCTGATGAATTTGCTGATGGAAAGAGTAATGCACTGGATTTCCTTGCAGAAAATGTTGCATCGTGTCAGATCAGTCCCAGAGAAAGATTCGCTGACCACAATAACACTAATTGCATGCAAACATCATCTGAGGTTACCTTGTGCAAAGAGTTCACGCACCAGAATACACTGGACAGCAGGACAAACAAACCCAGGTGCGAGTCCTCGAGTCCTCAGGAGCATTTATTCACGAATCCCAGAGCTTCAATAAACAGATCTTCTTTCACTAAACACTTCATCGACAATCACGAAAGGAAAACGCGCTTGCGCAATAACAGCATCGACTTCCTAGAAAGCAAAACTCATCCTGAAGGCTACATGGACATACCACCCAAAAGACGAAAGACGTACCCGGGAGTGACATATCAAATGAGTCAAACCAGAGACAGCATTCCCTCATACAGAGAGTCGTTTTCCTCTGGCACACTGTCGTCGTATTTTATGCAGTTGCTTCCCTCTCAGGCAGAGAGGATGGGCAGATTTTACGTAGAAGACGAACGACTTCATCCACTTGGGAGCCGCAAATCTTCCAGCAGCAGCAGCTATAGACCAAGCTCCGGATCCACGACAGGTCCCGACTCTTGTATTCCCAAATTTAAAGCTTACAGTTTAACGAAGAACCCCTTCTATCCATCCAGGTCCGATGAGAGCCCAGAAGATGTCTTCTTTAGGGGCGAACAATATCATGGGGCAGCAGAGCTGGATGAGATGGAGCAACCGAGTTCTGGTTTGATGATCGTTGATGTTGCGCCTGAGCTGAATGAAGTCAATGAAAGTGACTTTGACGAGGAGATGGTGGAGCTGGATGAGTCCATTTCTCCAGGTAACACCATGGAGAGACATCAAAGGGAGCTTCTTATTCATGTCATCCCACCTTCCTTGTGCAACTCTGAGGAACAAATCAACGAAGGATTACCCAACGGTGTCAAGCATAACACGTGTGACGGAGACAAAGCCGACGCTCCGAAGAAACGAAGAGGTTCGGTAATGACAATAATCACTGGGGACTGTGAGCAGAGATTTCTGCAGGGAAAACATGGCTTCTCTTTTGATGAGGAGCATCAGATAGATACTTTGAGCCCTGTGAGTGAGTCTCCTAGTGCGTCTCCAATAGAGGACCTCGCCGGCATCAGAGAAGCGGTGGAGGAGCTCCCGCATTCCTCACAAGCACAAAAAAACACAATCTCTGCGAACACTAAGTTAATCTTACATTTGGACATGTCCTCTCAACAGCCCGGAGAAGTGCAACCAAATGAACCCCTGGATAAAATAAGCACAGATGTCTATGGGACAAACAAACTTTATAAAAATGACTTGTCTGAACGGCAAAGTGCCTCAAAAAGTGAGTACTACTGTAAAATATTGTATGCTTTCATAAAAGTGGTTTTCACTGGTGGGTCACAACCTCCTTAAAACTGAATGCTGGAGTGACTGAAACTGAAAATATTTAACCTCTAACGGACTCACACAGTTTCACTCTCTCTCTCTAGCTCTCGCTCTCGCTCGTGTTTCAATTATGATATTGTGGTTTTCTGATTACAGTTTAAAGCTGCAGCCCATAACTTTTGGCACTCTAGCAGTTAATAAACAGAACTACGTGCATCTTGTGGAAGAACATTCTAACCGGAGCTACTTCTCTTTGTTTATGTCTGACGAATCACGCAGGTACTGGGCTAATCCGCAGCGGTACCAACCCGAACCAGTCTAAAATAGTCAGAATATAAACACTTCTTATAGGTGTACCGTAGTGATTTGGGAAAATGGATTAGTTGTGTACTGGCTTATTATATACATTTTGATCTCAAAAAGTTATGGACTGCAGCTTTAAATAAGTAAAATTTTCAATGTTAAAGTTAATATTAATTGATGCATATTTTAGACACAATATGCATCATATCAACTGTTTTTGCTCTGTTCTGCCAATGAAAAAGTCACAGTGGTATTTTAATGATTCATCCTTTTTTAATGATTTGGTTGAGTCAATGATTCAAAGACCCATTCATAAAGTGACTTGCTTTGAATGAATCGTTTAAATCATTTGAATGAGTCGTATTGAATCATTAAATGAATGAATCAGTGACTCGCTAATTAAGACAGACCTCACCCACTGGCAGTTTTAGTTCATATTTATAGTTTACGTTCATTTCATTTTCATTACATTCATAAAAAATTAATACAATTTTGTTTTAAATGTTGAACCAAATTTTAGAGTAATTTAGAAACCAAAATGGTCATATTAATTATTATGCAGATTGTTTTACCAATTTCCAGATTTCTGGACATTTTTGTTTACAGTTATTTTGTAGGATCATTGTTGGGTCACCAATCTGTGCCCTGAATCTGAAAATGACTAAAACAGTGCTTGTTGGCTTTGGCTTTGGCTTAGGCTTTACAATGTTGATGTAATCAGGCCTATTGATTTTTGTGCATTTCATCATTCATAGATTCATTAGAGGTCAAAGAGCACCTCAGGCCTCCAACAGACTCCATTCATAAAGATTCAGAGGAGCATTCAGACCACTGGGAAAGGAGACGCAAGCTCTTCAAGGAGAGCAAACAGCGCAGTTCTGCAGGAGGAATTTCTATAACTAGCAACATCACAGAGGAATCAGGTATTCACTTTCATATACGCTCAGCACATGTGCCATGTGTCGATTGTCTGATTGGTTTCGAAGGAAGTATTGATTGATACCCCAGATTTCTGGCACATGTTTGGTACTTGTATTAAGAAAGTTGTTGTGAAAATTACTATTGACTATCAAAATGTAGGCTACAGTAAAAATAAAGGTGCTTCACAATGACATAGAATAACCTTTTTGTCTAAATGGTTCCATAAAGAACCTTAAACATCTGAAAAGGTTCTTTGTGGTGAAAGAAGGTTCTTCAGATTATAAAAGAGATGTTCTTTAAAGAACCTTTGACCTATACCTTTAAAGAATAAACCAAGATGGCACCGAGGATGGCAGCCGTGTTGCGTGCTCCGGGAAAACTTTGCAGTTTTTCGTATGTTTTATTTGTTTTTTTGTTGTTTTGCGTGTTAGATGTTGTTAGTATAACTGTCTACGATAGAGACACGCTTTTAAACATTGGTTCCTCCGTCGCGCAACGCAAACCGGACTTTGAGTTTTTGAATGCCGGTGGATTGTTCACAGACACCGCATCAGAGCCCTTTGTCTGGGTCGCGCAAACGAGGAAACGCCGCCGACGCCGAAAAAGAGGAAAAAGAGCTGGCGTTCTCGTCAGACTGAGACACCGTGCTTTCCGACCTCCTCTTCCAACCATTTTACTGGCCAATGTTCAGTCACTGGATAACAAACTCTGCGAACTGCGGGCGCGCATCTCATACCAACGAGAAACAAGGGACTACTGTGTTATTTGCCTCACAGAAACCTGGATGTCTGCTATGGTTCCAGACTCAGCCATCGAGCTCACGGGATTCTCTGTGCACCGCTCGGATAGGACGAAAGAGCTCACAGGGAAAAGCAGAGGTGGGGGTGTTTGTTTCTATATTAACAACTTGTGGTGTGATGAAAGGAACATACACTCTATTAAATCCTTCTGCTCCCCTGATCTGGAATTTCATATGCTTCTGTGTCGACCATTCTGGCTACCGAGGGAATTTACAGCTATCACAATCACGGCTGTTTATATACCCCCCCCCCCCAAGCCAACACAGACCAGGCACTCAGGGAACTGTACAGGAATATAAGTGAGCAGGAAACCACGCACCCAGATGCAGCTTTTATTATCACGGGGGACTTTAATAAAGCCAACTTCAGAACAATAGCTCCAAAATACTTTCAACCCATCAACACGCGTGGAGATCGTATACTCGACCATTGTTACACTCCTTTCCGGGACGCATACAAATCCCTCCCCCGCCCACTTTTCGGCAAATCGGATCACTTTTCCGTTCTGCTCCTGCCTGCTTATAGGCAGAAACTGAAACGTGAAGCACCCGCCCTCAGGACAATTCAATGCTGGTCGGACCAATCGGATGCTACACTACAGGACTGTTTTGATCACGTGGACTGGGACATGTTCCGGGCAGCGTCTGATGACGACATAGAGGCGTATTCAGATTCCGTAACATGTTTCATCAGGAAGTGTATAGATGATGTAGTTCCGACCAAAACAATCCACATCTACCCCAACCAAAAACCGTGGATTAACAGCGATGTTCGATCAGCCTTGTCAGCGCGGACATCTGCCTTTAAATCCGGAAACACTGACGATCGGAAACAAGCCAGTTACGATCTCAGGAGATCCATCAAAGCAGCCAAACGACAATATAAAAACAAAGTTGAAGAACATTTCAACAACAATAATCCAAGAAGCATGTGGCAGGGCATCAACAACATCACAGGCTTTAAAGGGAATAAACCAGCTATTGTGAACATTGCCGCCTCTCTACCGGACGAGCTCAACACATTCTATGCTCGTTTCGAGGCTGACAACACCGCCCACACAGAGAGCGTTCCCGCTCCCGTGGCTGCTGCAGAAGAGGTCAGTCCACTCTCCCTTTCTGTCGCGGATGTAACCCGATCCTTCAAACGGGTGAACATCCGTAAAGCCATGGGCCCGGATGGCATTCCAGGCCGTGTGCTCAAAGCATGCGCTTTCCAGCTAGCCGGGGTTTTTACAGACATTTTCAATCTGTCCCTCTCTCTGTCTGTGGTTCCCGCATGCTTCAAAAAATCCACCATTGTGCCCATACCTAAGAAAAATAAAATCACATGCTTGAATGACTGGAGGCCCGTTGCTCTGACCCCCATCTTCAGCAAGTGTTTTGAGAAGCTCGTCAGAGAACACATCTGCTCTGTGCTGCCTGCTTCACTGGACCCACTACAATTTGCATACCGCAGTAACCGTTCCACAGACGATGCTATTGCCTTCACCCTGCACACTGCTCTCTCTCCCACCTGGAAAATAAGAACACCTATGTGAGGATGCTGTTCGTGGATTATAGTTCGGCATTTAACACCATAGTGCCTGCCACACTGGTTGCGAAGCTCCAGACTCTGGGACTGAACAGATCTCTGTGCAGCTGGATCCTGGACTTCCTGACAGGCAGAAGTCAGGTGGTCAGAATGGGCAACAACACCTCATCTTCTCTGATCCTCAACACTGGTGCTCCGCAGGGCTGCGTCCTCAGCCCACTCCTGTACTCCCTGTACACACACGACTGTACAGCATCACACAGCTCCAACGTCATCGTCAAATTTGCTGATGACACAACGGTGATAGGCCTGATCACCGACAACGATGAGACGGCCTACAGAGAGGAGGTGAGTACCCTGACTAAATGGTGTCAGGAGAACCACCTCTCACTCAACATCGACAAGACCAAGGAGCTGGTGGTGGATTACAGGAGACAGAGCAGAGAACACACACCCATCACCATCGACAAGACACCTGTGGAGCGGGTGAGCAGCTTTAAGTTCCTCGGCATTCACATCACTGAGGATCTCACATGGTCTGCTCACACAGATGCAGTGCTGAAGAAGGCACACCAGCGCCTCTTCTTCCTGAGACGGCTGAGGAAGTTTGGAACGAGCCCCAGCATCCTCAGATCCTTCTACACCTGCACTGTGGAGAGCATCCTGACCGGCTGCATCACCCCCTGGTTTGGAAACAGCACCGCTGGCAACCGCAGGGCTCTGCAAAGGGTCGTGCGAACTGCCCGCCACATTGTTGGAGGTGAGCTTCCCTCCCTCCAGGACATCTACACCAGGCGGTGTACAAGAAAAACCCGGAGGATTATCAAAGACTCCAGCCACCCGTCCCACAGACTGCTCTCTCTGCTGCCCTCAGGGAGACGTCTCCACAGCATCCGATCCCGCACTAGCCGACTGAGGGATAGCTTTTTCCCTCAGGCTATCAGGCTAATGAACAGTCAGAAATAACCCACCCTACAACACACTCCCACTCACACAAAATGCCATGCACTGCACTTTAACACAGTTCTACCGGACTACACACACACACTGCACTAACACATCTGCTATCACTGGACACCATACAAAAGCACATCCACGACACTGCATATGCATAATCTGTTGCACCTTTGCACAACTATCTGCTGCTCAACCAATCTGCTGTAAATTTATAATCTGTTGCACCTTCACATTATTACTATGTATAGATTACATAATGTATAGATAGTGTACATAATGTAGATGTGTACATACGGTGTATAATGTGTAGTTGATAACAAAGTATGTCTTTATAGTACACTATGTGTACTGAATATATGTATGTGTATTTTGCACATTGTCTTCTGTACAGTCTGTAAATATGTACTGTCCATATGTAAATTGTTGTGTTTTTTTTTTGTTTTTTTTTGCACTGTCTGGAGCACGCTCGTAAGAATTTCACTCACCAAGGCACTTGTGCTGTGGTGATGTGACAATAAAAGTGATTTGATTTGATTTGATTTGACTGAATGGTTCTTTGTGGAACTAAAATGATTCTTCTACGGCATCACTTGAAGAACCTTTTGAAGCACCTTTATTTTTAAGAGTGTTGGTTAAATGTATTTTTATTTTAAAGATTGTCTTCTTTTTTTCATCACAAAGACACATTGAACTCTGAGGACACTCGTTCAGTGGACATGTCAATGCGGGACATTGAGGACAGAGGATTTTACACAGAAACCTTTCACTCGGTATCATGGATATACCATGGAGATGAAGTTAACCAGAATGAAAGCACACACCGTCTCAGCACCTGTCCTCGACCAGCAGCAAGTGGGTTCATGGCAATCTCGGATGAATATAGGCTACAACTGGCTATTTATGATTTGTGGTGTTTAAAGATGCATTATATGTTTCAGTTCGTGAGCGGACAGTGAAAATCAGCAAAGGCATGGGCGAGTTTCCCTGGGGCTTCAGGATTCAGTTCTCCAAACCCATCGTGGTTACTGAGGTGGACACAAGTAAGTCATTATAAAGGATACATATCTGGTGCATGTCAAAGTAACAGAATGAGAAACTCACTAGTCATTTTTTATTAGATTTTATAAAAATAATAGCTTGAAGACATTGTATAAGACCTGTTCACACCAAATAGAAAGAGGGTATAGAAGCCCACAAACACAACTAGAACGATAACGATACAAAGGAATAATATCTTTGAAATCAAAATGTGTTTTCCAGGTGATGAATGATAACAAAATTCAAAGCCAATCAGAATCCATCCTGCTTTAAAGCGTTTAAAGAGACCGACGACAAAACTGCAACCTCTAAAGCAATGACTACATAGTGAATATTTTAACACACGTGCATTGTACTGTGTTTTAAACACGTCGTTAAAGTTTAAACATGCCTTGCATGCAATGAGCTACACTCAATAAGGATTTAAACATGTAATAAGTTGATGAATCTGCATGACATTATTTGCAACGTTGACAGGGTATGTACTGGTTAAGTGAGAGTTAGCACTTTGTCTATGTCTGTAAATTTACGAGTAGCCATAGGTTTTTCTTCTTACTGGCAACTTCAAAGCTGTGAGATACTGAATATGCAGTTTTTTCTAAAAGAGCTGTTATGGTTGTAGTACTAAAACTATGAAAAATTGGCCACAAATTCATAATTAAACAGTCAAAACATTTACAGTACATTTAGTAACACTCACATTACAAACGGTTAGTAAATTCATATGAATATGTACAGTCTCTTTTGTGTACATTTAAAAATATAGGTGCTTAAAAGGTTCTTCACAGCGATGCCATAGAAGAACCATCATTGGTTCCACAAAGAACCATTCAGTCAAATGTTCTTTAAAGAACATCTCTTTTATAATCTGAAGAACCTTCTTTCACCACAAAGAAGCTTTTGTGACACAGAAAGGTTCTTCAGATGTTTAAGGTTCTTTATTGAACCATTTAGACATAAAGGTTCTTCTATGGCATCGTGAAGCAGTGTATTTCGTGTGATCTGCTAGGTTTAGGAGTAGAGCTTCATTCTTACGTTTTTATACAAATTGTATATTTCTACAAATCACGCAAATTCGTACCAAATCACAGATTTTCTCTTGAGATCAGGTTGGAACAGCTTTACAACTCTCCTTTTATTACATGGATTAGTTTTTAAAAGCTACCATGAGCAGATGGACAATGCAAGAGTAGATGCCAAATTGTCTTTTCAGTTATTTAAATGCTAGTAAAGAGTGGTCATGCTCCTCAGACGGAGTCTGATAGAGCTGCTGGTGTGCTGTGTTTCAGATGGAGCAGCGGAGGAGGCAGGCCTGCAGGTTGGAGACTATGTGCTGGCGGTAAACGGCACCGATGTCACTATGGTGCCACACACGGAAGCGGCTGACCTCGCACGGCAAGGTAGGGTGGACACTCAGACAACATTATTACTGCAATTCTCAGGGACAAGGTTTGGATATTTTGAGGTGATTTTAGATTTAGGTTTGTTTTCTCTGTAAACATGTACTGTACACTGACTGGTAGTTTGACATATAGTTGCAGTGTTGAGGAGTAACTAGTTACATGTAACTAAAATATGTAATTTAAGTACAAAATAAGGTTATTTTAAGTTGTTCTTGGTACTGTGTAATTTTAAATGCATGTACGGAGTCATTTTAATAAACAACATGCACTTACAATATGCTTAGGATTAGGGTTACTTGCATGTCATTATGTATAATGTATTGTTATTATAATAGTAAGTACATGTGACATGTGTAACAAGGACACCTTAAAATGAAGTGTTACCCAAAATAAATGTAATTGTCATCAGTTACACATAATGTAATTGTATTAAATTACAATTTCTAATGAAAATTGTATTGATTACAAAGAGGGTTACATCTGAATATTTTCACACATCCACATACAGATTTAATTATTTTTTTACATAAATATTAATATATATTCTTCGATAACTGTTTTATTTCCTATTTGGGTTTATGCTTTATATTTTTAAGATGAACTGTTTTTTCCAAGCTATTGTTAGATGCCAGTGTTTTATGTCATAGCCATGCAAGATTTAGCTACTATGTATACTACATAGCTACTATGAATTGTTTTGGTTTTAAATCTGTGTTTAACCTCAGAATGATTTTGAAGTAAGTCTGATTTTGGGGTGGCTGTGCTTTAAAATGTAATTCATATAATCTTAATTCAAGTAATGAAGGATTTCAAAAGTGACAGCAATCAGTGTTGAGGTTAACCCGGCCTGGTTTACATGTATAAAAATTATTAAGAGTTGAAAACATTAGAAATTTAGGGAAGTAATAAAAAGTCATCAGTTACATTACTTGAATAAAGCAATTCAAATAGTTACATTTTCAACAGGGTAACTTGTAATCTGTCATATTTCCAAAGAAACGTTCCCGGCACTGTATAATTGCAATGCTACTTACAGTGGACTATCAATAAAGCCTTACTGGTGCTATTGTATAACTTCGTGAAATCTTTTTGTGTCTAATTATTTTGTGTGATTTCTGAATAATAAAGGCCCAGACATTTTGACTCTGACCATTGGCTCGGATATCGGCCGAATGCCGAACACCCCTCGACCGGCGTGCAGGGGTTACTTACATAAGCGAACTCAGTCCAGTTTGCTGAAGGGCTGGAGAAAGAGGTGGTTTGTGCTCCGACACGACTGCTGCCTCTATTACTACAGAAACAAGCGCGTGAGTGCAGTTTTCTGCTCATCCTGACAGATGCACCTGTAAAGTCCTGATGTGCAGTGCTATATAAACTTGGTTTCTGGTTCTCAGGATGAAGGGAAGAGCCGAGCTCTGTCTGTGGTGAGTCTGGAAGGGGCGCTGGTGGAGGCCGACAGCAGTTTAGGAAAGCCGTTTGTGTTCAGATGCTGCCCTGTGTCCGGGAACCGAGTTTACTACCTGTGTGCCGCATCAAACCAAGAGATAAAGAGGTGAGAACATGCAGTACATGCAGCGGGAGATTTATTGAAAGTAGTCAGACTGTGTGACACTTCAGCTGTTTTCAGCTGCAGTGATGGTGTAGCGTAGCAAAGCACTGCACTATGATCAGCAATGTAAAGCCATTTTGATCAGCTTTATCAGCATTTCTAGACTATTAACCACCTAACATTATGAGTTACTTACTTTTAAACATATCTAAAATGCTTGAAGAAAAAAACTTAAGAAGCAACACATAGATTGCATCTTGAATATACTGTAAGTGATTTTTATTAATACACTAGCAGATTGTTTTTAACTTGTAAATATTATTTATTACAGCAAGTAAAAAAATGTGCCAGTGCAGGAAGACAAAATTAATTAACTCCTATTCAAGATCCATTCTCTAAAAACAAGTCTTAATATCTTGCCTCGCAGTACATTTCTATTTATTTATATTCTTATTTACTGTATGTCTAAACTCGGCTCAGTTCAGTTTTATTTAAATAGCTCCTTTCATAATTTAATAATTGTCATTTCCAAGCAGCTTTACAGAAATTGATGACTCGGTGTCTTGAATGTGATAACAGCCGGATTATATCAGCCTTATACTGTAATACTCTATAAGTTGCATTATCACATGAATTAAACAAAAACCAGGATCAGAAATTAATTGAGGTCTGGGGCAAAAATGCCACTAAAATGACCAGAAATGCAGCCAAATTCAAGATGCAATGGCCAATCAGATCAGCTCACTTCCTGAATTCAGCTCTCAAGCAGATCCTCCCATCATAAAAGATGCAGGTACGTCGTAAACCAGAGATTAATTTCATAGTGTAAACAGATTCAGGGGTACAATGGGAGTATTTGCAAGAGTGCAGAACGTTTCTTAACAATTTAATAAGATAATCATAAAAATTGCTCTTACAAAGGTTAAGGAGCCAAAGGCAGTCATTAAAATTTGTGAGGTTATTACAGTTTTTCCAACAGCTTACACACATTTTCCAAACTTGCCTCTTTTTGTCAAAACTTTACACACCCCAAGAACTGCACACACAAAATGCAAAATGACTCACATCTCTTGCAAAATGAAGCACTGCATTCAAAATATCACAAGCACATCTCAAAAGCAAACCTTTGCAAACACCTTTGCCATAATATTAATTCCTGTTACATTTTTGTGTGTTACATAAATGATTGTGTGTTGAGTTTTGCAAAAAGTGTTTTATGAAATTGAAAACTAAGCCGACAATTAATGTATGGTTTTGCAGATTTGGTGTGTGCTTGTTTGAGTGCCAGCTTTCAGAAATTGTGTGACAAGTATAGATTTGGTGTGTAAGCAGTTGAAAAAGCTGGCACAATCTGCCTGGCACAATCATCCTCCAGCATCACATAAAGTAGGGGTGATACTTGAAAAATACGTGTTAAGAATCAGGATTCGCAGTGTAGCTCAAGGTATCCCCAACACTGAAAGGAATTAGGCCCAGAGAGCCTTTCCCATGCAGCAAGACTTAATGTGTTGTTTGCATCGTGCCATCCAGCTTGTTTCAGAGGGACTGCCAATACTGTATGGCGATTAATAACTTGCATACCAAAAACCCGTCAGGTATAAACAAATAACATTGTTTGTAATTGTTTGTTTCTCAGGTGGCTGGAGGCTATGGGCAGAGCAGTTCATCCTATTACACAGGTAACTTCCTAATCATTTGTGCATGCATTATTTGCTGTGGCGTCATTACACATGCCTAAAATAGGGTATTTCGTTCCAAATTTCAACTCTATTAATGCAAATTAACAGGATAAATTAATAAACTGAATCGCATTGGCTGAAAGCTAGCGACTGATGTTGTTGTGGTAATGCTAATGATGGTGCTTGTTGAAGCAGAATCACGTGTGGGTGGACGTGACCCGACACAACTCAAACCTGCCCCCTCTGGCAGTCAAGAACCCAGAATGCCTTGGGTTACTGCACCAGCTGGACCGGAGCAAGGACTCGTGGGTGCAGCACTACTGTGTGCTGAAAGACGGATGCCTCTATTTCTATGCCAGCATTCGGTCAACCTGCGCAATAGGTACGTCTGTTACAGTGCAACTGCTGGAACGCTTCACAATTATGATATGATTATGATTATTATATTTGAGCTTTCCTGTAGCTCAAATAGTAGAGCATGGCGCTAGCAACGCCAAGATCATGGGTTCGATTCCCTGGGAAAGCAAGAGCTGATAAAAATGTAAAAACTGTAACTTGAATGCAGTGTAAGTGCATGTAAATGTAATTACAGTTAATGGCCAGAAGAGTGTTTGTGAAATGTAAACTGATATTTCCTAGTGAGAGACTACAGCAAAACAACTGATTAAAACCATGTTATGCTGGTAAGAATACTTCTTGTGCAGTAGTGTATGTGCCTGACCTCACAAATGCTCTACTGGATGAACAGGCAAAAAGGCACTCCGAAATCTTGTGGAAAGCCTTCCCAGAAAAGTGGATGTGTTAATGCATCAAAATGAGGGACTTTAAATATCATTAAAGTACCTGGTGTCAGGTGTCCCAATACTATTGTCCAGATATCAGACGTTTATTTTAGTGCTGTCGATGCATCCAAAATAAAAGCTTTTGTTCACATAATATATGTGTGTGTACTCTGTATATATAAATACACACACATACATCATATATTTAGAAAATATTGACATGTATATATTTATATTCATATAAATAATATCATATAATAATATATTTAATATATAAACGTAATATATTCTTCTTAAATATATGCATGTGTGTGTATTTAATGAAGCTCCTAAATGTAAGTTAGGGAGGAGCGAGCCCATCTAATCGTTCAATCAACAGCCAGAGTATATAAGCAGCTGCTTACCTCTCTCCAGTCCCAGCTGTTTCAGCATCCCTCCACCTCCCCAATCTCCACCTTCTTCTTAGGTACCTTGCCCTTCGTAATCACCTTATATCAAGTCCCTGGGGGGTATATCAGAGCTCGAGCCGAAGCTGCTTCATCGAGCCCCTCATCAGTGGACAGCAAGCAGAATAACTTTACTCTATTTCCTAATGATTATATGGGCAAACAAACTCGTTAATATATATATAATAAATATACACTCTACACACACATATATTATGTAAACAAAAACTTTTATTTTGGATGCTTAATCGTTTGACAGCACTAGTTTATGTATGTTCTTTCATGCAAATGTTTTCAGTGTTTCATTGGGTTATCGCTATAGCTTGCTTTGCTGTCGTTTGTGTTGTCGCAGGAGGAATCTACCTGCATGGCTACACAGTGAGGGATCAGACCGTGGGCTCCAGAAGATCTGCTATTGAGCTCAGACCTCCGTCTGAAGAGTTTACTGTGTTCTACCTCTGTGCAGAGAATGCAAACGAGAACAAACGGTAATTAACATGATATTGAATCATCTTCAGCCATGCTTTTTAAAAGCATTCAGTATATGCATGAACTCCACTTTATAATGCTAGTCAAGACTGCTAACACAAAAAAACTGTAAAGATTGTGACTGTATTATTTTACAATTCTACTTTTCGAATAAGTGGGACTGTCAAATTATTTGTTTTATTCAATTCAAGATTATTTGCATAGCACTTTTTACGATACAATTGTTGCAAAGCAGCTTTACAGGAAATTAATTATATACAATAGATTTATATATTGTAGAAACTTAATATGTTTAACTTATGGCAAAATTTGGTTAATTCTGTTAGACTAATTATCAGTCTACAAAACGGCTCATTGGAAAAATATATTAAAGGAATAGTTGAAATGAAAATGTTGACATTATTTAATCGCCCTCATGTCGATCCCGCATGCACCCGTATGAGTTTCTTTCTTATGTTGAACATAAAGAAGATATTTTGATGAATGCTGGTTGTTCCTGTTTTTATTTCATATTTCATTTTTTAATGAAACTTTATTTCATGTTATAACTAGTAGTAAAGAGAAACACTCCACATCAAAACAGCATTTATTATTTGAATTTCCTGAAAAAAATAGACACAGTTTAAAACATGAGGCTTTGCTTCTTATAGAAAGTAACAATATATAAAACTGGAAGTTTTACATTAAGTTCTGCATGTGCAGTTGTTAAAACAATGCTGTATTTGTTCACTAGGGCTGTGACGTCCCTTCTGTCAGTGAACACAGCCTGCAAAACACTGAAATAAATAAATAAATAATACAGTTAATAGGAAAGTAGCCTCAAATAAGAAAGTTAAATTCAACCTTGGGCTGCACGATTATGACAAAAAAATCATAATTTTCGATTATTCCCTTGAGATTGTAATTGCGATTATTAATAACGATTATTTTGAACAGGTTTATGTCATTGTTTGAAGCTGCATGCCATATTTTTATATGTGTTTGAATGTTCCTGTGGCTCAGTGGTAGAGCATTGCGTTAGCAGCGCAAAAGGTTGTGGGTTCAATTCCCAGGAAACCCACATACTGATAATAATGTATAGCCTGAATGCACTGTAAGTCACTTTGGATATAAGCGTCTGCTAAATGCATAAATGTAAATGTAATCAAGCAGTCGATGGTATTTATCTCCCCACCATTGAAGTCAATGGTGGCCAACAACTGTTCTTTAAAATTCTTCAGAATATCTCGATTTGTGTTCAACATAAGAAAGAAACTTATACAGGTTTGGAACGACATGAGGGTGAGTAAATGATGATTTTTGGGTGAACTAGTACTATTTGGTTAAAGGAATGTGTTTGATTGTTTACTGCAAGGAACAAACCTAGCTGTGTATTTCTTTTGAGCAATTATAAAATCAAAAGATTTAACCTAAGCTCTTACCAGTCCATGTATCGTCATATCATATTCATTAATTTTAGTTAACTGTACTTTGACCAATTTTAGTTGACAAAAACTACTTTTTAGTTTCGAATAGAATATATTTTAAAACAATTATGTTTGTGAAAATGTCAAATCTTATATTTTAAGTGCATTTTAAATATTTATGTTTAGTGCATTGTTAATATCTTTGTGTTTTTTATCATTTTCATAAACCATGTTAATTTTAAAAGGTGCTAAATTTTCATGTGCATTTTTATCTTAAATTCAATGAATTTTAAGTTTATAATTTGACAGCCCAAGTATGAAGTGTATTTTGTAAATGACAGCTCACACTGTTGTTATCAAGGTAGGTGAAGTTGCAAAAACTACACAGGTGTTGAAATGTGATCACAGGTGGTGCTATGTTTATCTGCACGTGGACTTGATCTTGAAACGCATTCCTGAATCTTTTGAAAATCCTGTTACCCATGATATGAATAAAAAGCATGCATTTTTGTTTGCAAATCTTAATTTCTGACTAGAAGGCATTAGGCAGCACATGGGTGAACGGCAGGAATTAACATCATCCTTTTCTCTTCTGTTTTCAGATGGATTAGTGCAATAAAATCATCTACAGCAAAATGGCTGCCACTGCATCAGGCAATTCAGGACTACATGAGTCGCCCATCTGAGGAAACAAGAATGTGAACAAGACTGATTACAGGACAGTCTGGCGCTTCAAGCCATAGCATGAGGATCTCCTCATTTACTCTTCAAATCAGATCTGTGAATATTGTGCACAATAACAACTTAAGTTACCCAACTGTAACCTAGAGTTTATCAGAAGCTAATTTAATCTTGGCAGGTTAGTAGGTTGGTCTTGGTGCACTACAAGGGCATCACTTTGTCCTCAAAAGTGACCAGGTTGACGATGGTGAAGCTCTTCTGCCTAAATGGCTCAAATGCATAGCCTTACAGATGCATGACGCCAAATTAGCATCGAGTACAATATCAGAAAGTTTAGCTGTACTGTGCTAAAACTTGTGATCAATCTTTACTGTTTTGATAAACGTCTGTGTTGAACTGATCTTGAGATTGGCTTGATATTGACGACAAATTAAGCAAATAGAACAATTTAACAAATTGAAACTGCAATGATCAAATCATCTAGAGTAAATATTCATGATGAAACCTAAAATAGCTCTATGTTTAATATCCAAATGCTTTTTTTTGACCGTGCAGCAGCAGCAAGTGCATGAAGTCGTGATGGCAAGCTTTGTAGTGACAATGACTGGAAGCATAGAAATAGAAACCTCAGTTAAATCAACTCTTTTCTCTAATTCTCTCAGTCTTTCATTTTAAATGATGATTGTTTTAGGTCCACTTAACCGTTCAGATGTTGAATGTTTCTTTGCATTCAGAGGAGAGGTTAAGAAAGGATGCATTTCTGTAAACTTGTTTGTGAATTCTTATGATGTTTTCCATTTTCAGCATCCCACTAATTATGTAAAGACACTGTCACTGTTATTGTATATAACACACAAAATGTATATAACATAATAATTTTTAAGGCCAGTTCCTTCAAACATTTAGTCCTCTTTAGGATGCAGTGAAGCATCATAATTCTTGCTCTAGCTCATTTATACATTTGACGGCAATATTATGACTTTTGCTATTCTTTGTATAACTAATTACACATGTATGTGTTTTGTATAAAATTTTTATTAGTATTGGGTGATCTTCCAGTTTACACTTTGATAATATTTTTTTTTACAAGCTAAGGGAGTATTTATACTTGGTCACTTCATTACATTAATCATTCATGAACAATCAGATGTATTACACTTGGCTGAAATGCATTTCAGATTGCATTCACCTAATGACTGGATGGCTATTTGATGAGTAAAACCCATGTAGTGACCAAGTGTAAATATCCTCTAATGATTTCCCTACAGTTTGATGTAGTCTGTTCATTTAAGTGCTTGTATTGCATGTAAATAGCCAATGAAGCTTGCCAAACTACAGACTTGCATCATGTTCTACCTCACAGAAGCTGTTCTTGTGCTATGAGCTTCATACAGTTTCCTGAAATAGTCTGACTGGTCACATGGTGTCACTGTAAACTAAATCATTGGAAATATACTGTACTGTAAAAAAAAGTTGAGCCAACTTGAAATTAAGAGAAATGTTTTAATTCTCTCAACTTATTTTTGTAGATTCTCAACTTTTTGTTGTATAAACTTAAAACAACAAGTTGTGAAAAAAAACTGAATAATCTGCTGCAGCTGGCTGCCTTGCAATTTTAAGTTGGCTCAACTTTTTTTTACAGTACTGTACTGTTCAGAGTATTTGAATTACAATAAGGTTTTATTTTATTTTACAGTTTTTACTGAATTGTTTTGCAAACCGGCCTCCACAAGTTGGATTATTTAGCAAAATCCGAAAACAATTAAAAAATATGCAATTTCATGTCATATTGGTCTTCTGCTCAAGAAATCAGAAATGTCATCATAATCACAGATCCAGGAGGTGAAGATGATTTTTGTTTTTGGCATTAAAAACTCAAATCAACATTAAAGCTGTCAGTCAAAACAAATTAATACAGCAAGACAAATACTATCAAATTTAAAAACACACACAAATGCAACATCTGTTTAAAATACAAAATACATTACAATATAAATAAAATAGAAAAACAAACCTGTAAATGAATTATCTAAGGCATTGCATGTCTTCAACGTACATACATTATACATTTCTACATCAATAATCTGCTCCGAATGTTTTTACTTAAGCCTTCAGTAACACACTCAATGTAATGCCACATAAATAATGTGAGGCGTTATTATATTCAAGTCATCTGTTCCAGGCATGCCAACACAATCTGACATACATTTGATTAAGACAGATTGGTCTAAATGACTGACAACATACATGTAATACATTCAGTATTGTCAGACTGATATATACCAGTGTTTCCCTGTTTTAGGTGTAACCTTAAGGTTCATTGTGTTCCTTTTATTTCACATTAACAGAAAATCATTTGCACTTATTATTAAAATGTCCAGTGTATTAAAAAAGTGGATACTGTGGACTCACCAGGTTGCCATATGCGATGACTGGAATTCAATGCAAATTCATAACACCTTTATTTTACACACATGATTTTACTTTTGGGTCTTTTTTTCTTTAACTGCAAAGAACTTGCTTAAGTAGCTGTTTGGACATGTGTGACCAGGTTGGGAGTCTCTGAATTGTGTGAATCAAAAAATAATGATGTTTCTATATACAAAAAATACAGTATCTTTGGCAACTTTTGTGTAAGACATTTTCAGACAAGATCGCTTACCAAGATTGTAATGTCAACGAACTAAGCAGGACTGTTTCATTTGTCATTTGGAAACAACAGTAGCTTGTTCATTGTGTAAAGCATTGCACTTTCTCTACAGTAAACCAATCAGAAGTCTCACAGGACAGTTTGCAGTTGAAGACACACATTTTAGTTTGATCTCTCAGTCTTCACTTGAGTTCATGAGCTGCACGTCAAGGGTATGTGCATTTAGACGTGGTCAGTTTGAGCGCACCCTTGCTGTGTAGTCTCTTCAGCGTTTTGAACTCCAGCGGCATCCGATGAGGACCCGCATTGGAAAAATAGCGATATCTCAGTCCGTCATAGTAATGATATTTAACAGGATTTCCGTTGCCATCTTTGGGGAACGGCCAGAATCCATAAAGGTAGATTTCATCACAGAAGCGTGTGGCCATTGTGTACATCAATAATCCAGTAGAGGGTCGTTTGATATTTATCTTATTTGTGAGCCAGTACCTAAGAAATAAACAGACATTGCTTGTAGTTATTGAATTATCAGTTGCTGAGTGTACTAGAAGCATTACAGTACCAAATTTCAGTACTATAAATGGTCTTCCATGTATTATGAAATATAAAATCACGACTATATTTTGGTGTTAAAATAGTAGACTACCGTCAGGATTTACTAAAGACATGTAGTGAAGAATAAGAGCTCAAAATGCGTGGGCACAGTTGTGCCTGACCGTATTGAATATGCATTTGTAGGTGTTTCCTTTTCAGATGCGAAATTTATCGGAATTTACTAACGTTTGCACTGGTATTTGCGCCATAATTTAACGGCCCAAAAAAGCATGTCTTAAAGCAGGCGGTAATTTGAATTTGATTATTATTTTTATTTTATTGTATTTTTTTGAAGTGAAGTGTGGCCAAGTATGGTGACACATACTCATAATTTGTGCTATGCATTTAACCCATCCAAGTGCACACACAGTAGTGAACACACACACACCATGAACACACACAGTAGTGCACACCATGGGCGTAAATCCCGGGGGGGACGGAGGGGACATGTCCCCCCCCATCCGAGGGTTGTCCCCCCCAAAAAAAAAAAAAAAAAATCGCACTCTCTATTGTGAAAAATATATGTATACCTAAAATAATTGTGTAAGTAGAAAAAACCCCCCCGCAAAAAATGCTTTTAGAAACAGTTGTGTTCCCCCTCCCCTTCCTCACAGTGGTTTGGCCCACTGCCTGCTTTCCCAGTTCATCTCACCTACTCCACACGAGTCAAGGTGTGTGGCTGCGGCTCAGTTAATGTTGAACTCCAGTAAGTAGGGTACTTTATTCACTTTAAATAAAGCGATTCTCTTTAATGTAGTTGATGCAGCAGACTCATTCATAAATTACTTGCGGCAAAAATGCTAATTAACATTACCGATGTAATTTTCCATGAATCTGCTATATTAGCGATTAAAATATTACTTATCTAGTTAACGTTAGCTTGTTTACAATAGCTTGTTGCATAGTGCACTGCAACTTATGGGGGTTTTCCACTGACTGGTACCAGCTCGGTTCGGTTCAGTTCGGTTCTGCTCTGTTTCGGACCTACAGTTTTCCACTACAACTGGTTGCTATAGCGACCAAACATTCTGAGAAGCAGCACGAGCAGAGCGCTCTAAGCTGAGGTAAACAACCTGGCATCATTACAATCGTCAGCATGGATGAAATAAAAGGGATTTTATTATTTCTTATCCTTGGTTTGTGGCTGTTTGAAATGTGCTGATCTGCTTTGTCATTGCAAAGCAAAGACGCAGTTTTTAATAATGAAAGAAGCAAAGTTTTTCTGTGGGGACATAAGTACAATTTGACTATTATTTGTGTCCCCTTCAAAAATTGCTCATGAGAAATTGTATATTTATTGTCCCCCCCTACTGTTAAATGAAATTTACGCCCATGGTGCACACACACAGTAGTGAACACACACACCATGAACACACACAGTAGTGAACACACACACACACCGTGAACACACACAGTAGTGCACACACACAGTAGTGAACACACACACCGTGAACAGACACTCGGAGCAGTGGGCAGCCACTGCTGCGGCACCCGGGGAGCTGTTCGGTTCGGTGCCTTGCTCAAGGGTCTCACCTCATTTGTGGTATTGAAGGTGGAAAGAACGCTCGCTAATCACTCCCCCCACGCTCTATCCATTAGGCCACGACTGCCCCCATTTGTGCTGCTTTTGGTAGATTGCGCTGGTCATAATGGAAATGATCTGGCTGCATCTGTGTTCTTTAATGTGCGAGCTGTCAGTAAATCACACGCAGAATCCCCCCAGACAGACGGGTAACACAACGCAAAATAGACTAGTGAACGGACAAAGACTCAGGGGGAACTCAGAACTTATAAACACATGGGAAGTAATAAGGGAGAACTGAAACAGGTGCTAGAAATAATCAAATGAACTTAACAAGAAAAGGAACATAGCCAAATAAGGAAACTTAGGAAGGACGGGGGAAAATATAGAGCAACGGGTCCAAAACCCTGACATAACTACTATGTACTTACATTTAAATTAATAATTTGGTACAATGCACTTATTGCGTACATACATGTTTTTAAATTGTACTTTTAAATTGTAAACATGCCTATATGTGGTTAAATCTGTAATTAATTTATGTAATTGCATTTATAATTACACTGTTGACCCATCCCTTACATTTGTAAAAACAACCCAGCGTTATTTAGAGTGTGCTTCACAAAACACATGTGAGGAGCGTTATCTAATATGTACTTACGTCAAAAAATAAGCTCAATGTACTTCATATTGTATTGAAAGATACTTCTTCTGCTATTGAGTTGGGATACGGTGAGGTTAGGGACAGGTATGGGTATCTTTCAATACAATATGAAGTACATTGAGCTTATTTTTTGACGTAAGTACATATTAGATAACGCTCCTCACATGTGTTTTGTGAAGCACACTCTAAATAACGCTGGGTTGTTTTTACAAATGCTGGGTTAAGACTGCTGGGTAAGAGCGTTGGGTTGTTTTAACCCAATTTTGGGTTGAAAATGTCTTGATCATAACCCAGCGGCGCTGAGTTGAGAACAAGAACGTGAGAGAGAGCACGCACGTGACATCAACATTCGATGGCACAAATGCGAGAAGCTGCCATTTTCTCAGCCTGAGAGAAGCGAGTGAAAGACGTTATGGTAATTAAAGTTTAAAATGTAAAGTCATCAGAAAATAGTAGGAAATAGTCTGTCTATTAACACCTCAAAAAGAGCAGATATTGTGAAATCTTATCTAAATATGACATAAGACACTCATGGATGTTATAAAAGTACGTTAAGTTACCTCTTCCGTTCAGTAAAAGAGGCCGTTAAGACCTCCGTTTCTGAGCGAAAACCACGTCCGCGTATTTTTCAATATAAGCTATTTTCGGACTATTTTAAACCATAAAAAAGCAGCCCAGCCTGCTGGGTTAAACATAATAACCCAAATTGTTGGGTTAAAATAACCCAGCGCTGGGTTCGTCCCTTTTTTGACCCAGCGCTGGGTTGCCAAAATAACCCAAATTGGGTTGTTTTCAATCCAGCAGTTTTTAGAGTGTAATATAAAGTGGGACCGAAATTGATGTCACTGATTTTTAACTAGAAAAGCCAAGTTTGACAAGACAAATTTTAAAACTTGGCTTTTCTAGTTAAAAATCTAAATGACATGCAATTTTGATTCATTTTAAATTTTACTCCATTACTTATTGATTTGAATCAAGAGTTCTACACTCAATTAAATTCTAATTTAATACTGGATATGTAAATGTCCCAGCTCACCCTCGTACGGCGTGGCTCAGGCGGAGTGAAGGATACGCCGTGCGCACTTTGAGTTTGTGTTTAAGAACGAGCTGGTTCACGGTTTCCACGTGCCTCTCTCCACTCTTCACCATGAAGGCAGGGATCCAGAGCACGCTGTCGTTTAGCTGCTGTAAACGCCGGATGAATCGCTCCCGCTGTCGTTCGTCCCACAGACCCCCGTACACCCGCGGGATCACGGAGGGGTTCATAGTGGTGAAGTCTGACCTCAAACCCACATCATCTGCAAAATCCTCTAGAGGAGCGAGGTTACATCTGCTCAAGGATGAAAGAACAGGCAATGGTCAGAGACAGGGGTCTTTGAAAATAAGTGGAAAATAAGACAAACACACGACAGTTCAAAGAACAAAAATATTAAAAACAACTCTAACTTGTTTTATTTCAGCTAGGCAATTCATTTTCATTTACTTTAACTTAGTACTAAAATAACTAACACTAAATACTAAAAATGACAAAAACTCAACTAAATTGCTACTTAGAAAACAAGAAATATACTATTAAAAATATATGTAATAAACAAAGTATATAATAGTATATCAATGAAACCAAAATAAGTAAATTTGGTTTTCATTTTGGGGTGAAACCCGTGAAGTCCCGTGAAGCTTCAGAATTACTTTGAGCTTTTGTTCCTAGTTCAGGTTTCCAAAAATGGGATCAAATGGTATTCAAGCCAAGTTACCGACGGGAAAACACTGATCCAGTGAGAGACAAATGACCATTAGAGCTTGTTAGATTGCATGCCTTGCCATAAGACACTAATGATTAGATCACCGCAAAGAAGTAAATACATTACCGTATAACAAACCCATGGCTGTCTATCTCCTTCCCACATCCGCTCTTCAGGAGAACGCCTGAGTTCCCCACCACAGCACAGGTCTTGAACGTCTTGTTCTTTAGTGGAGAGACTTCGGGAAGTAAACTGTGTAGAGTCTGAGAAACATTGAATGTCCTGCGCCGGTCCAGAACGTAGTGGATGGTATCGCCCGGTTTGAAACTGCTCTTGATAACAGACACGTCTCTCTCCGCATCCAAGAAGCGAAGCACATCCTTCCTTCCACGTGTTGAAGCACATAAAGAGAACAGATTACTTATTAGTTCATAACCATACCATCCTGCAAAACAAGCTCTAGAAATGACCCTATGAATGAAGTCATGCTCTGCTAATACTTGTCTCTCTCGTATCTGTGCTTTATGTGCTGTGTGCATTGTTTAATTCGTGCAGGTTAATCACCTTATGAAGGTCACAAGGGTGGCATTAATCTTCCATCCCACTCCCATGTCACTCAGATCACTTAAACTAAAGCCGAACAGTTTCTTGGAGGCGTTGACCATCAGTCTAGTAGAACTGGGCTCAGACCTCCTGTTCAAATGGAAATGTGGCATAGTAACTATACGCACCAGTGCTGATATTCTGTTGGGTTCGGTATTGTGTCATGTAGTCAAACTTATTAATGTATTCTGATAACAAAAATAAAGTATCATACAGTTTACAGCTTTTCATCACGGTATCAGCAAGTATCAAGAAAAAAACTGTACAATCAGTTTAAGACATGTTGCCATTGGACTCACCAAATAACAGAAATATCACTCCAAACCGAAGACATTGGCATTTGTCACAGGCCTATTGCACATTTTGCTCCAAGGACTCTTATTTTGAAGCATTGTATTTGATTTTTATTTTTTTACATGGTTTCCTTAGTTTTAAATTATGCATATCAGTGTTATCATTGATACTTAATAGAGCAAGAGAGGCAAAGCAAATGCACACGTATAGAGGTGCAAATTGAAGGAAAAACTTGAATCAATTAGAGGAGAACAGCTGCACACTAGAGCTGTCAAAAAATCGAATTCTGAATATTAAAGTTTTGTCTTTGCAAACTTCATAACTGAAAAAAAAATCGAATTCCCTTGGTAAGTGAAGTGAATAAATCCTCAATTACTGGGGTTATTTTGTATACATTTTTGTAAAATGGTGTTTAACCATTAATGCTGTTGTGTTATGTGCAGTTGTTTGTAAAACATGCATAAAAGTTCATCTTAATGGTTTAATGTAGAATATTGTATATATTGCCAGCAGTTAATCTGCACATAAACATCTTTGAACATATTTAAACTTCATTTTCATCTAACATTAGCATATTGAATTTGCATAATATGCAAAGAGCATTTTTCAAGTGACGCACTCCTCATCTGCCTGCATGATGTGCATCACGATCAGCCGTTAGCTCATAGCTCAAATACACGACAAAAGCCATTTAAATAACATTTGTAAACTGTTCATAGTAACTTTGACTCTGAAACATTAGTTATTTAACACATTCACACAATATTCTTGAATATTCCTTGAATTTAAAATAAAAAAATCCACGACATGGCATTTTAATTTTAGGTGTCTGTCAGGCAGCGTAATCAGTGGTGCACGAGATGTGATGAAGATGTAGTTAGGTGTCATTGCATTTTAATGCTTATTTTAGCCTATGCAGTTGAACCCACTCAATACGTTATTAATTTAAAATACTGCTGAAATAGAGAGCATCAATGCAGAGATGATGTTGTTTACGTCAAAACTGGAACCAAGCCGTTCACACAGAATGCTTATCTATCGCATTTTCTCGAGGGACATCTATCAGCGTTGCACTGGTGTCTCGCAAAAGAGAGACAGATATTTAGAAAGCCATTTAAAATTATTGTAAGTTCAACTTTGAAAAAACACGCCTCGAGACTTTATGGCGGGACGGGTCTCTCCTCATTCCACTACATCATGTTTTTAAATGAAAAAAGTAACATTACTCTTTGTGATATGTTTTCCGTGCTTTGTATTAAATTGTGTGTGTGTATATATATATATATATATATATATATTTTTTTGTTTCTAACTGTTTAAGCAACTTAATTAATTATCTATGGTTAATTTTTCAAAGGTTTTCGTGTTATTTTATGCTTTGAAGAACTGTGCATTAGACTTAGTTCACACTGCAGGCTAAAGTGGCCCAAATCTGTTTCCCAATCAGAAGCCGTGGTTCAATGCAGATGTGTGCATTAAAATCAGGAACAGCTTTCAAGTCAGGAGATGTCATGGAGTACAAGCATACCCGATATGAGCTCCAAAAATCCATCAAGGCCGCCAAGAGGGCATACACCCAGAGACTTGAGAGCTGCTGCAGGGAAAATAACACAAGAAGAATGTGGCAGGGAATCCAGTCAACTACTAACTACAGGAAAGATTCAGTCAGAACGGTGACCCCCAAATGCCTCCTTCATGGATAACCTTAATAGTTTCTTCATCAGATTTGACCAACACAATAAAGACGTTGTCTTAAAAGCCCTCCACAACCCAGTGTAACTGGTGTGAAAATTGCATTGATTGATCTAACTTGTTTTGTTTTTTCTTTTATATTTTATTATTATTTATTTATTGTTTTACTGTTTATATTATGTTCTAATTCTATTGTGTTTTGTAATAAGAGTGAAGTAATGATCTTCACAAAACTTTGTTCCTGTTCACGGGTTATAAGTATTAATGTAGCCGAACTTTTCTTCGGATGTTTGGTTTCCTGAGGGAGCATCATTAGTGGAACACTTCCTGAGATTCCCTTTGCGCGCGTGCGTGCGATGTCGTCAGTCTGATAACTGTGAAGCTGACGAGCGCGTGGGTTGCTCGCTTCTCTCCGTTAATACTCCGTTAATATCTCTGGTATGTCATCATTTCTTGAAAATATGTATGATTTTCGCTCTGTAAGCATGACGGAGCAATAGCAGAACCAGATTGTGTTAGTTGTGGTGATGTGAGTTAACTTTTAATTCGAATTTTATGCAAATGATTATGGCGTTAACAAGTTAGTATTTTGTGCTCAGAGTGTGACCAGAGAGAGAAGCCGATGCACTATCGATTCACTGATGATCTCTCTTCATTTTTCTCAGGTATGTTGTTACAATAGTTCTGTTTCATAAAGGGAAGAGGTCCAGTTTGTGGTTAATGAACATATATTGCACATAGAGTGATTTAATAATCTGTGACACACGTGGTGCGGCCTGCACATGTTAAGGGGCTAATTATATTCAATGTTTCATTTGATTTTTGGTACATAATGTGAAGAAATATGGATTTATATCTACAAGTTGTTTTATAATTGATTATTTCCCTTATTGTGTTATGTTACAAAGTATACATATTTGAACTATTGCATATGTTAATAATGTAGCACTCTAAAATATATAAATCGTAATGTATTATAAGGAAGACAAGACATGTATGTATTGTATTCAGAATTATAATTTTTGTTATTTAAATATATTGTATCTTTTTGTTTATTGATTGTGCAATCATGTCAGTCTGATAACTGTGAAGCTGACGAGCGCGCGGGTTGCTCGCTTCTCTCCGTGAATATCTCTGAGTGTGACCAGAGAGAGAAGCCGATGCACTATCGATTCACTGATGATCTCTCTTAATTTTTCTCAGATTAAAAGTCACTGGATCTCATCGCTGAGTGGTTGTGTGGTTATTGTGCGACGATTGACGGGTCCAACCACGCTACATAAAATTGGTGCCGTGACCCGGATGCACCAGATCTGCTGCAGCTGATCGCTGGGGTTTGACAACGCGGGATCACAATGCTTCTGAAGTTGGCGACCGAACGAATCTTCATTATTGACATTTTGGTGGCAGCACCTGGATATTGACAGTAACTGAACTGAACTTTACATTTTTTTTCTTTGTTTGTAGAAGCATACCATAATAGTGAAGTTTATTTTCCTTGTATGTTTCTCATTGTTATCATCTAACATATGCAACATGGCAGAAGGGGGGTGGAATGAAGACTTCATGACACCGCACATTGGCAGAGGTCGAGGGCTATTGGGAGTAAGTGAGCCCGTAGTTGGTGTACCACGTGTATTGACTTATGATTCTGTGGCTGCTCCAGTTAGACATCACACTGATGGAATTAATAAGCCAACTTCCTCTACTCCTGCCAATGCAGGTAGTGAAACCGTTACACAGCAACTGCGCGACCTCATTGGCGAGCTTGGAACCCAGATAGGTGATTCAATTGTTTCACGGTTGTTAACCAATCAGAATTCTGCATTACCTGATTCTGCTTCATCATTTGAGCATAAATCTCCTGGGGCCATACCCTTGTCTACAAGCTTCGATCTGTCCAAGTTAAATCTGATAGTCAAAGCTGACATTAGAGATCCACAAATGTTCAGGGGGGATGAACTGATGGAGGTGTATTTGTCTAAAAAAGGTTGCGACAAAGCCGACAGCGTGGAAGAGATATTAAACCATCTATGTGGCCGGGCAAAGAGCATTATCAAGGTTAAGCTGAAAAGTAGCCCGGCTGCCGTACTCTGTCCTGAAGTTGTCTATGAGGTACTGCGGCGCTATTTTAGCGAGAGCCCTGGCTCGTGCCAGCCGTTGGCTGACTTTTATGCAACGCAGCCGAAGAAAAGTGAGCGCCCTGTTGATTATTGGGTCAGGTTGAACGAGGCAGCCAAGCTAGCAGACGCTCACCTGAAAAGATGCAGTGGCAAGATGGAAAACATGAGCTCAGAGGTTGCGATGATGTTTATCAGAAACTGCCCTAATTCTGACCTTTCCAGTGTCTTTAGGTGTAAGCCCATAAGCAAATGGTCAGCTGAGGAAGTCCAAGAAGCTATCGATGAGTATGAGAGGGACTGTAAGTCCTGGAAACCAGTCCCACCTGTGCCTAAGGTTGTAGCAAATCAGGCTGTTGTTACCGAGAGAGTGGTTGGAACTCCGGTAACCATAGGAGGCGAAAATGTGGGCATAGCCTCACCAGCATGTATCACAGGTCCTCACACTAAAGCAAATGAAGTCAGTGAATCGGGCACTTTGGAGCGTGTGCTGAAAATGTTAGAAAGAGTGCTTGAGCACACGACTTTGCCCGCGTCAGAACCGAAGCCTCGGGTGTCACCCTGGTATCGAGCCTCCCCATGCGAAGTCTGTGGAGATCGATCTCATTCGACTCGCTCCCACTGTATGAGGGAAAAAAGATGTCTCACATGCCTTGAGATTGGGCATCAGCGCAAGGCTTGTCACAAGGGTGTTGGCCAAGCTGTGGCTCAGTTTCCTGACACATTTGATCAGGGAAACTAGTTCACTCACATCGAGGAGGGGGCGATGTGAGTGGAGCTAGTCAGCCCCTCACCAGTGAAGAAGATCCCATGGTCATCTATAGCAATCATTGTCAGGCTGAATCAATTGGCAGTATCGTTTTGTTTCAGGACATTGCAAAGCTGGAAAAAGCTGACAGTTTGTTTATACAGATGTACTGGTGAATGATGTGGTCACTTGCCAAGGCCTTCTAGACACTGGTTCTATGGCATGCACAATTAATGAGGAGACTGAGCATAAGCTGCTAGATGCATGCAGGACCCTTGAGCCTGACCAGCCCCATGCCGATGTTTTGCTTGTTGGTTGTGGTGGTGTTCAGGTCAAACCCAAGTGTATCTACCAGCTAAAGATGTGTGTGTATGGACATTCGGTTATTGTGCCTACCTTGGTTGTACCAGGGCAAAAAGATCAGTTAATTGTTGGTACTAATGTCATCAAGTACATTCTCAGTCAATTTAAAAAGTCCCAGTGCTATTGGCGTGT
This sequence comes from Ptychobarbus kaznakovi, assembly GCA_027422405.1. Lineage (NCBI taxonomy): Eukaryota > Metazoa > Chordata > Actinopteri > Cypriniformes > Cyprinidae > Ptychobarbus > Ptychobarbus kaznakovi. The sequence continues at coordinate 20,494,715 of CM049796.1, read as the reverse complement.
GATGAACCAGCCAAATTCTACCGGAGAACCAGAGATTCAGCGGTTCTTGAGTATGCTGTCTGGGCACGAAAGATGGGAAGGTGGTAGTATCCCAACTTTTGTCGGAACCGTTAAGCTTACTCGAGCTGTCACGCTTTTACCTCAGCAAGAGCACCTTGTGTGGGGCAGACTCCCAACCAGTTCTGCTGTCTCTGTGGGAAGTACCGTGTTGGTTGAGCCGACTAAAGCACAAACTCATAAGAAAGCTGTTCTTGTCGGGCGTGCTATAGTCACATTGTCCGGTGACCGATGGGTGCCGGTCAAAGTGATCAACCCATCCAATAAACCGGTCACTCTGAGGCGGAATGCTAAAATAGCTGATGTGTCTCCAGTTTTAGTGGTTGAAGACCTGGACGTACAACCAGGACATAGTCATGGAGAGACTGTGAGCGTACAGAGCCAGGCTGTCTCCTCTAGCACAGACCATGGGGGTTGTTCTCCCTTTGACATGTGCGATGCACTGCAGAAGCTTGGTCTCAGTGATCTTGACATTGAATCCTGCGAGGTGACTATGTACTGGAAAGACCAGCTTTTGCAGTTGATCCAGAGACACCAAGATGTATTTTCTAAACACAAGCTAGATTGCGGTACGGCCAAAGAGTTTGTTCACAGGATTAATTTATCAGATAACCGCCCTTTCAGACTTCCGTATCGGCGTGTCCCCCCGGCTCAGTATCAGAAACTGAGAAAAGTACTCTCGGAAATGGAAGAACAAGAGATCATTCGGAAGTCTTGCAGTGAGTGGGCATCCCCGCTGGTCCTGGTATGGAAGAAAAATGGTGATCTTCGCGTTTGTGTTGATTACCGCTGGCTTAATGCCCGGACCATCAAGGATGCTCATCCCTTGCCTCACCAAGCAGATTGCTTGGCGGCCTTGGGTGGGAATGCAGTCTTTAGCGCGATGGATCTTACCTCTGGCTTTTATAATATCGCAATGGTTGAGGAGGACAAAAAACTTACGACCTTCACAACACCGATGGGTCTATACGAGTTTAACCGCTTACCACAGGGCTTGTGCAATAGCCCTGCTAGTTTCATGCGCCTGATGACAAACATCTTTGGCGATCAAAATTTCTTGACGCTGCTTTGTTATCTTGATGATCTACTTGTGTATGCCCCAGACGAGGGTGAGGCCATCAAGAGACTCGAGATGGTGTTCAGTAGGCTTCAAGAGCACGGGTTAAAGTTAGCCCCTAAAAAGTGTCATTTCCTCCGGAGGAGCGTGCACTTTTTGGGGCACGTCATTGACAGTTCAGGGGTAGCAACCGATCCGGACAAAGTTAGCGCTATTGGAGCGGTGACAGAGTCTGATTTGATGATGGAGGATGGGGTAACCCCGTCTCAAAGGAAGATTAAATCATTCCTTGGGATGGCGTTGTATTACCAGAGGTTCATCCAAAACTGCTCCACCATCGCAAAACCCCTATTTGCTTTGACAGCTGCGCCGAGGGGCAAGAAAACTATGGAGAAGGGTGCTGCTGCGTTCAGGAAGTTGAGTCCTGGGGACTGGAAGGAGGAGCACAGTAGGGCTTTCCAGCAGCTAAAAGCTGCTCTGATTAATTCTGTTGTACTGACACATCCTGATTTTAGCCACCCATTTATTTTGTCCACTGATGCGTCCCTGGATGGGTTGGGCGCTGTGTTATCACAGGTTGCAGAGGGTGAGACTAGGGCCCGGCCAATCGCTTTCGCTAGCAAAGCCCTTACGCGTGCTCAGGCCAAGTATCCTGCTCACCGCCTAGAGTTATTGGCTTTGAAATGGTCCGTTTGCGACAAATTCAGCCATTGGCTTAAAGGCCATGATTTTGTCGTATGGACGGACAACAATCCCTTAACTTACATTCTTACTAAGCCTAAACTTGACGCGTGTGAGCAGAGATGGGTTTCCAAGTTGGCGCCCTATCGTTTCAGCATCAAGTACATACCTGGCAGTAAGAACATAGTAGCCGACGCTTTAAGTCGTCAACCCTTCGTCCATGACCGGGTCAGTCAGAGGCTGTTGAATGAGCCCTACAGTGCATTGCTTGAGGAAGCAGAACAGTTTGAAAGAGACACAGTGCAGGATGCATTTAGGCTTAGTGCTGGAATCCAGAGCGTTGAAGGTCCTCCTTGTGTAACACCAAGTCGTTGTCCACTTTCTAGTGCTGAGGTGTCTGCAGTGTTAGAGGGTCATAGTGACTGGGAGGCAGGAGTTGAATCGAGAGCGGTCTCCTGGATTGTCCAAGACACCCAGATATTGTTGCCTCCGGGGCAATGCCCATTACCAGTCTTTTCATTAGACGAACTAAGAGACAGACAACGGAATGATCCTTGTCTAGCAAGGGTCCTTTTTTACATCAATAGGGGAAAGAGAGCCTCTCGCCGTGAGCATGCTGGCGAGACGTACAAGGTACTCAGAGTCTTGAAGCAATGGGACAAATTGAAAATACTTGATGATGTGCTGTACCGTGTAAACAAAGATAACCTGTTGGGAAAGAAACGGTTACAGTATGTTGTCCCATCTTCTTTGGTCACCCAGGTCATGACAGGCATCCACGACGAAGCTGGGCACCAGGGCCAAAGTAGAACTATGCATCTGGCAAGACAAAGGTTCTATTGGGTCGGGCAGGAACCTGACATTCGCAGGTATGTGAAGTGTTGCAAGCGCTGCGTCGTCAGTAAGACACCCGAACCTGAAGGCAGAGCCCCACTAGAGAGCGTGAAAACGTCGAGTCCAATGGAGCTAGTATGCATAGATTTTTGGACGGCAGAAAGCTCCAAAGACCGCAATGTGGATGTGTTGGTCGTAACTGACCATTTTTCCCGGATGGCTCATGCCTTCCCATGTCGTGACCAGTCGGCAAAGCAGGTAGCACGACAGTTGTGGGACCGCTATTTTTGTGTGTATGGCTTCCCAGATAGGATCCACTCGGATCAGGGGGCCAATTTTGAGAGCCATCTGATCCGAGAGTTGCTGCAGGTCGCTGGAGTGAAAAAGTCCCGAACGACTGCCTACCATCCCATGGGAAATGGCCTTGTTGAGCGGTTCAATAGAACCTTGGGCAGCATGATCAGAGCACTCCCACCAAGGTCAAAAGAGAAGTGGTCACAGTTGCTCCAGACACTGACCTTTGCATATAACTGTACCGCACACGAATCCACGGGTTATGCTCCGTTCTACCTGATGTTTGGTAGGATCCCGAAGTTACCCGTGGATGTGATGTTTGGCAATGCTGAGAGAGACCATGATGTCGTTGATTACGACAAATACGTAAGGAGGTTGAAGGATGACCTGAAAGAGGCTCTGACCATCGCTCAGAGGAACGTTAATGCCAGTCAGCAACGTCAGACAGAATTGTACAACCAAAAGACGAAGGGCTGTAACATTGAGATGGGTGATCAAGTTTTGCTGGCCAACAAAGGTGAACGGGGAAAGAGAAAACTGGCAGACAGGTGGGAGTCCACGCCCTACAGGGTTGTAGCGTTGAACCCTCAGTGTCATATTTATCGCATCCGTAACACCAGAACTGGCCAGGAGAAAACTGTTCATCGGAATTTGTTGTTACAAGCGAGTTTCCTGCCCCTGGAATTGGGAGAATCTGAATCATCTGAGATAGGTGGTGAATCTGTCCTTTGCAGCAGGAGTATATCAATGGATGATGTTTGTCCTGAAGCGGAGTTGTGTTCCATGTCCGAGCGAGTTGCTAGTTGGGTGGAAAAAACTGCAGCTTCTGAGGATCCTCAGCAGAGGTTGTCCTGCAGGTCTGATAGTCTTGCATCACTGGATGTAATTCCTGAGTCGTTGGGGCAGGAACAATTACTGTCAAAGGATGATTGTAACAAGGAGAACAGCACTGTAGGCAGTCCAGATGAAGAACTGAGTTGTGATTCTCGCAATTCGGTTTCTGAAACCGTTCTCTTTGAGGACCATTGTGTTCCATCTGTTGGAATGATTGAGCCATCTCCTGCCCGAGGGGACATGGGAGTTCGTACCAGAGTGGGTCGGATGGTGAAACCTGTCAACAGACTGATAGAGAACATGACTCAGTCTCTCAAAACTCTAAGTCCGGTTGTTGGAAGTGTAAGATCATTATTGAAATAAGAATGCATTGTATTAGAGTATTTTATTATTATATTTTTTTGTTAAGTTGTAGAATTAAGTATCTCGGAGTCAATGTGCAATTGTAGTTTCAGCACATGTTATCTCAAATCTAAGATGAAGTTTCATCTGAGAATGGATGGTGTTTAAGGCACTTTTCGTGGGTGATTGCAGTGGGCCTGATCAACCTGCCGTTCTCACCTTCCCTGTGTGTGGGAAACAAATTTTGTTGCACAAGGTTCTGGATAACAGTTGGTCTATTTGTATACACCAGCATATACTATCCCTGTAATAGACACATTTTGTGAAGTTCAGGGGAAAGGATGTAACTGGTGTGAAAATTGCATTGATTGATCTAACTTGTTTTGTTTTTTCTTTTATATTTTATTATTATTTATATATTGTTTTACTGTTTATATTATGTTCTAATTCTATTGTGTTTTGTAATAAGAGTGAAGTTATGATCTTCACAAAACTTTGTTCCTGTTCACGGGTTATAAGTATTAATGTAGCTGAACTTTTCTTCAGATGTTTCCTGAGGGAGCATCATTAGTGGGACACTTCCTGAGATTCCCTTTGCGCGCGTGCGTGCGATGTCGTCAGTCTGATAACTGTGAAGCTGACGAGCGCGTGGGTTGCTCGCTTCTCTCCGTGAATATCTCTGGTATGTCGTCATTTCTTGAAAATATGTATGATTTTCGCTCTGTAAGCATGACGGAGCAATAGCAGAACCAGATTGTGTTAGTTGTGGTGATGTGAGTTAACTTTTAATTCGAATTTTATGCAAATCATTATGGCGCTAACAAGTTAGTATTTTGTGCTCAGAGTGTGACCAGAGAGAGAAGCCGATGCACTATCGATTCACTGATGATCTCTCTTCATTTTTCTCAGGTATGTTGTTAAAATAGTTCTGTTTCATAAAGGGAAGAGGTCCAGTTTGTGGTTAATGAACATATATTGCACATAATTGAGTGATTGAATAATCTGTGACACACGTGGTGCGGCCTGCACATGTTAAGGGCTAATTATATTCAATGTTTCATTTGATTTTTGGTACATAATGTGAAGACATGGATTTATATCTACAAATTGTTTTATAATTGATTATTTCCCTTATTGTATTATGTTACAAAGTATAAATATTTGAACTATTGCATATGTTAATAGTGTAGCACACTAAAATATATAAATCGTGTCATGTATGTATTGTATTCAGAATTATAATTTTTTATTTAAATATATTGTATCTTTCTGTTTATTGATTGTGCAATCAATAGAGTCTGATAACTGTGAAGCTGACGATCGCGTGGGTTGCGCGCTTCTCTCCGTGAATATCTCTGAGTGTGACCAGAGAGAGAAGCCGATGCACTATCGATTCACTGATGATCTCTTCATTTTTCTCAGATTAAAAGTCACTGGATCTCATCGCTGAGTGGTTGTGTGGTTATTGTGCGACGATTGATGGGTCCAACCACGCTACACCAGCAGAGATTGCACTCCAGGTAACACACACACAGGTTGTTAGAGCTTTAAGGAAAGTGAACCCCCACAAGGCAGGGGGTTCCGTGAAGTGACCATCGCATGTTCCCTTTGCTAACGGACTTCTGGAAGGGCTTAAGTCTGTTCACTTTCATTTGGAACATCCCTACAAATGGCGTCCCCTTCCCGAAGTGCCCTTCAAGAGCGCAAAAAAAGCCGTTTGGAATTCGCCCATTGTCCCTTAAAAGAAAGAGTCGACTCTGAATCATTGAAACAAGTTGTTTTTAAAACGAATCCGAAGCCGTTTCATGTTGACATCAACATGAAATATTAGCATATTGCCCGCCCACTTGTTGCCACTAGGTGCCCGAGTGTTAAAAATATCTGTTTCCCCGGTAACGCTGTACACAAAGCAGCACTGCACTGCTTTAAATGAAATCGACCAATCGGACCAATCACCGCAGATTAGCGTCACGCAAAAGAGGGGTTTGGAAAAATTAATCGTTGAGCGAATCTTTGGGAGTCGTTGAGCAAATAAGGTAATAGTAAATGCATATCGAAAGAAAATGAAAGTGTTTTTTTACCTTGCATGCATGTGTTGTTGGGGACTCCCAAAACCAAAATATAAATCGTTCATAACCCCTAATAGGGCACTTTAAGGTCTAATTCTCACCATTAACTAAGCATTAGCTACGACTTTTGTCTTAAACTCCTAATTAGCTGCATATTATTAATAGTTCGTAAGATAGTTGTTAAGTTTAGGTATTGGGTGGAATCGTGGATTAAAGGTATAGTTCACCCAAAAATGAAAATTTGATGTTTATCTGCTTACCCCCAGAGCATCCAAGATAGGTGACTTTTTTTTCTTCAGTAGAACACAAACAAATATTGTTTTACTCAAACCGTTGCAGTCTGTCAGTAATATAATGCCAGTCAATCGGGCTTTGAGAGTAAAAAAAAAACCATACACAGACAAAACCAAATTAAAAGTCTCGGTTATGTATTGTGACGAGTCGGCTGCCTCCCCCCTAATTATCAGCATCTCCCCGTCCCTTAATCGCCGCCCTTCACCAGGCTCCCGACGGGATGAGTGTGTGAGAGAGGAGGGGCGTTGAAACAGCCAGGTCTGGCGGCGTGTGATGAGGCACACCTGAAGTGAATGGAGCCTCATCACCACCGCTGTTATATGCCGAGTGCGCCTCTCCTCTGGAGACCGGTCTCTTCCCCGTGCATGCACGCTGGTGTCCTCGTGGGTCCAGGAAGGGAGCGTGGAGAGAGGAAGTGCCGCACCCGTTACACGGATGCCGGGCTGTATAGTCCCCAGAGGGGCCGTGGGCCGAAGGAGGATGAAGCCGCTAGGAGAAGCCGCCGCCCCCCGCGCTCTGGACCCGAGAGGGGAGCCCGTGCGGCCGCCGACTCCGCCCCTTACCTGGACCCTTCCTTCCAGAACACTGCCCCTCCTTCACAACCCGCGCAGCACGACAAGGACACCAGATCCCCTGTTTATTTTGGACACTTTATCCCCTTTGGACACTTTATTTTATTATTTTATGTTCAATAAAACATAAACGCTGACGCCTGGCTCTGAAGGGACTAGTGGGAACCTTGGGCACATAGCCGGGTAGGGGCATCAGGATTATCTGGGAATCCGCTGGTCCAAACTCTAGGCAAGAATCTTCGACCGAAATGCGTGCAGGTCCCCAACCCTCTTGATGGAGGCCAGTGCAAGCAGGAGTAGAGTTTTAATTTTTCTTTGGAACTTCGGCTCGACTGTCTGCAAAGGCTCGAACAGGCCCTGCCTGTGCGAGTCCAAAACGTCTCCAAATTAGCTGGGCCGTCTGGAGATGGAGTCTCCACTCTCCGGGGAGCGCAGCTCGTGACAGCTCGTCGGCTGCCCGGTTGAGCAAGCCAGGAATGTCAATGGTGCGAAGCGACCTCAGATGCTTCTGACTCCAGAGGAGGAGGTGGTGGGCGAGTTGCGACATGCGACGGGAGCGTAGACCACCTTGTCAGTTGATGTACGCAACGGTCACAGTTTTGTCCATGCGGACCAGTATGTGCTCGCCTCGTAAGCGCCTCTTGAGACGGTTCAAGGCCAGGTGTACTGCCAGCAACTCTAGGCAGTTGATGTGCCAGTGCAGTTGGGGACCCATCCAAACCTCAGACACTGCAAGCCTGTTGAACGTGGCCCCCCAGCCCTTGGCGAAGGCATCCGTGTAAACCACAGCCTGCCTGGAGACCTGTTCCAGGGGTACTCCTGCCCGAAGAAACAAAAGGTCTGAACACAGGGTGAAGGTTTGACTCGGAGTGACTCGGACCCGGAGCGTGCCGCGCTGCCACGCCCACCTCGGGATTCGGCCATGGAGCCAGTGTTGAAGCGGTCTCATATGGAGCAGCCCCAGTGGCGTGACTGCCGCCGCAGCCGCCATATGCCCAGGAGCCTCTGAAACTGTTTCAGTGGTGCCGCCGTCCTGCTCTTGAACGTATTCAAGCAGTTCAACACCGACTGAGCTCAGCATTTAAACAGGCTCGTATAACCCCACTTCTTAAGAAACCCACTCTTAACCCAACTCTTTTAGGGAACTATAGACCGGTTTCCCTTCTACCTTTCATTGCAAAAACACTTGAACGAGTTGTGTTCAACCAAGTCACTGCCTTTCTCACACAGAACAACCTCCTGGACAGTAACCAATCTGGCTTCAGAAGTGGACATTCCACCGAAACTGCCTTGTTCTCAGTTGTTGAAGATCTAAGACTTGCAAGAACGGCTTCCAAGTCTTCATTACTTATATTGCTGGATCTGTCTGCTGCTTTTGATACGACCACCAGATCCTCCTGTCAACCCTTGTATCTTGGAGAGGTGAGGTATCCAAGTTGCAACATCTAGCTACAGGGGTGCCACAGGGCTCAGTTCTTGGACCACTTCTCTTTTCTGTCTGCATGGCTTCACTAGGTTCTGTCATTCATAAACATGGCTTTTCATATCACTGCTATGCTGATGACACTCAACTCTACCTCTCATTCCATGCTGATGATCTGACGATAGCTGCTCGCATCTCAGCATGTCTAGGGGACATTTCTAGCTGGATGAAGGACCATCACCTTCAACTAAACCTAGCTAAGACAGAACTGCTTGTGGTTTCAGCAAACCCATCTTTTCATCACAATTTCACCTTCCAATTAGGCTCATCAACCATAACTCCTTCAAAAACAGCCAGAAACCTTGGAGTTGTGATTGATGATAAGCTGAATTTCACAGACCACATTACTAAAACTGCCCGGTCCTGTAGATTTGCATTATATAATATTAAGAAGATCAGGCCCTTTCTCTCAAAACATGCAACACAACTCCTTGTTCAGGCTCTTGTTCTGTCCAGACTTGACTATTGCAATGCTCTCTTGGCAGGTCTTCCAGCCAGTTCCATCAAACCTCTACAATTAATCCAAAATGCTGCTGCAAGATTAATCTTTAATGAGCCGAAAAGAACGCACGTCACACCTCTGTTCATCAATTTGCACTGGCTACCAATAGCTGCTCGCATTAAATTCAAGGCATTAATGTTTGCCTACAGAACCACCTCTGGCTCTGCACCCCTTTACCTAAATTCATTACTTCAGACTTATATGCCCTCTAGAAGCTTGCGTTCTGCAAGTGAACGACGCATTACTGTACCATCCCAAAGAGGCACAAAATCCCTTTCACAGACTTTTTCATTTACTGTTCCCATCTGGTGGAATGACCTGCCCAACTCAATCCGAGCAGCTGAATCCTTACCCATCTTCAAGAAACGGCTAAAAACACATCTCTTCCATCTTTATTTGACCCTCTAAGTCTAGCACTCTGTATTCTAAAATAATTTATCTAATCTGTCTTCTTTTTATTTAAAAAAAACACAAACATTTGACCCTCTATCAATTGCATATTTATTCTCTAACTGCTAGCTTTTCTTGTAAAACTAACACTAAGTTAAATTTTTCTATATTTTACATACTAGTTTTCTGAAAAAAAAAAAAAATCCTTCCTACGTGTACTGCGTTAGGCTAACCAGGACTTGTAATGGCACTTGCATGTTATTGCTCTTTGTTTGTTTGTTTTGATTGCTTCTATAACGTCCTCATTTGTATGTCGCTTTGGATAAAAGCGTCTGCTAAATGACTAAATAAATAAAATAAAAAATAAACATTCTCTGGATTCATGTGTTTTGTTTTTATTAATATATACATTTTGTGAATAGATTCACACCTTATAATCCTTCATCCACCATGCCATTGCAAAATAAATTATTATTTTTTCAGTATTTTTGTCATGTTTTCCAGAACAAATATCTAAATATTCTTAAACCAATACAAGTACTTGAGAATTAATGGAGTAACAAAATAAAAAATTATTGAAGTTTATATTTCTTACCCCATAGGTAGATTTTATTATTATTATTATTATTATTTTGTAAGCATAAACTTATAAACTGAAGTATGATACATTTTTAGGCAACAACACTTAATATCGTACGTAGTTTTGCTTCTTGATTTAATTTTTACACATTTGTACTAGAAAACAAATACTAAGTAAGAAAATGTACTAAAAGTGCTTGTTATTCATTTATTAACAAACTTGTTTTTTTTTCTTTGGGGGCGAGTTTGTACAAATCTACAGGTTGGAAATGAGCAAACTGTCTCTGCAAGGCGCAAAGATCTATGTCATGTGAAATCAAATCGAAACCAAACAGCAGAGTCAACTTCCGAAGCAGTTGAGTTTTTATCCACTTCTGTTTTTAAATCATGTGCAACGAGTTTGCAAGAAACAAAAGGAAACCGCATATGATGAGCAGAAGCTGTCTGCTGTCCTCTTACTTACCCGACATTACACAGTCATGCACACACACACACACACACACACACGTCAGAAGCAAATCACAAAGTCACCTCTGTACTGATATGAGCATGTTCTAACTTCTTTTGGCACCAAGATAAAGTTAATTAAGTCATCTGTAGGGAAAAACTAAAATTGCCCAATGCTATGCGCGTGTATTCTAAAGTGAAGCAGATTATGTGCAAGTATGAACTTGACCACATTTCTTTCAGTTCCTGGAACAAAACAAGTGCAGGTTTGTCAGTGAAACTTACCATTCGGATAAAATCAACACACAACTCCATTTCAAGGGTCCTGGGAAACTGCAGCATCTTTTCACACACATTTATTATAATTCTAGATTTACTGATGCAGAGATCTGACACATCAATAACAGAAAAGTGTATCAAGAAAAACAACTTTTAAAAACAGTAGCCTGCTAATTAAAAAAATACATTTTAAATGAAAATAATGAAGTGCAGCCTGAATGTAATGTTTTCTGACACTATAGGTTGTTACAATTAGAAATTATTAGAACGTATGAGTGCTTTTTTGACTTCAGGACATCTTTATATGTAATTTCATACAGATATAATGTATGCTCAATACTGACAAGCATTTATGGTAACTAAAATATAATGTTATTTCTACTAAAACTTGTTTGTCATGTTATTAGCCTATTTGTTATGTTATTACAATATAATAATTTTAAAGGGCACTTTTAAAAAGACATGTAGGCTGTGTTAAGAAACAGTGTGTTATATTGTCTGCAAAACAATTACAATTTTATATATATATAAAGTGTATAAAAATATACTTAAAAGTAGGCTATATAAAAAAATATTACATTTAATGTACACTACAAGTGAACAATAAATTAATTGTACTTTTTCACAAGGGGTGTAAGAATAAAATGGCCATTTTGACTGAAACAAAGGACAGTGTGTCGATCTTAATTTAATAGAGATGAACAACAGCAGGGCACATGAACTATAGTTTACAAGAGAAGGTTTACGATACAAACCAATACAGAAATGAACATACATGAATGCCTTGTTATTGAGATATAGCCAACATACAGGCTGCACCTTAACCAGACTCGATGCTCATCAGAAGAGGTGTTCCTCTTTAACAGCAGAAGAAGAGCCCTTACCCTGTCAGTCCTGTCTTCTGATGCGCTTCATTTCTGCCCATTTCTGTCGTCTTGTAGAATATCAGCAGGATGCTTATGGTGCAGATAGTCCACCATTTCCGTGTAAGCCGCATTTCACTCACGAATCCTGCGAAAGTGTGTAGATGAGAAGAAAGCGTGCTCTCCTGTAGCGCACATTACCCATCTCAACACAACACCCCTCCCCCCCCCCCTACACCTACACACACACACACACACACACACACACACACACACACACACACACGCACGCTCTCTCTCACACTCTCTCGCTCTCTCTCTCTCTCTCTCGCTCTCCCCCTCGCTCTCTCTCTCGCTCTCCCACTCTCTTTCCTCTCCCTATCTCTTCCTCTCCCTCTCTCTCTCTTTTTCTCTCTCTCTTCTCTCTCTCTCTCTCCCGCTCTCTTCCTCTCTCTCTCTCTCTCTCTCCACTCTCTCTCTCTCTCTCTCTTTCTCTCTCTCTCTCTCTCTCAAATTCAAATTTTCAAATTCAAATAAGCTTTATTAGCATGACTGTGTAACACAATGTTGCCAAAGCATTAATATATATATACAACAACAACATAAGTAAATAAATAAATAACAACATAAATAATAAATAGAATCAAAATCATTCTAAATAAATGAAAAGATCAAGTTGGTCAGTATCAAGTGAATCATGTTGAACATCTAACATTATGAATGGTTAACACATATTTAGCAGCTAGTGCAGCTGTGTTATCATCTTCTCCGAGTAAGAAGGGCATTTTCTCAGAATCACTGAGCTCTGTAAATGATGGAATCAGGGCTTCAAATCTGGGGAGAAATGTTTCCCTCACATTGAGATATTTGGGACAAATCAGCAGAAAATGTTTCTCGTCCTCTATTTGCTGTAGATCACAGTGTCTACAGATCCTCTGCTCTCGCTCGGTCCATGTTTGTCTATGTCTTCCTCTCTCTATTTCTAGATCATGGTCACTTAATCTGTATTTGGAGAGGAATTGTCTTTCTTTAAATGGTTTAATCAATAAATCATTGGCAAATGTAGTGGTTCTGTTTAGGGTTGAGTAGCATTGGAGCTTATTTTGAAGGTCAAATTGTATTTTTAGAGATTCATCATGAGTGTCTTTTAGATTTGTGTCAATTTCTTTAATACTGGTTTTGGGGTTGAAGCTGTAGTCGGTGAGGTGCTGGGTTTTATGGACGAGCTGATGAGCAAGTGTGTTTAGAGGATGAGATTCTGCTGAGGTTTCATTGGCGAGGAGGGCTTTATATTGGACTGAATCAGGATCAGATTGATGGAGGTGATGCCAGAACTGAACACATCTCTTCTGGATCTCAATCTTCAGTGGTAAAGCCTAATCAGCTCTGCAGGCATCATTGGACGTAGATCTATGGACCCCTAAAATGTTTTTGATAATTTCTAGTTGTAGTTTTTCTATTGAAGTTTTATTCCAATATTTTTTTTTTTACTGGTCCCCAAATTTCACTCCCGTACAGTAGAATTTGTTTAATGATTGTGATATAATTTAACCCATGTTTTAATTGGTAATTTTAATTGGCCAAACCGTGATTTGATTCTCTCTCTCTCTCTCTCTCTCTGTGAGTGACATGCACAGGAGACAATAATTTAATATGCATGCTAGTAATCTTTCAAATTGAATCAGTCGCAGTACAAATTGTAATCCGTTATTGATTCCAGATTACAGGACGGAAATTGTAGTTAGAGATGTAATCCATAACATTACACATTTTAGGTAGCCCAGTACTAGCCTATAATCAGACTACTTTTAGACTAGGCTACTTTTGACTTGATTTAAATAGGATATTATTGTACCATATTGATATAAAACAACATAGATTAAGAAAATATTTCCAGTCAGGGGATTTATGAGCCATGAATTAATTAAATCATAAAAAGTCATTAAAATAAGTCATTATAAAATCAATCAAAATAAAAAACTGAGATTTGAGATTTGCTTACCCGCATGTCACGTGTCAATAACCAACGTGAGAGAACCATGAACATGCAAATGTAATAATTATTTAAAACATTTATTTTAAAATCTCAGTGTTACTTCAAGTAAATATATTAGGTGAAAGATGATCAGATGAGAAAAGAAACGTTTGTGAATTTATGAATTTGTGCATTTTAATGTGTTTGAAGCATCCTAAAATCTTAGAAAAACATGGTTAAATAACCTACAGAGTGATGATTTTAAATAAAAACGAATGTGTTCAGTTGATGCAATATTGAAACACTTCTTAAACCTGAAATGATTTTTGTAAATCCAATGGTCAAATGCTGTGTAGCCACCTGACTGATGACTGCATGGTCACAAACTGACTTTCTGAGTGTATAAGTGGCCGGCTGTTTTAGAAAGGAGCGTTTAAAATATGAAAAAGGGAGAACCAATACATTATGAATCATTTCTTGCTATTGTGTCAATAATTTGTGATCATGTAATCCATTAGAAAGTAACTGTAGACTGATTTCAAGTATTCTAAAATGTAATTTATTCTACAAGTAGTTAATTTTTGGGAATCTGATTATGTAATCCAGATTACATCAGTGTCAGACTTTGTCTCCCTCTGCCTTGTGTGAATCTAAATGGTGTTTTGTGGGAAATGTGATGATTCCTGGGGAAGGGATCATCATGATCATCATTGAGATGTAGGGTACTGTTTGTTGATGAATGTTTATGTTGGTAATGTGCATTGATTTTGGGTTAGATTTATTTCCAGTTTTGTTGTAGAAAGATGTATAGTATGACCTGAAAATTGCCCCACTCCCGGGGTGGGTGTTGTATTCTAACGCTAATGTTAGGTCAATGGTAATGGTCTATGTGAATGTAACGGTATTGTCCTCTGTTGTCATCGTAGGAGGCTACCTGTAAAGTCAAGGATGTGGGTGTCTATATCCTCGTCTCCTCGTTCCTGGCTCCCCGAGTGTAAGTTGTTAAGTAAAGTATAACAACAGATGGAGTTCGCCACCGGCATCCTCGCCCTTATCCGGTGGGATCATCTCGTTGGGTAGTTCGGGGAATTCTGCGGGCGCCCGGAGGTGAGAATAGAATGATTAATCTGATGGGAGGCTCGGGCTCGGGGCAAATTAAGTGCCAGGATCTCCACAACATTGTGTTGGAGAGAGGGTTAGTAGGGGAGGGGTTTCCGGTCCCGAGTCGAAACCAATTCCCAGTGGGAGAAATACCCCGCCCAGCTCATTTCGTCTCCGCTGGTCCCGTCCAGCATCTTCGTCTCCGCGGGTCCCGCCAGATCATCTTTGTCTCCGCTGGTCCAGCCCATCTCATCTTCGCTGGTCCCGCCCATCTCGTCTTCGTCTCGAGGTTGAGTTCCGTTCCGCGCTACCCGAGCGCCCCCTGGTGCCCCTGGGCTTGTTAGTGGATTATGAGGGGATGGTTTGGAGCCTAGCCCCAGAGCCTGCTCCTCACCAGCGCCTCCAGTCCTGCTCCTCGCCAGCGCCCCCCAGTGCCTGCTCCTCGCCAGCGCCCTCCAGTACCTGCTCCTCGCCAGCGCCCTCGTGCCAGCTCCCGCCAACGCCCTCCAGTGCCGGCTCCTCGCAAGTGCTCTCTCAGTTCCTCCGCTGGTCCGGCCCAGCCAGCTCATCTCTCTCCGCTGGTTCCGTCCAGCTCTCCAGAGCACCCACGAGAGTCAGAGCCGCTCGAGCGCCCACGAGAGTCAGAGCCGCCCGAGAGTCAGAGCCGCCCAGCGCCCCACGAGAGTCAGAGCCACCCGAGCGCCCCCAAGAGTTGGTCCCGTCCAGCTCACCTTTGCCTCCGCTGCCCGTCCATCTCACCTTTCCTCCGCTGGTCCCTCCATCTCACCTTTGCCTCCGCTGTCCCGTCCAGCTCACCTTCGTCCGCGCTGGCACTGTCCAGTTCAGCGCTTCTAGAGCGCCCCCGAGACTCAGCACTACCCGAGTGCCCATGAGATGCTTCCAGACGCCCCCAGAGTTGGTCCCATCCAGTCACCTTTGCCTCCGCTGGTCCCGTCCAGCTCACCTTTGCCTCCGCTGGTTCCCCCGTCCAGCTCACCTTTGCCTCCGCTGGTCCCGTCCCAGCCACCTTGGCCTCTGCTGATCCCGTCCAGCTCACCTGGGCCTCCGCTGGTCCCGTCCAGCTCACCTTGGCCCACGCTGGTCCCATCCAGCTCACCTTGGCCCACGCTGGTCCCATCCAGCTCACCTCAGCCACAGCTGGTCCCGTCCAGCTCACCTTTGCCTCCGCTGGTCCCGTCCAGCTCACCTTGGCCTCCGCTGGCCCTGTCCAGTTCGCCTTCCACGCCTCCAGCGCGCCCCCCGGCGTCCGCGCCTCCTGAGCGCCCCCCAGAGATGATGAGCTTCCCCAAGAAAATTATTTGGGGGGGGGCTACCCTCCATGGCCGCCTGAGTCCCCGGATCCGCCATGGCTGCCTGGGTCCCGGAATGGGCACCGCCCTGGAGGCCACCTACCCTGTCTCCAGGTCCCTTTAGGCCTCCAGAGCGCCCACCCCCCCTCCCCTTTCGATGTTATACGGCGCGGGACGTTTCATTTTTTTATCTCATCCTCGTCTCCTCGTTCCTGGCTCCCCCGTGTAGTGTGACAATCAGTCATACCCAGCTCTAGTCGCGATGAAGCAGGACATTTATTTTTATAAATATAATGTGGTCAACACAGAAATCTGATAACACATTCTCAGAAAAAAAAGCTGTCAACGATGTACAAATCTAATTTTTATTTATAAATTAAAAATATGACCTAAATCAAAGTATTTAGTATAACCGTTCACCTTTAAAACAGTGGTTCTCCAGCTGCAGTGATGGTGTATTTATGTAGGCCGTGAGTACTTTAATCACCCTGATTTCCTTGACATAAACCCAAGAGGACTTTTCCAGTGGCTTTTGAATTATAGAAAAAAATAAGCTCTCTGATTAACAAAAGTTTATGATTCTTACACATTTTGTTCATCATGACAAATTAACACAACTTTTATCAACTTGGAAGCCTAAATAGGCTGTAAATGAACTACACCACAGTCACATGACTTCACTAAGCTTCCAGCAACTCTTTCAGTCGTTATTTCAAAACATTTCCCTGAAAGTTTGAGTGTGATTAGCTACAAACACACTGAAGACCCCCCAGAAGACCCAGAAGATGATGCTAGCCCTGGAACAACATATACAACTTAAAATTTTCTGTAAAGCTGCTTTGCAACGATTTGTATCCTGAAAAGTGCTATACAAATAAACTTGAATTGAATTGAAAGTGCTGAAATGCGAACTCATTTCCGGTTTTGGCCTCGTCATCCCTGCGTTTGGGATGTGAAGGAGTGTTTGGACCTGGAAGGTGTGACTGCACTGGATAGGATCATTTGAGATGAGCAAAATCCCCAAGAGAAGCATGTCAGTTAGACACGTGTCAATCTCATTCCGTAACAGCATGCACATTTGATGAGAAACGATCTCCATGACCATTTCTATGTAGTATAAATCCGTGCAGTACGAATGAAATTGAAACACTGCTTCTCTGGCATCATATCTCCTCTCCCGTGGCCTCATGGGATACTACAGTGTTCATCAGTTGCCCACTTCAGTCTCAGTGGAAGTAGGTCAAGTATAGGCTACTGAATTATGAAATTGGACCTACTACTAAACAGGTTTGCCTGTGTGCTAGTAGCTATGTGGCTCCGAATTCAGTTACTTTTTTGTATAAATGACATGTTTAAATATCCCAAACACCCAGACAGTGTATTTTCTGTATGTATTCATTATTATTTAGAAAAAAGACAAAGGAAAAATCTAAAAACAAGTTTGCTTCTCAAACAATTAATTTGCTTTTCAAACGAGCCTTTTGATTCATCCCAGTGAATCGATTCTTTTGAATTCGTTCATTGATTCGTTCAGCGATCTTTCATATTCACGCCAGAAGATAGCGACAAAAGAACGTGTTATGATTTATCACTGAGCCATTAATGTGTTATGATTGAGTCACTGCACCAAACGCAACAAGCCTTTACTACTTTAATACAATTTGTGTGTCTACAGAACTTTACTAATTACTTTCATTACAAATGTCATTGACTTTTTAAATATAGGCTATTTATTTTTCCATGAATTATTTTACCATTTTATAATTTTACTTAACTATACATCACATTTCAAGTTAAAAATATATATTTTGTAAAATTTATATTATTTGTATTATTAGACTGATAACTTTCATCCGTCCATGATCACGTGGTAGTCTCGCAGTCTCGCTCGCGCAGGAGCTCACGTATCGATTACACTGGTCTGACTGACTGAAGCGAAACAAGCAGAAGGAAATGAAGGTAAATAACTTGTCATTTCTATAAGTAGAGTATATTATCATGTTCATGTGTTAGTCTCACATAAGCCCGGCCTTTGGTCAGTTTTTGATCCGTGTCAGAGAAGTTCACTCAACTTCACACGACGTCATCGGTTAGCAAAGCAAATACGTTAGCCGTTTACTTAATATGTAACGTAACGTTAATGTAACTTTTAATAACTTGTTTATTACAACTTTTACGAACTTTTATTTTAATTGCAAATGTGAGGTTTAGCGCTCAAACGGAGGGTTTACTGAATCAAGGGGAACACCGTACAATGAGTCATTTATTAACATTAGTTCATGTTAATTTCAGCATTTATTAATGCATTATTAAAATATTAAATTGTATTTTTTAACATTAATGCACGGTGAACTAACAATGAACATTGCATTTATTCCACTATGTATTAATGTTAGTTAATGAAAAACTGTTGTTTATTCGTGTTAGTTCACCGTGTATTAATGTTAACAAATACAACTTAATATTTTAAGAATGCATTAGTAAATTAACATGAACTAAGATTAATAAATGCTGTGGAAGTATTGTTCATTAGTTTGTTTACTAATGTTGTTAACTACCAATAAAGTTTATGGATGTGACTAAAAAGACAGCTGTTGCTTATTCGGATGAAATGTTTATTATGGTTTTACCAAATTTATGAAAGTAAAAATATTGTGTTTTTTACAGCAAGCACGTTTACGTTTAAAACGTTGATATTATTCATGTTTTTTATCATCGATGGTGTCTAATTGTGTCGTTTCTCATGCTTTGGATACTTTTTGCTGTTTATGTTTTGGCATGTATCATGTCGATTGCAGTTAATTTCAACATTATTCATTATAAACATAGCCATAGATAGGGAGAAAGTGTTATAATATAAACAGTTTGAGCCAGGGGCGGACTGGGACAACATTTCAGGCCGGGAAATCTCACACTCATCCCTTCCAGTGTTGGGGAAAGTTACTTTTAAAAGTAATGCATTACAATATTGCGTTACTCCCTAAAAAGTAACTAATTACGTTACTTAGTTACTTTTTATGGAAAGTAATGCATTACATTACTTTTGCGTTACTTTCGCGTTACTTTTTAAATATGAGCAGGGCTTGATTGTTTGTTTTTAATACAAGAAGTTATATTTATAGCAAATGTAAAAGCCTTGCACACCAAACAGTGTAATGAATAAACCTCAGGCTGAAGGAAGAGTAAATCACGGGTCTGTACAGAAGAACACAGGAGAAGTTCAACACTCTTCAGCAATAAAAAAACAACAACAACGAAGCACAATTGTTAGTTTATCTAAAGTTATTTTTGCTTATTAGTATGATTGAACTGGATCATCAAAGGTCAGCAGCAAACACATTGGTTAATAAAATGAGATTAGATATATTTGTATATTAAGGGTGAATCCCAATTCTCTGTCTTACCCCTTCCCCTTCCCCTACCCCTTCGTCTTACCCCTAGCCCTTGTCCCTCGAAACCGAGTGCTAAGCGCTAGGGGGGAAAACATCCCCCTATGAAATGAGACGACACTTGGTTACTGTTACTGTCATCATACATCGTCGCTAGCTGGCTGCTACGTCACCAGAGGCGACAAGTGTTGATCACAAACGTGCCGTCTGCAAGTGTATGCAAGTATGTCGATTGCGTGGGTTTTAGTGATGTTTCTCTCTAGTCAGAGAAATGCACGACTGTTGTACAAATCAGCAATGTAACGTTAGCGTGGAAAAATAGCGATATTTAAAACGTTTCAATTAAGAACATGGTTGCAAATATATATGTACAGGACTGTGTAGAGCACAAAACAAGACTGTCGTCATTTTTAAATCAATTATTTAAGCCAAAAATACTTACATTTATGGGACTCTCTGGATGATCTGGCCGCAGTGTGTTCTGGGTACCCCTTGGTTTCAAGTAAGCTCGCGAAAATGCTTGGTTTTAAGGGGTATCTACCCCTTCCCCTTAGCCCTACCCCTCAATCAAAACCAATAGAATTGGGACAGCCCTTACTCTCATGTGAACGCGCACAACTAAGGGGAAGGGGAAAGACAGAAATGGGATTCACCCTAAATCACGTCTGTACAGTAGAACAAAGAAAAAGAAGGTTCAACACTAAAAAAACTATAAAAAAACAACAACGAAGCACAATTGTTAGTTTATCTAAAGTAATTTTTGCTTATTAATATGGTTGAACTGGATTATCAAAGGTCTGCAGCAAACACATCGGTTAATAAAATGAGATTAGATATATTTGTGTTGTTTATCATATTTAATTATTGCAGGTTTGCGTCATATTCTGAGTTTGCATTTCACTGTTTTAATCATTTTGATGAATACTGAATCTGTTTTTTTGCGAGTGGGATGAATTAATACACATTCACATTTAGTCTAGATTAGAAATACAGTAAGATCATGTTCACACAGCGCACTGTCAGTCAATAAATGGAAAAAAAGTAACTGGCGCTACTTAAAAAAAAAAAGTAACTCAGATATTTTCTAATAAATTAAAAAGTAATGCGTTACTTTACTAGTTACTTGAAAAAAGTAATATTATTATCTAACTCGCGTTACTTGTTATGCGTTACCCCCAACACTGTCCCTTACACACACAATAATTTCTGAAACCACGGATAACAATATTTTTTTTATGACCACCGTCACTCATCACATAAAAAAGTTACAACTCTAGGCTGGGGCCGCGCAAAATAATAAAATGTGTGCGCAAGGCGAATCTCGTTGCCAGTCAAGACTAACCGATACATGATTTATTATAGTTTTATTATTGAATGTCAAATTCTGAAATAATCACATTAGTACATTCGGCAGGCAACATAAACTACAGCAACAATATATATATATATATATATATATATATATATAAAAATGAGGGCAGCGGGCCAAATTGGCTGTCAGGCCAGTCGGTGTGAGCTTACACAAAGACATGTCACTGCTTGTAGCTGTTATTATTCTTGTAGCTAATCCTAGTCTCTTTGTATCTTTAACTCGTGTTAACTTGTGTATCGTGAAAGTAATACTTTTCTTTTAGGTAGATTCCGGTAGTATCTCAAATAAATTGCTTTAGATTTGAAAAGGATTTGGCAAAAAAGTCACTCAGGATCATGACATCAAAATTACTCTTTTAAAGTAACTCTAAGTAGTTTTTAGTATTTCTAGCCAGTTTGTGTTAAATGTATCATTGTCATAATTACAGTGGATTGTTGTACACGTGCATGTATTCACACCTGTCTTGTTTGGTTCGATTGAATTGACCCCCCCCCCGGTGTGGATATTTTGTGCAGGTGTAAATACATCAATCGCACTCGTATGCGGACCAAACAAACATGGCTTCATTTCCCAAAAGATCCATTGAAACCAATAGGCTGACAATGCTTATGGGAAGCGCAGCCCAGACCGAGACCTAGCTGAAGAGGTGGTCCCGGTCCGCTTCTAAACGATCTCTGGTACGGTTGAATGGATGCCCTTAGCACATGTGTGTTTTTGTTTACAATTTCTGGTTCACTTGCAAAAAGGGCAGTGTGAAAGCGAACCCCACCAAAACCAACATTGTATTTGGTCCGGACCAAAGCACGTGAACTAGTTGACATTCCTAGTGTGAATACACCACTAGACCCTCAGGCCATCCAAGAAGTAGACGAGTTCGTTTCTTCATCAGATTTGGAGAATTGTAGCATTGCATCACTTGCTCACCAGAGGATGCTCTGCAGTGAATGGGTGCCGTCAGAATGAGAGTCCAAACAGCTGATAAAAACATCACAGTAATCCACACCAGTCAATTTTCTGAGTGAACTATTCCTTTAAAGGTGCACTGTGTAAAATTTAGGATGATCTATAGACTGAAATGCAATATAATACACATAACTACATTTTCAGAGGAGTATAAAGACCTTACATAATGAACCGTTATGTTTCCGTTATGACCTAAGAATGAGTAATTTATATCTACATACATCTGATTACATGGACGTGGTCACCATGTTTCTACAGCAGCCCTAAACGGACAAACTGCTCTACAGAACCTATGTTGTTCTTGCGTAAAAATACGGACACAAGGATGAACGACTAACAGTAATATTCACAATGACATCGGTTTATTGATTAATTAAGTAAATATGATTCCTTAATTTACCTTTGTAAAGAAACCTCATTGCTCTCTGCGGTCTCAGACAACGGCGTCTTAGCCCTGTATCGGCCACCGCAGCTTCTCTAAAGGGAGGGGGGTTGGACTGAGCCGTTGGCTGCAATTCGCAACCTCAACCGCTAGATGCCGTCAAAATCTACAAACTGCACCTTTAAGGGAAAATATGGGGTGGAGGGGGATGACACCACAACACCACCCCAGTGCCTTTTTTTAAAGGTAAAAACATCAAGCTTCTATAAACAGCACACTTCAATTTACTATTGCATGGAAAAAAGAAAAAAACACTTCTTTAATGAATGTTTGTAAGTGTTTCACAAATATTAGCCGTTTGATTAGTTACGCTCAAAGTATAGATGGACTGCATAGAAACCGTGACTGTGGGGAAAACTCACGTCTCTCAACGAGGGTGCAGTCTCTCACAAGTTTGATGTGTCTGTCAGAGGAAATCGCCAGTGATGTCACATCCTGTTGACACAATCTAGATTTTTACCATGAAAGATGAAAATAGTAATACCACCCCCCCGTTCAAATTAACCTATAGGTAACCTTTAGCCTCGATTTAAATTAATGAATGTTCTATGATGTGCAACATATTTTATTTATTTAGTCATTTAGCAGACGCTTTTATCCAAAGCGACTTACAAATGAGGACATTGTAGAAGCAATCAAAACCAACAAAAGAGCAACAACATGCAAGTGCCATTACAAGTCCTGGTTAGCCTAACGCAGTACACGTAGGAAGGTTATTTATTATTTATTTTTTTATGAAAACGAGTATATAAAATATAGAAAAAAGAAACTTAGTGTTAGTTTTTTCAAGAAAAGCTAGCAGTTAGAGAATAAATATGCAATTGATAGAGGGTCAAATGTTTGTGTTTTTTAAATAAAAAGAAGACAGATTAGATAAAATAGAATAGAATAGAGCGTGCTGGACTTAGAGGGTCAAATAAAGATGGAAGAGATGTGTTTTTAGCCGTTTCTTGAAGATGGGTAAGGATTCAGCTGCTCGGGTTGAGTTGGGCAGCTCATTCCACCAGATGGGAACAGTTAATGAAAAAGTCTGTGAAAGTGATTTTGTGCCTCTTTGGGATGGTACAGTAATGCGTCGTTCACTTGCAGAACGCAAGCTTCTAGAGGGCATATAAGTCTGAAGTAATGAATTTAGGTAAAGGGGTGCAGAGCCAGAGGTGGTTCTGTAAGCAAACATTAATGCCTTGAATTTAATGCGAGCAGCTATTGGTAGCCAGTGCAAATTAATGAACAGAGGTGTGACGTGCGTTCTTTTCGGCTCATTAAAGATTAATCTTGCAACAGCATTTTGGATTAATTTTAGAGGTTTGATGGAACTGGCTGTTAACATATATGTTACTGTTATAATATAAACGTGTTTCATGACTTATTTAATTAAATATTTCCTTTTTGTGTCTTATTGAACATCAAAAATGTCATTGGTTACGTGCTTTTAGGTTTTTCTTACCTTATTAGATGATGTACAATGAAGATATTGTAATGAAATAAATGAAACTTTAAACTACAAGACTAAATAAAAACGAGTCTTTTTTAAAGCTGTTTGCATGAGTCAGAAAATATGAAAACAGTAAATAGAAACAGTTTTTAATGTATGTTTTTAACAGGACAAGCAAAAATGTATTTAAAAAATGGGTGTCTTCTGTCTTTACACACTGCTAACTTACCAACACAACATATATTTCTGTAGGTAACTGTGTAAATATAAAAAATGAGAAACAAATTCAAATATAATATACAACAAATACTGAAAAAGCCTGTAGTTGTTTGTCTGTTGAGTTTAATTACATGATTATACTGTATGCATCTTTATTGCTTGCAAATTGAAAATGTAGTTTTCAACACAATCCCACCTTGAGCTCTGAAATGAGGTTTCAACAGAAGCATTTATCAAGTCAAAGTGATTTTAACTTCATTAAAATAAAGGAAAATAACCTAATTCCCAGTGAAGAACTACATTACCCATAAGCTCCATCAAAGAGGCTGCAGTTTCCATGGAAACGGAAATTTGTTAAAAGAGCTCGGTAGCCGCCCCTTCTGTATAGTGATGTCATCAGAGTCATACTACTGCTTACATGTTTAAACATTAAGGAATAACCTTAAAATATTCTTGTTTTTTTATTCAAATATAAATCAGTAGTTTTATGTTGTAATGTGGTCCTTTACACACACACACACACACACACACACACACACACACACACACACACACAGAGACGAGAGACATACAACACACAAACACACACACAGAGAGAGCATACACACACACACACACACACAGAGAGAGAGACAGGACACACACACAGAGACACACACACCAACACACCACACACCACACACAACAACACACACACACACCACACACACACAGAGAGACAGACACACATGCATACACACAGAGAGACACACACACACAAAACGCTGCAGTGCTTTGATGGTCTGTGGCTGCTGCTTAAACACGGATGGATCAATGAGGAGAGAGAGACTCATGGGGAACGTAACTATGGTAACTGATGGTGAATGCAGCCGTTGCCATAGTTACTTTCTCTTCAGAACTTAGGTGTGATGATGATGTCAGCCAGCATGCTGGGCTCCCCCCCCCCCTCTCTCTCTCTCTCTCTCAGTGAGTCAGGCTGCGCTGAAACAGCAGCAGTTCATCTCTCATTGTCTGCTGTGCTTCAGATCTTACTGTGACGAGCGAGCGAGGTAGGCAGTCTGTTATGAATGTTTGTCTTTTCTCCTTCTTGTGCTTTCGGGTTAATGCAGTGGATGTACTACTGTTAGCAGAGCGAATGCTTTGTGAGAAGAGCCGCTCTATAAAGTGTGGATCATGTATTCTGAGAGACTCGGATGATCAACGGTGTATGTTTGAGGAAGTGATACGGCTGTTTGTTCCTGGCACTTGTCTTTATTCACCTGTGATCCATCCTCATAACAAATAACTGCTGTTTGCAATGGGTTTCTCTGAGAGGAAGAAGCATCACTGGTTGATGGAAAGTGAGATGTTTCCCTGGTGTTCGGTTCAGTTATTTGAGATGATAGTCTGCAGTTTATATTTCATAACAGGTACAGATGACGTGCATACTTGCGCATGCGAGATGATTCATGCTCGCCTAGTGATGCGACCAGTGTTGGCAAGCTAAAGCAACCGCAGCTTCAAAACAAGCCCAATATTATTATATTACTCACTATCAATTGTTTATAATCAAAAAACGAGCCTGCATCATAGTAAACTGAAACCATTCTGAATTTCAAGAGCAAACACACAAGTTATTTTGCACTAATCATCAAATTGCAACAAAGCGAGAGGGCATCCTCCGATTATGGAGATGGAAAAGGAGAATAAAACAAGACAAGTGCACTAAAGGGGAGCTTTAATATAGCCACATATCTATAATTAAATAAACTCAAAACATGTATATCTACTAGTAGAACTGCTAATGATTAATGAATTATACAAAACATGTTTACAAGTTAAATTAGGCCCTGCACCGTTCACCGTCTCCGATGCTTTCTCCTTCTCTGTATATCTCTGTTGTTGGCCTTGTTTGTCTATGTACATCTACTAACGTCACATGTCTGCAAGCTAAATGCGATTTTACTCCAATATGCGGTAGGGGGGTGCGATGTGCAATGGCGAATAACCCTACAGCACATTAGTTATTGCACTGATTGGCTTTTACCTGCGAGCAGACATTGTCAACACTATATTAGAAAAACAAATATTGACCATAAATGTAAAGAAACGAAGTTGCTTATCAGGTTTTCCTTACAAGCAACGAGTGCTGCACGATATATTGCATGCGATAGTCATGCGCATCTCGTCAGTAAAGACGGTTCTGTGATTAGACGTAAATCTTCATCAGCTGCTTTCAGATGGAGCGGCATTTAATACACAGAGCCGTAGATCGCTGACAAGCTACGCAATCTCATGCGATTCATCTGCGATTCTGAGCGCGAATTGCGAAATGCTAATCACAGAACCGTCTTTACTGATGATATACACATAACTATCGCATGCAATATATCGTGCAGCCTTACAAGCAACCATATCTTTTAAAATAAGCCCCAAAAAATGCAACCCGTGATTTTTTTACGTGACTTTGCAAACAAAAAGTAGCCCAAAGTCGCGTAAAATACGCAGACTCGCTGATTTATAGTTTCTGTTTTGATGTTATAGAAAGGAAATGCAATCGTATTAATGTATTTTTTATCTCCTTTTCTCATCTCGGACATTATGAATGAAACGTTTGTAAAAACTATTCTTTAATAATAGCCTAACAATATTCTTAAATAATGTATAATAGCTTAATGAGTGAACATTTCCCACTTATTCTAATTATTAAAGAAGAAGGGCCTATTGATGGCATTTAAAATAATCAGACTTGTACCTTTTTCAGGCCTTGTATGAGATATTTAATGCTTTTTATAAAGATAGCAAATTATGCTATTCCAAAAATATCGCCAGAGATACACAAACATCTGGCGTATTCAAAGACAACTACAGAAAAGCGTATGAGGACCTCATTAAATCGAAGCATGAGCACCGAGAGGATTTAACGAGGCTAAAAGTTGGAGACAGTTGATGAAGGTTTAATGAAGATTATGATGCACCCTCAAATTCAGCTTATTAATCTTGGAGGTGAAAACAAGAAATTGCTAATATAGAAATGTTGTGGGGTGAAAAGGAAGCTTTTCAAGCATTTCATGCCGATAAAATAAGGGTTATTTCATATAACCAACCTTTCATTATGGAAGAGCGATGGCAGCCATAAACAGATACAGCTGTTGTTCCAAACAACATCCACAGTCAGGTTTCAAAGAGTTTACTTTGAAAAGAAGTGGAAATCGTTCATATTTCAAAAGCAGGGAAAGATCACGATGAACCTCTCAGTTACTGTCCCATAGCCTTGATGAGTTGTTTATGTAAAGTCATGGTTAATGTATGGATAATGGAGGCTTAGAAGTGATACTCACTGTCGTTTAGAATAGGAAGTAGCTCTATACATCACATCGTCAATCTTGGAGATACATAAATGATGCTTAGGGACATGGGATTGCTATTTTCTGTGGTTTAGAGATTGCATTTGCCACAACTTGGAAGTGCAGTTTTGAAAAATTGACATTAGCTTATAAGACAGTTTCCTTCTTTTTTAAACAGAAAGTGGATTGGCATTGGTTACTCATTTATACCTGACAATACCTGTATACCTGTATTGTTTTCCAAAATCTACACTTTGAAGCCTGTTTTCAGGCCCCAAAACATCGTTGTTGTGTAAACATAATCAGCTCAAATGCATAAAAAGTATACCGTTTTTTTCATCGACAATGGTGTCGCGTAAAGGCCCTCTTAAATTGTGGGAATAAAATTAGACCCTTAAGGTCTTTGCACACTGAGTCTCAAATTTTTGCACGTTAAAAAATAAATACGAGCTTACGTTGTGTCAATCTCATTTATGCACTGCCTCCAAAACTTTCATCCGTCAAAAAACAAAAATTGTATCGGGTTCGATTTTCTGCGTTTTTGCATTCGTAGCAAGCATTTTGATAGGAAAGGATGACGAATACGGGAAAACCCCGTATACGAAACGCATACGAAAATTTCGGTCTCAGTGTGCAAGGACCTTAAGGGTAAAATGTCCAGAAGTGCCTTTTTTTGGTTTAATACTTAATAACTGTAATTCATGTATTTATTTGTTAATGATTTGTAAAGAGAAAACCATTACATTGGTTAAAATAAATGGTCAAATTTGTCCAAACATGCTGGTTTATTTCTAAGAATATGCAAGGTAAGAGTCTGAGTCTGCCGTGTCGATTCAGCTGTGTATGTTTTATAAATCATATGGTCCAGAAAGACCAAACAGCTCCTTGGCAATATGTTAATTTTCAACAGTGACAGGAGGATTATTTCAGTGATTAATTCAGCTTACGCGGAAAGAGCGTAAGCCCTCAGTTCCTCCCCTCTGCTTGTTTTTCCTGTCGTTTATTTGTCTTTCTTTGGATAGGCCTCTTCTCTTCATCATGAGACATCTGCCTTTACACAAATGATATCAGTCATGATTAGCGTGGCAGCGTCTGTTTTTGCATCCCATTGATTGTATTGAAATGTCTTGCCGCTGGCACTGAATGTGGATGTATTGTATGATGATGCTCTCAGGATAAACACACCTCCCATAATTCCCTGTGGCTCAGCCCTGCTCATTACCTCTACATCCAGATCAGCTCACGACGTCTGCCAGAGAATACCTTTAAGTGCTGCTCATTCGATCTGAAGGCTTGCAGAGGTATTCAGTATGGTGCCGCCCTACAGAAGAGACACCCCCCGTCACGAAGCACTGCTGAGGCCCCTTCCTAGGGAGCAAGCCGAGGGTATTGATAGGGGAATCCTCTTTGAGTAGATTATTGTGTGCTCCCCCTCTCTCTGTCTCTTGACTGCATGTATATTTCATCAATGTTGGTCGGGATGTAAGAATTGCTCTCGCTGATGATTCTGCCGGATCATATTTTTAAAGGGGTAACGTTTTTTCGTCTCTTCTTTTTTGTCTGCTGTTTTTGCAGGTTGTGACAGAAGCCTGATTCGTGAAATGCACTGCGCGGCGTGAGAAGCCTTTCTCCTCCTCCTCCTCTTCATCACGCTTGGTGGTATCACACTGTATCTGGACAGCTCTGGTTTCATTCAGTGTGGAGGCGACCGAGACTGTTTTATGGCACTTTGTTGAGGAGAGCAGAAAGAGCGAGAGTGTTGCCGTGGCTTATGGCGGCAGGGCAGGATTGAAACGCATCGCCTCACTTTCAGTTCTGTTGTTGATCGCTCTTCTGTCCGGCCAGAGATGGGCGTTCTGGGGTGCGGCGTGCTCATGTTTGCACTCGTCTCTCAGTGCCATAGCCGCAGTGTCCAAAACCCCATGTTCAGGTTCAAGAGGTGAGACAGTTCAGTTCCTTTATGATATTTAATGCTTCATTTTAATGTGTCCTAATAAGTACTGAGTAAAACATTCACAGTCACATTAATTAAACATAATTTTCTGTAGTGAAATACATGTAACATGGACACAAGTAAATTATTAAAGTACTTAAAGTAGGAACAGCATACAGATGCTATTATTTGTGTTGTTTTTTGGTCACATAGAAGTGATCCAACAGGAGTTTTATTTTAGCGACGAACTGAAATTAATATATTACACACTGAAACAAATCATATTTATTTAATAACCAGTTTATTAATCAAGTGTATTAATCCAAACTCAAGTAAAATCTGAGCTACATAGAAACATTTAAATTTCTCATAAGCCAGTTTTATATCACTCTGTTGTACTCCGATTTGTTGTTTAAATAGTGGCAGTAATAAACAATATTCTCGACAGATTTATTTAAACATACGTTAAATAAATCAATAACAGTGCCTATATAATGCACTCTATATACCTCTATACATTTAGTTATTATTAGAGGGTTGATTGATTGGAGAAACTGATGTAAACTCAGCCATAGCATCCACACAGCTGGCATGTTTACCCGTTGTAGTTGATCCACATGTTGTGCTCGATTAGACACTGACACAGTCAAAAAACTCAATTGGAGAAGAGCTAATTAAACGTCACTGTTTCGGGCAGTGATTCTAAAACCATTTCATTACCTTTTTATTTATTAATTTACTGTATTTGTGCTGTTGCATTAGTTACATTTAAGGTGTGTTTACACTATTCTGTTCTTTTCTAATCAGTCTGATTACACGATGGATGATAAAGCCGGTCCAAAAAAAGGGAACTAGCCATATAGAATATAAAAAGGCCCTATCTGTTCATCATACATTTTTCTGAAATCTGTTGTATGGTTTAATACCATCAAAAAGGTTGTGAAATAAAACTGAACGATTTGGACACAGGCATATTGCAAAATATTGTCAAATCAAAGTTATATTCTGAAATATTGCAGAAGCAGGCATCACTAGTTCTAGGACAGGTTCAATGGCCACGTACACACTGCAGCTAAATTCGGTTGTCAGTTCACCTTTTACTACTTAATCGCGTTCTGTACACACACAATTCACTAAAATAAAGTGTTCCTGTGGCTCAGTGGTTAGAGCATTGCTTTAGCAGCGCAAAGGTTGTGGGTTCGATTCCCAGGGAACACACATACTGACAATACAAATGTATAACCTGAATGCACTGTAAGTCAGTTTAGATAAAAGCTTCTGCTAAATGCAGAATGCATAAATGTAAATGTAAATGTAAATACGGGAGTGACAACCACATTCGACAACCGCATTAACTCCCGAAGTATACAGGTAGTGACAACCGCATTTACAGAAATTCTACACGGTGTATACGGATCCGAACTGAACAACTAGTTGTTAATGACGCATCTGAACGTGCATCAGTGTCTTCGTCTGTGTGTGTGATGCAAGAAAATAACAGTGAAAGAAGTCCTAACTTAGCAAAAGAGTAGCTGTGCTCATGAGCTGTGCAGTAAAGTGTCAGTGTTGCCAGATCTTCACAGCAAAAAACAACAAGCACATAAAACACGAAAATGCTTTGTTTTATAACATTAATATATCTCATATCCACGACAGACCACTTTATTAACTCCATAAAATGCCTGTGTTTATGAGCTAAGACCAAACAACATGCCTGAAAGCGCTTGTAAATATGAGACATGGCAACACTGCAAGACAGAAGCAGCCTCCCGCTCATAAACACAACACCGCATGTCTATTAGTGGTAGTTTAGTTAAAATCAATGGATAAAAACGGTCTTTAGTCAAAAAATTGCACATAAGGATTGGCTAAATATTGTACAGTACACACATGACAACGATAATTTACGGGACTCACTCCCGCATTTAAATTCGATTGTTACTCCTGAAACCTGCAGTGTGTACGTGGCCATTGATCGTTCACTGGTCAGTTTGATTTGGCAATCTGATTAAGCTATTTTACTGACGAGGAGAAGCTTACAGGCTTTCTTTGACTTGATTAAGTCTGATTAAGTAGCTCAACTTAACGCTGGAATACACTACATGATTGGTAAAATATGGACAGATTTTTAAAACACTAGGCATCATACACTTACCGACTTTATAAATGGCGACTAAGGAAAACTGGGCATCATGCACTACGTGACTGAAGATCATACACTACCAGACTTTAAAGTTGTTCCGATCACAGTGAACTCACGCGGAAACGTGCGCCTTGTTGCTAGGAGACGCATGACAAATGAAAACACGTGTTCTAAAATATCAAACACGTTTGATCTCCTCCGACTGGATATAATCAAAGTCTGAAACTAATGTATCCACAATCACACCGAGCGGGTCTCGAACCCGGGATTCCAGCGTGGGAGGCGGGCGCTCTACCAAGGAGGCTAAAGGCTACATCCTCTAGCGTCAGTCGCTAGAGCGCCTCTTTTGAGGTCAGGAGAGTGAGGTTTACACACAGTTACTGGCATACATCCGTTACACTCACCCCCCTAAACCTCAGGACGGTGCCAATGTAACCCCCCCAGGTCCGCACCATCACACGAACGGGTCTCAAACCCAGGATAGGCGGGCGCTTACAAGGAGGCTACTACAGCCTCTAACGTCAGTCGCTAGAGCGCCTCTTTTTTTGAGGTCAGGACACATCTGTTACACTAATAAATCGGAGTCTGTGACCATAATACACTACGAGATTTGCTGTGGACTCTGTCAGCTGTAATCTGCAGACTGGCTCTGACTTTCCTCAACTAACTTGTTCAGACTGTAAAATCAGGGCAAAAATCGCATAGTGTATTCCAGGCTTAAGGTGTCAGCCTTTTAAAGATGTGACTGTTGTTAATTTTAGTAAATTTATCTGCATGCAGACTCAACATCTCAACTACATATCAGTACTTTACTGTCAAATATGCATCCTAGCAACTCCGATAGCAATGCACAATCTTTTTTTTTTTGGGAACAGGTTTCAGGACAATGCCTGGTCAGACCCCAATGACTGCTCAAGGACCAGACAGCCATTTGTCCTGTCCAATCCTTCCAACTTTTCCCTCGATATTCGCATACCAGGGGTGATTCCAACAGAGGTAAGAGCTTTTTGTGATTTATACATTTCCACTGCTTCATCTCCATTTAGTTTTCACCAGTTATAAAGGTGAGCATGTTAGGTCGTGGAGAGGAGGGGAAGAGCGGAGACCAGCAGCAAAAGGTCTTCTGTTTTATTTCACTTTCATTGAGTTAAAAGCATCAAAGGTTCCCATAAACGAATGCTGCACTTCATCATTCCCTGATCAAATATAGTATGCATGCTTAAATAAACATCCTGTGACAGCTATCATTTAATACAGACAATAAATGCACAGCCGTTTGCCTTTGTACTCTGGGTGGAAAATAGAAATAAGAGCTCTATTGATTATTTAATAACTTCTGAGACATTTGTGGTGTTTATTCAAGGCGTTTGATCAGTTACATCGAGGAGCTGTAAAAACGGTTTTATGCATGTGTGGATGGGTCACATTTGTGTTGGATACTCAGGTCTATGGAGGAGAAATCATGTCAAGCGCAAACAAACACTCACTGCAATCCATGAACGTGTCGGTCCACTACTGTACACGATCTTAGAGTTTGAAGCATCTGTCATAGGAAATAAACACATGCTGTTATGCATATTTAAGAGACACTTATAGGATCATGTCACACAGTCT
Source organism: Ptychobarbus kaznakovi (assembly GCA_027422405.1). Classification (NCBI taxonomy): domain Eukaryota; kingdom Metazoa; phylum Chordata; class Actinopteri; order Cypriniformes; family Cyprinidae; genus Ptychobarbus; species Ptychobarbus kaznakovi. The sequence goes on along the minus strand of CM049796.1, from coordinate 20,461,916 downwards.
CATGACTAATTATGAGACACAGATTGTCAGGGGTGGTAAGGAAGAGGAATCAGTTGCAGGGATAACAGATATTTATTAAGTTTCAAACAAAACAGGAACTAGCCACTGTCTGAGAGGATAACCAGGAGAGATTCGCCAGGTCCGTGGAAGAGAATGTCAGCTCAGCAGGATGCTTCAGCAGGGTTTCAGAGTGAATGGCAGAGAGCAACAGTCCAAGAGCAACGAGACAGACGAGCTCTCCAATGAACTCCAGGGCACAGGGGATGGCGACGGTGAGAGAGAGAGGTTCCAGGAGGATGAAGGCAGTAGCCTGGCTGACTGAACTGAACTCTCCTGAGGCTGGTGGACGAGACTGATATTAGCCGAGCAGCCAGATGGATAGAACTGTAAGGGCAGGGAAGCAGGTAGAGCTGGGCAGCAAGGGATGGGAGGGAGGAGGCAGGCAGAGCCGAAGGGGAGCAAATAGGGAAAAGGGGAAACAAACAAAACAAGAAAAACTAAAAGGCAGGAGCTCAAAAAACAAGGAACTAGATAGCACAGAACTAAATGCAAAAGAAAAACCCTAATATCAAAAGGTATAAAATAAATGCAAATAAAACTAAGCAACTGTTTATTCACGTATACTCCTGTTAATTCCTGTATATTCCTGTTTAGTCCCGTATATTCCTGTTAATTCCTGTATATTCATGTTAATTTACATGTATTCCTGTTTAGTCCCGTATACTCCTGTTTAGTCCCGTAAATTCATGTTATTTCCGTGTATTCCTGTTTTCCTGTTTAGTCCTGTATATTCTTGTTAATTTCCGTGTATTCCTGTTTAGTCCCGTATACTCCTGTTTAGTCCCGTATACTCCTGTTTAGTCCCGTATACTCCTGTTTATTCCCTTATATTCCTGGTTATTTCATATATTCCTGCTTACTCCCATATATTCCGATTAATTCCCATAGAAAGTTTCCAACTTTGAAAATTCCTGGATTTCCGCAACCCTACAGTATTTCACTTTATTTATAGGTGCCTTTCATTGCACTCAAGGTCACCTTACAAGTAATACAAAAAAACACACAACTAAGAATCCATACAAACAAGAAACCATTAAATAAATTAAAACATTCATAAACATTGATCCACACACAAAGACATTTCTAATGTTACAAAAGTTTCTATTTTTAATAAATTCTGTTTTTTAAGTTTCTATTTCTATCCTGAAAGAAATGTTTCCACACGATATTAAGCAGCAAAAACTCTTTATAACATTGATTCTAATAATAAGGACCCTTATTAATAACTGAGCACCAGTAATAACCGAGCAGCATGTCGCACTTTATTAGGTAATTAATGCAGCATATAGTAGTTCAATACTTGGCCAGCTTTTGTTAACATGGTCTGATGGATATTGAATGTGTATCGAAATGCCTAATAAGTGTGTTTGTTTCTTAACAGTCTGACAGCTACTACTGTATGGCTGTTCCTGTCCCCACGTCACAGGAGGCCTACATAGGTGAGTACATGTGCCATCAACAATGGGGAATCACAGAGACGTGTAGTCTCCATTAAATAAACTTCCCAACTAAGCCACAACCATGAGAGAACAAGAACTAAGACTCACCAGATGAATCATCTAGTAACAGATAAAACGTGAGACCGAACAAGGAAGTCATGAGGACTTAAAACACAATATAAGAAGCCTGGCATCTTTATTCTTGTGAGCGCATGTGCACTGTATTGTTTGGACAAGGAGCGGCCGTTGCGTCCGTGTGCGCCACCATCTAGAATTCATATGCTTGACTGTTATTTGTTAACTGTGATCCTGATGATGAAATGAATGTTTAATCTGATCAGGCTTTAAAGATGTAATCTCGTTCAGGCCGGTCTCTCCTGTTGCATTTTCAGACGAGACTGCATTTGCTCTCACTAACATCAAAGTATAAGCTCTCTGTCCTGCTGTGTGTGTAAGCAGATCTTTACACAAGTCCTCCAGGCCAGTGAATCCCATAATATTGAGACTCGAGCAGCAGCGGCCATGACTGATGGCTAGTAGCAGGCTGTTTGTTGAGTTCACTAACCTCTACAATGCAAGTTAATCCTTTACTGTAATCAGTTGGGATGCTTCATTAAGGCCTCAGAGATTGTCTGATATTCTTTTGTATATTCTTTATCTGAATATTTTTGTAACATATAATAATGATTTTAGTAGGGATGGACAATATGCAATATATGTGACCATGGAGCACAAAAGCAGTGTTAGTTGCTGGGGTATATTTGTAGCAATAGCCAAAAATACATTGTGTGGGTCAACATTATCAATTTTTATTTTATGCCAAAATCATGTTCCATGAAGATATTTTGTAAATGTATTAACGTAAATATACTAACACTTATTTTTGATTAGTAATATGCATTCCTAAGAACTTCATTTGGACAACTTTAAAGATGATTTTATCAATATTTAGATTTTTTTTTTGCACCCTCAGATTCCAGATTTTCTAATAGTTGTATCTCAGCCAAATATTGTCCAAACCATACATCAATGGAAATATGATTTATTCAGCTTTCAGATGATGGATAAATCTCATTTTTAAAAAATTTACACTTAAGTTTTGTGGTTCAGCATCACATATATTAATATATATAAATTAAAACAATAAGTCAGTATGTCAACCAAGTATTGTTTTCCTGCAGGGCTACATCTTCAGTGTTCTGGCAATTGAAATCATATTTGACCTGAGTTATGGATATGAGATTGCAGGTTGAATTGCATGCGATTAGATAACAAGACAAGTGCATGCCTTTCTATAAATGTCCCGTCCTTTCGAGCTACAGGCACAAACAAACACATACAGTGCAAGCATTGTAGTCTGATTCACTGGAAATGACTCATTAGAGCAGGTGTATTTGATGAATAATTCAGAAAGTATCAAAGCAGTTACTTATTAAACTGCATGTTATCATTACTTTCAGCGATATCCGTCTTGAAATGAAGCATGTTTTGTGTACTGAGGGCTTGTGAGATTTAAATCGTTGTAATCGCTGACTGGCTGTGAGGATCTGTTGGGGAAATCTTCAGCTTTCCATGATTATTTTTCATTGGGGTGGTCTTTAGAGAAGGCAGGCTGTAGTTTGTAGAGAAACAGGTCCACCCAGACGTATCTGAGAGTTACATTATCTCTGTCTTGCTACTGCCATCAATCAACATCCCATCTATTATTCATAGCTTCAATAGAGATACAAGCCATTTCTGAAGATATCCATCACTTTTCATATTGGTAGCATATTGATGTTCATTGTGGTTTATGCTGAGCAAACAGCGTTCAGCCTTTCAAACTCTTCACAGAGGTTGCATCTAAACCTATGTTGTAAAATATGATTTTTTTTAATTGTATATAAAACAAAGATTGTATGTTTCTCAAGAAAATGCTATTTCAGTCTTTATACTTAATTTATGTTTAATTTAAAACGTGAGTTCTTATGCTTGGTTTAGGGGTCAAATAGTTGTTTTTGTGTGGGAAACCACTTTTAAATAGAGCTGACCTTTCAGCTGTTTGTTTGCAGAAATGCTACAACACTGATTTATCAAGAAACTGTTGATTGAAGATGCTTACCTTACCATCTTACCATGTTAAGATTCCTGTTTCTCTTCTCTTCTCAGTGGACTTTGTTCCCCATGCCACTATGGACACAGCCCACCACATGATTTTATATGGCTGCAAAACCCCTTATGCCTCCCAGGGGTACTGGTGAGTCACGTCTGACACCTTGAGAACTGCAGTGAGGAGGATCTTTAATGCTTAAACCTTTTTTTTTCTCTTTTAATTTATTGTTTTATGTTACCATACTTTCCTTTGTCTAGCAAAAAAAATAAAAGAGCATACATATTGTACAGATACGCTAACATTCAAAAATGAAGGTCAGTTAGTTACATTATTGTTCAATATTTATATATTTGTGGTGGCACGGTATGTGTACCGAACCGTACGGTTCATGGGGCTAATTGCAAATGGAAGTGATCATCACTATCCCCTTGGAGTGGGGACTTTGGAGTGAACAGGGCACGTGCGTACAATTATTTCATCGTTTGAAATGCACTTGGCGAAGGGAGCGATCTAATCCCGTGACAACGCAGCACGGTGTGTGTCAGCAGATTCGCTGACGCACACCGGCATAAAAAATATACATTTTATATTTTAAAAAGTTGTATAGGCCTACATATTAGTTTTTTATATATTATATAGCAAAAAAAACGTAAGAAACTTTGTAAAATATAAAATGTATGTTCATTTGCAACAGTTATGCTAACAACAATAAAAATACATATGACATTAAAACAGCGAATCTGCAATTCAGCTTTCAGCTAAAATATATTAAAATAGATGAGAGCTGTTATAAATTGTAATAATAATTACCTATATTATTTTTTATTGTATTAATGATCAAATAAAACTTTGAATGGTTTGTGCATACATGCAACAGTCGCACAAATGACTGTAATTACAGTTGTTGGTGATGAAGTGTTTTAGTTGTTCAGTGTGACTCCTGTCTGTGTTTTATGTGTGTAGTCAGCTATGAATAATCCACAGTCAGCTTGAGCTCCTGTGACCTTGTGGTGCTTTCAGAACATCAATCTCTTTATTTGAGCAGTTTGACACGTTAGCTTCTGACTCAGCCTAAAGTGTGAGTTTGAGGCTGGATTACAGTATCTGTTTATCAGACCAATGACAGATGGGTGTGGGAAAGTAGAAGTGCTCGGGAAACACCTTCTGTTGTTATTACTCTTTTTGGTGATTCAAGGGGCACAAGAAACATTAAAGCTTTAATTACATTTGTACGTATATGTACAGTGGTGGCCAAACTTATTAGTTATTAATTAATTATTATTATTGTGCCATTAAATCTCAGCTTTCGTCTGGCCAGTGCCGCAACAACTGCCGCTTCCCTTTAGAAAGAGGGAGGAAAAAGTAATAAAACTGCCTTTTACTACAGCAATCATTTGCACCTTGACTACAGCATCTGAGATGACCTGAAGAGAGGGGAGATATAGGCTTGATTCTCATCCTTTCTTCAGTTTCCATGAGCTGTGTGATTAGATATAATTACAGTACAGCAGCCATATACAAACCTCAATACAATAACCCCAAATATAATCAAAATGACACATATACTCTTGGTATAAAATCCGGGTTTGTGAGAAATCTGAAACATATCTGAGGTATACAGTGTCTCTCATTTTAACCACAGTGGCTTCATTTCCCAGCTCTCAGTCTTCACCGTGTGGATTTACATATTCCAACCGCTTCCCTCTTTAATGTCACTCATGTATTATAAATAATGCATCGTGCAGATACAGCAGGGTGCTTCTCGTGACTTGCATGGCTCGCTTTCATAGTGAGAGATGTGAGGCTTCAGAAGCGCTGAGGATCAGCATGAAAATAGACTAATTATACCAATCCTGGCAATGCTCGGAAATACATCTGCAGTCATCTGCAGCCCCACTGCAGTGGCATGACGGGGGTTTGGATACACTACCAAAAACTAGTCAATAGAGGTTTTAATAAGCGGGGTGGATTACATTTTACATTTTATATTACATTTTATATAATGTGTTGGACGTCCTTTTGCAGCAAGGTGCAGGAAACACTAATCAGAAAAAACTGCTGTAATGCTCAGACCAGCATGTGTGTTTGAGCATCCCAACCGGTTCTGCTCATAGGCTCGGCCTGTGACACTGGAGTTCGGGGCAGGGCTGTGTAGTTGTATGACAGATGTCATTCAATCGGATTTACTACATTTGAGGAAAAAAAATAATATCACTATTGTCATTCTGCGTCAAATCAACCTAATTTCAGAAACTTCCCCAGCTAAATGTATTGATTTGGTAATATTGGTAATAAAGCCAAAATATTAATGTGAGGATATCTCCATGTGAGAATTGTAAAATTGTACCCCCATTCAGTAGTTGAACAATCAAATGTAGGATTTATGTTTGTTTTTTGACCACTGTAGAGTTTAACAATTTAAACACTGAGCCACATAGAAATCCCCATACTTGTTTAACTTAATTACATAGGGCCCTTTAAATGTAGATACCAAAATAAAAGATATGTTTCTAGACTTTAATGTGTCTTGACTTGCAAGCATGTACACTTTGGAAAATAAAACCACACAAAAAAAGCTTTTTGCCTTTTTTCCCCCCAATTGGCAAATGCAAAAATTCAACACAGATGGTTTAAGTCTACAGATTTTACTAATAGATCTATAGACTTATAGATTTACTATTAGACAAACTAATACCTGTGTAAAAATAAGAGTGCTGCTGCTATCTTTCTAAAGTCATTTCTGTCCCCTGATATTTAGCTTCATAGGTAAAAATAGTCATATTGACTGCTCTCTACAAATTAGTGGATTACTCAGCAAATATTCATCCAAGGCTTTTAAAATTTTTCCTTTTTCTTCAAATATCAAAATCAACATTTTTAGCTGAGTTGAGTTGACACTGAATGACCATATTGCAAATGTATGTGTTGTATTGAGTAATAACGATTCATTTCTGACATGTTTTGGTTGGATTGTTTAGGGATTGTGGGAGAGAGCTGGGGACGTGTCGGGATCAGGCCAAGATCATATATGCCTGGGCCAGGAATGCTCCTCCAACCAAACTACCCAAAGGTGCTCTCCTTTCTCCTCATCATTTCTTTCTCACCGCAGTCAGATCAATCAGCCAGTGCTGTTATAACTCACAAGTGATCATGAGTAAATGCCTCTTCTCTGAAAAACAATGAAAGACTGAAGTCACCTTGTTTTGCACTCTTTTTTTTCAGATGTTGGGTTTAAAGTTGGAGGAGACACCAGAATTAACTACTTTGTGCTGCAAATTCACTATGGTGATATCAGAAATTTCAGAGGTAAATATTGATGTACAGCGCAGAGCTTAAATCGCATGCTTTAATGACAACCAAGCTTGGCCTGCTGATCAGGAATGCACTATGGATGATGGAAAATGTCCAGAATTATCTTCAACATTTACTCTCTCCTCTCATTGTGACGTTTTTGTCTGCATGCCTGTGCTGCATTAAAACAGCAGTATTTGCACAATGTCTGACAGCATTGTAGTGACATGAGATGTGACTAATGTGTTCATCTTGTCTTGGTTTTAGATCATCATAGAGACTGCTCAGGACTCACTTTAAGAATGACTTCCAAACGGTGAGTTATCACCGCTAGATCTAAGAATATCTGTGATTTATTCATAAGATGGAGCCTACTTGTTCAATTGTGTCATTATTTACTCACTTCCCTGTTCTTCCAAACATGAATGATTTTCTGACATGCCTGAGCTTTTTTTGCAAAATGAGATTTGAAGAAGGAAGGTTATCAAAGAATTACAACCTAAATTTGTCTTGGTTTATCACACAAAGATAATGTATGGGTTTATTGCGAATGAAGTACTTCTATGGTGATAGATTGACATGTAAGTCACTATCTATCTCAAGAACTGGCGATAAATTGTTTAGGTTTATATATGAGCAGCTGTTAAGTTCTCTGAAACCTTGTAACACTGAGAAAAAAAGCATCTATTCAAGCTTTCAGAGAATCTGTGGGTTAATTATAGCTTCAATTTATGAACAAATGCTCAGTAAAACATTGCTCATTGCAGTTAGTAAAATGCTAAGGAAATAGTGTCGATTGAGCATGTGTGAAAACAGCGACTGAATCAGCTCATGTCTGTCCTAATTTATGTCACACATGCCAAAGGGCACAATGACTTATTTTAGGTGCCACTGGAAAATGGGCCACGTCCATGACAAAATGACAGCATTATTGTCAATGCAGTAGTTTGTTATTTTATCAAATTGCTAGTTAAATTCCTTGATTCTGATTGGTCAATAGAGTGATTCTACTGTGAATATATCACTGCAGAGTGCCTGTTTCCATTACGTGCATTGTGTTTTAATGTGAGTGGAGAAACCACAAAATACAGGCTAAACAGTTTAAATGGCATAATTGTACGCCTGTTATGTTTGTAACTTGAGAAAATGCTTGCGTAATCAAGTCATTCATTAGGACATCCTCACTTTTTTGTTACAACTGAATCAATATAAGCTTTTTATTTTACGTGGTGACTGTTGTATGAAAACAAAGACCTTTAGGGTAGATGGTGTAGTGCCAAATACATTTCATACTAAGTATACTTCAAATTAACACATTTATTAACATCACTTAAGACTTACTGATATAAACAGCTGGACTTAAGTACTATTTTTGCACTATTAAAGTCATTTAGCGTAGAAAGTATAACAGTTTAGTATACTAATACAAGATGCACATAAATATTAGGGATGGGACGAGATTCGATACTATCAGGCCTATACGATATGTATATTTTTTTTAGAATTTCCTACAATTATTGCGATTTGATATTGCCGCAAACTAGACCATTTGAATGATACACTTGATATACAGACTGTCACAATAAGTTGTTTTAAGTAAACAAACACACAGCCACAAAAATTCAAACTAGAGAAGAGTCCACCACAGTCATTTAAACATATACAAAATGACACAAATGATTGTAAACATGTTGATCATGGTTTTATTTTGTCCGATGGTAACTTTACCATGGTTATACAATACTATCTTCCAGGTAGTAACTCTGGGTAAAGGGCAGGACAGGGCAAAAAACTATATAAACAAAAACAATAAACTAAAACAAATACATAAGCAAAAACAAAAAGCCAAGATCCAAAAAGGAACTGGAACTACAAAAACAAGGGTAAAAGAAAATCTAAATCCTGATTTAAATAGAACTAGAGAAAACGAGGATATAAAATAACAAAATACAAAAATTCAAGATCAAAATAACTAGCGTAAGATCAAAGTTTAACTCTAAGATCATGAAACCACCAAAACAAAGCAGCAAAGACATAACACAGAGCGCAGGTGAACACAATCAAGCAAACGAGGACTAGACAAGGACTAAACAAGGGGGCGTGTGTGATTGAACAGGGACAAGACAGACAAGACAGTCAGGGCAGGATCCTGACATATAATTTGTTAAAAAACAAATCAAATGTATTTAACAAAAATTAAGTTAAGACTATGTATGATTAATACTGTAAACAGTCTATAATGCTATGCAGTCACAAACTAGCAATCGTCATTTAAACATGTGCAAGTTACCATGGTGATATAAAATACTATCCTTCCCAGCTAACACACGCAGTACAGTTATGTGATTTGCTGGTACTGTACTTTTATTGTACTGTACTGTTTAATGCTCGTAGTTTCTGCACTTTAGTAAAGTGATATACAGCGCGGCGCCGCGTTCGCGCGTGCTACAGAAGAGTGCGCGCTACCAGCAGTATAACATCTGACAGGACAGGATAGTTTGTTTTTTGAGGTGAGAGAATTTTTATTTCTCAAGTTATGAAAATAACGATAGAATAATGACACTGACATGAAACCTGTCAACATCTCATCTGACCGCAGATACTGAATCAGGACGTCTTTGCGTTTTTACTTAAACTGCATCTGACAGCAGTGTCAAACGCTTTCATGCACGTCTTTTAAAGTAAAAGTCTCGCATCAGAAAAACATTAAGAATTGATAATGTTCTTAATATGAATTATTATCCTTTCTGGTATAAAATAAAAAAATCGATTTTAAAATCGTAAATAAAAAAATCACGATAGTTAGGTGATTCGATTTTTTGTCCCATCCCTAATAAATATATGAATGTATTTGTAGTATATTTAACACAAAAGGAATGTATTTTAATATTGTTACTACTTAAGGTGTGCTGTTAGTTATTCCTTACATAGTCATATACATATTAAGATTGTAAATTTGATGTAATATTTAAGCAATTCAATATGGAAGTCAATAAAAGTGTGGTGTTTTATTAACTGTAATTGATTTCATCGTGATGACTGTTGTGTGCTCTGCAGACAGCCCTTTATTGCTGGCATGTATCTGATGATGTCTGTGGACACTGTCATTCCTCCTGGGAAGAAAGGTACACCCAATCTGTGACATTTTCACTATTTTCCAGTTTGGCACTAATAATCTTGCAGACGTTTGGGGTTGTGAAAGGTGTCTGAGCTTTACATTGAATGTTGTGATTGGTTATCAGTGCTTGTCATCTCATTTATGACGTCTGATGTTTTTGGTGTTTGCAGTTACCAATGCAGACATTGCTTGCACTTACCCTTCTTCCCCGATGTATCCGTTTGCCTTCAGGACACACACACACAGCCTCGGTGAGATACTGCTTTATTGCATTTATATAATTGTTTTACATTTTATGGTGCTAGCATATCTTGATCTTGTTGTGTGTCTTGTTCTTCAGGTAAAGTTGTGAGTGGGTACAGGGTTCGAAATGGACAGTGGACTCAGATCGGACGCCAGTCTCCACTGTTGCCACAGGTATGTTTAAACGTGTCCACTCTGCCTGATCAAGCACGATTAATACATGGCATCTATAGAGGGAGTTTAATGCATCATTTGTCTCTGATAAGAGTTGTCAGTCATGTTAATGACCCATCAGTGTTTTATGTTTTGCCTGCTGTCAGACCTGTTTCCACTCTGTCTATGTTATTTACAAAGGTATCAGTAAGCACAATATCCAATTCATGCATACATGTAGACTGCACACATATACGCAGTATGCATTACTAGAGTCCAGCATGCTTTTCTTGTTTAGACAACTGCTTCTTCTGGAGAGCCACTTGACTGTGTAGTACTGCTTTATAGTTCCAACTCTAATGTACCTGAATCAACTAATCAAGGTTTCATTTTTTTTACTTTTCAATACCAAGGGACTCTTGCAATGGTCCCCATTCTAAAGATGTAAAAGCAGTATATTGGCCCATGTATACTGTGAAGAGAATGGTTAAATGTGATATTTTAAAGACAACATTTACACATTTGGCAGATGCTTTTACCTAAAGCAACTTAGATTGCACTAAATCCATACATTTCTATGCATTCGCTGGGCATGAAACCCATGACCTGTCCTTGGCATTGCTGGTGCCATGCTGTATACTGTAAAATAATTGGGTTTTGGATTGGAATTTTACTCATACTGCATAAAAATACAGTAAGCAGAGATGCGTATAACTTTGAAAATGACTGACGATGTGAATAGCTTGCAAATATATTAAAGGGCACCTATTATGCAAAATTCACTTTTACATGTTGTTTGAACATAAATGTGACACTGGACCACAAAACATAAGGGTCAATTTGTCGAAATTGAGATTTATACATAATCTGAAAGCTGAATAAATAAGCTTTCCATTGATGTATGGTTTGGACAATATTTGTCTGAGATACAACTATTCGAATATCTGGAATCTAAGCGAGCAAAAAAAAACAAAATATTGAGAAAATCGCCTTTTAACTTGTCCAAATGAAGTTCATAGCAATACATATTACTAATCAAAAATTCAGTTTTTATATATTTACGGTAGGAAATTTACAAAATATCTTCATGGAACATTATCTTTACTTAATATCCTAATGATTTGTGGCATAAAAGAACAATCAATAATTTTGATTCATACAATGTATTTTTGACTATTGCTACAAATATACCTCAGTGACTTATGACTGCTTTTGTGCTCCAGGGTCACAAATGTGTGTTGGCAGTATGTGTACACAACCACCCTATAATGATACAAATCCACCTGCTCCTTTTTTTTTAACCCCCCCAAAAAATAAAATCAGTGTCTCACAAAGAGCCGTTCGCAGAATCTATAAAAAGTGATGTCATGTTTTAAAGGCTCCGCCCACGACTGTTGACGGATTCTGCCGTATTTGCAGAGACACGTCTCTTCAGATGTGTGCACTCAGAAAACCGAATATCAGAAGTTTAAACTGATATAGCTTTAAAAAGTATGATTTCAGCGTGATAGACATGATAATCAAAACCAAACAGATGTTTTTAGCACAGTATCTGAGGTAGGATCTGTAAAGGCACAGCTCTATTCTGGAAAGGGGGGGGGAGAGAGCAGCTCATTTGCATTTAAAGAGACACGCACAAAAACAGCCGGTTTCTGCTTCCACTCAAAATAGGCATTTTCAAAATGATATAATAAATGATCTGTGAGGTATTTTGAGCTGAAACTACACAGACACATTATGGGGACACCTGAGACTTATATTACATCTTGTAAAAAGGGGCATAATAGGTCTTCCTTTAATGTTAAATGTGTTTAGTTAACAAAAAAAGAAGAAAATTCTGTCATCATTTACTCACCTCTTGTCATTTTAAACAGATTAAACTTTTGTTCATCTTTGAAACAAATTAAGATATTTCTTGGCAAGCAAGCACTTTTGATCTTCTGTTTGCTATTTTTATTAAGTGATCGTGTCTATTCAGTATTGTATGGATTACTTTTACAATGTATTCATGAACTTTTTGAAGCTTGAATGTTCTGGTTACCTTGACTTGCTTTCAATTATGAGCCGAAATCTCTCAGGTTTCATTAAAAGTGTTTGGCTTGTGTTTTGAAGAGGAATGAATGTCTTAAGGGTTTGGATCGACATGAGGGTGACCATGTCCATTTCAGTTTTGTTTTTTTTAGCTAACTTTGAAACTTCACTTGTGTTTAGGCTTTTTATCCAGTCACCAACACCATTGATGTAAGAAATGGAGACATACTGGCAGCCCGTTGTGTGTTCACAGGAGAAGGAAGAACCACTGTTACCCAAATCGGGTGAGTCCATGTTCTGTCCAATCATTGATTCTTATTGTGTTGTTGTTTTAATTAGACTCTTACTGTTTTGTAACGTTTAATAGCATTGTTTAAATGTGTAACCGATGTCAGATTTCCTATGGGAGAGTTCACGTTTTATTTGTGTTCATTTATTCCTATGTAGAGTTACTGTGGCAGTAAGTGTGTTAGATGAGAGGTGATGTTGTGCATGCAGTTGACACTTCTCCCTTTCACTGTGTTTGCATGGTGTTTGATTGGTGTCATTGTGTCTCTGACCACCTCTCTTATTATGTCCATCTGATAGAGTGACACTGAGACAGGTGGTGACTGCGTGTGTTTCTGTGTGGTGTTTAAAGAGTGATTAAACACGCAGTAGGTTGGCTCTGTGTTTCATCATATTCGGTTTGAGCGTGACTCCTTGAACGTATGTGTGCCTCTGCCGTTCCTGTTACCATGGAGATAGGGAGAGCACATAATAGTGCATTGACGCATCTCCCAGGAAGCCCGGCGCTCTCGCCCACGCACCCAACTCTAGTCCACAAGATAACGATGTAAAGATGACTGCTGACGTACAGTCTGGTCTTTGGCACCAAGAACTGCCCACTTATGCCAGAGACATACACTATATTGCCAAACGTATTGGGTCCCCCCCTTCTAATGAACAGGTTTGACTATTTTAGCAATCTCCATGAGTACAAATCTTAATTTTTAAGCATATAATGACATTCTAGGGAATTTTAATGTTATAGCAACAGTTTGGACAGGACCCTTTTCTATTCTAACATGACAGTGTCTCTGTGTATAAGACAAGGATCAAAGAGAAATGATGATTCAGTCAGTGTGGAAGAACTTGACTGGTCTGCAGAAAGCAGCTGAACACCTCTGGTGTGACTTTAAATGAGCCACAAACTCATCACCAAACACCAATGACTTGTACATTCATTATATGGACAAAAGTACTGGGACACCCCCTTCTTTAGAAGATAAAAATGCACTTCAAAACTGTGGAAACAAAGATGGAAACATAATATATGTACTTAAAAATTGTATTTCCACCTCTGTTGCAACAGTTTTGAAGTGTATGAAATGACTGTACCCATATGTACAAGTCATTGGTGTTTGGTGATGAGTTTTTGGCTCAAGGTCTGCATTTAAAGTCACACCAGAGGTGTTCAGCTGGGATTAGGTGTCCCAATACTACAGAAGTACACATATAAATACATTTACTATACATACAGTGCTGTGCAAGTGTAATTAGGCGTTCATGCAACAAACATGTTGGAATCTTATTTAATCTTTTTACATATTAACGAATTAGGGGCAGGGTTTTTCCAGCACGTTTAATAGTTTTGGATGTGGCCTTTTTGTATATTAATCACCAAAATATCAAATGTTCACAAACTTGATGCAGATTTGAAGTATATAATGTGCCATGTAAAAAATGTATGTACATTTTTGTATGACTAAGCATAATGAAATTGCAATGTGCCTTCAAATTGCAAATGGTGTGATTGAATATATTAATCTCTGCATGTTTCAAAGTGAAGTATGGCACTGTGTTCTTTTATGCGTGAGAAGCTCACACATTTTAAAGTGATTAAATTAAATATTAGTAATATTACAGTTGTTACTGTAAAATAAAACTACTATTATTATCGTTGTTATTATTTTATAGTCATATTGTTATATAATAACAGGATTTTTAGCTTAATTGTGCCGCTGATACAAAACACAGCAAACCTGGAGTTTCAAAAAGACATAAAAAAAATATCAGTAAAAAAAAATCACAATTAGAATTAAAATGAACAATTTTTTTTGACAAAATCGTGTAGTTGTGCACAATTTCTTTATTGTGATGAAAGTCTGAGTGACATAAGGAATGGGTGGGACATTTTATTCATTGGTTTTGTTATAAGAGTGAGCATTGCATAAATTGATTGGGGCAGATCTGAATATGAATCATGCTGTTCTGACACAATGTGGAATACAGCAATGCAAAAATAAAGATTGCAAACACTGCAAGTGTTTTTATCGTTTCTGACCAAAGAGTGCCATCTGGTCTACGTGTAAAACAACCAGGAACAGTTTACTTTTTTCTTAATATTTAGGGGTGCGTCTGAGAACAAACCAAAAATCTCCTTTACTAATTAAGCCTGCAAAAACAGTGGAAACCCAACAGGAGTATGCAGTTTTGAGAGGGTCTGTGGGTGTCATTTGAGCCGAATGCAGTTTGGTTGGTTTATTTGCAGTTTACTTGCAGCTTTGACGCTGTAATTTGTCATATTGTGCTTGTAGTTTGTTCATGTGTCATTGTTTCCTTCCTCACAGAGGCACCTCCAATGATGAGATGTGTAACTTCTACATCATGTACTACATGGACAACAGCCGTGGTGTGCCTTACATGAACTGCGGAGATGACGGCAGTAGTGAGCTGTTCCGAAACATCCCTTCTGAGGCCAATATTCCCATCCCAGTCAGTCCAGACCATATGATGTCCATGAAGCACGAGTCAGCTCCTCATAAAGGTACCATCCAAAAATAGACGGTTGAAGATTTTACACTGTGAGTGGGCAGTATGACTGAAATCTTATACCATGGGATGAATGCATTACTTTTAGGGATAATCCAGTGAAACCAGAATCCAGTTAATATTTAGCAAATTAAATATACTTGATTTTCTTGTTGTTGCTGTTGTTTTTTCTTATTTCATTCTTGATTTCCACAGATGTTGTGGAGCTGCAGGAGCCCAAGCGAGAAGAGGAAGTTCTGGATCAGGGTAAGATGTTTAAAAATACTTACATTTACATTTATGCATTTAGCAGACGCTTTTATCCAAAGCGACTTACAGTGCATTCAGGCTATACATATTTTTGTCAGTACATGTGTTCTCTGGGAATCGAACCCACAACCTTTGCGCTGCTAACGCAATGCTCTACCACTGAGCCACAAGAACCAGAGATACTTTCAGAGATAATCAAGACACAATCAATGCTGGACAACCATTACAAATCTCATTTGACGGACACAGTGGCTGAATGACATTCTTTTATTGTGAAAAACACAGTGGTTTAATAGTACAACTCATAAATAGAGGCTCATAGACATGAGTGTGTCAGATAAGGGAGATTTTGAGTGGCATGAGGCTTGATAAAATATTAAACACTTCACACATTATATGATTTATTAGTGACATGAGTAACTTCAAAGAAAGGGGTATTATGGAAACCAGACAAAAAAACTCCATATACTACTCCATCTAGCTGTCAATGAAATTCAGCTGTGTGCGTTGACATGTGTGTTTATCGAAGATTTGTTTTAAAGGGGTCATGACATAAAAAACATGTTATCTTTCATCGTTTAACTTGTAAGTTAATTCTGCAACTGTTTAAGTTATGAATGCACCAATGACATCGGTATAAATACATGTTGTTCCTGAAGTTATTAGATATGTTATCACCAAAACCTTGTTTTTCATCAGTTAAACAGGTGAACAGTTAACTACTAATCCACCACAATTCAAACATAAGACTGCATTCGAAGCGTTTTGCCATTTGCCACATGTATGGTGGGTGGTGTTGATGCAGTGCCAGCAGTGGGCAGTAGTGTTAAAGTAGAGCAAAAGTTTCATTCACATCATCAAAGACAGGGTTTAAAATGTGTGTTTAACACCGTTTTGGGGAAATTCTAACCATAACTTGACCTTAGGGAAAATAATCTTATATTAAAATATAAAAGTCATCATGAGCCATTTATACATCTCGACCCTGCTGAGAGCTCACTGGTACATGCATGAATTAAAAACAGTCTTAGCATCTCATTTTTGCACAATTTTATCCTATCCTAATATTTAGCTTCATAACAAATCTATACCCCTTCCTAGTAGAAGGCTAGGCTATGAATCCTGTTTATGCTAATTAAATGGCTGTGTATAGTGCCGACTTGGTGGTATTTTAATGCTTTTTTACAGAATAGATTTATGAATATAATGTATTAGCATCTCCCTGTGGAGCCAGGCCAAGAACAGTGACTGAATTTTGCCTATGCATTACTCACTTCCCAAACCACAACACGTTTGGCCTTGTTTTAAATGCATAGAGTCCACGCATGATTGAAAAAGGTGCATGCTTTCATTTGTATGGATTGTTGTACTACAGACAGCTGTCATTAATAATAGTTATTTCTCTAAATATGTATGGTTCTCTTGGGTTTGAATTGTTCAAGGATTGCATACATTTTGTGTAGAGACTTGGCTATATTTGTTTAAGCCACAGCCGTTGCATGGCTAGTAAAATACCTTGTCTGCATCTTGAAGTTTTTCTATGGCCTCTGACCTGAACCCTGGGGTGTGTTAAGATGGATTGAAAAGCCATTAGTTAATAAGAAACAACATTTAGACCAATGATAAATCTTTTCCAGTGGAATGGCGTCTTCTTCTTGCCCTGTAGGATGTGTCTGGCAGGTGTTCTTAGAAGACTTATCTGGATTTATTTGTCTTAATGTCCAATATTTAGTGTAAATCTATCCAAAATTTCACCACGGGCAGTCAGAGAAGGCCTTGCTGCTATTTACACTGTTGGCCCTTAACGTATATATATATATATATATATAATTTGACCAGTAATCTTTCTAAATTAGTGTAAAATCTAATTTGTTAATGCTTATTGATTATGGAAAATCAGAGTGGATTTGATTCTGAGCTGGTGAAATGAAATTAAAACAGAGTTGAGTGCATTGTGCGGTGACATCACATCGTCAGATAAAACAAAACATCAACCGGCACTTCATTAAAAAGCGTCACGGTCGCATTTTACAATTGCTTTTCAATGAAAGAGCTTTTCTCAATTAAAGTGCTCTTAAAGCCCAGACTGAACAGATTGGATGAGTGTTTCTAGAGCCTACACAGAGGCGAAACACAATGGTGTTTTAAAGGGTGCATCAGGTGTATCCTACTCATCCTCTAATCACCCACAATCCTTTGCACACAGTCCCAATTCACAGACAAATGGAGCACCGAACCAGCTCAGGTTCATCATGAAATGATAAGGAGTCGTCAGAAGAATAGAAGAGAACAATGGTAAAGAAACCTGGGTTTACCTGTAGCTGTAAATATAGTTGCCTGCTGAAATCGAAATGTATTTACATCTTCATCAGGAGTAGATAGACACGTTGAGTTTGTCTTTACTATAGACCCTTTTTCTGTTAGTAAACGTCACGTTTTTCTGTGGGCGGAGCTTAGCTGGAGGCAGAAAGAGTCCCCTGACCGCTTCACTAACGCTAGCTGTGAAGTCTGTTAGCTTGTTTCTTAACAATAACTGGATAAATTCCTATTTTACCTGCATATGTAAGATCACTCACTGTCCGGGACTGTGATTGTTATTTGAAAAGGTTAACTTTAATGGACGAAACTCGGGTGAGTGGCTCTAACGTGTATAGTAAAGGCAAACTCAACGTGTCTATCTAGTCATGAAGATGTGTATATATATTTCAATTTCAGCAGGCAACTATTTTTACAGCTACAATATTATTCCAGCCACAATTAATCACAACAATGTATATACAATTACAAATGATTAAGCATATAAATCGTAATTTTATTGTTTTACACACATGCACACAGACATTATTTCATTGCACGACATATTCGTGAGATGCAAAAAATATTCAGACGCGCCCATAACAACAAAAGACAATACTTTATTGAACCTTTTCTGATAAGAAGTGTGCGCTGCAAACACGATCATGTTTGACGATGGTTTCTGTGCAGTCCGCTCGTTTTATCTCATTTAACCAAAGCTGTAGTCGTTTTTTTTTTTGGCAGAGGCAGCAGGTATGCATTAAAATTTCAAATTGAAGCCTTTACTACATCGATTCTGGTACCCAACATCACAACAAGATGACGTTTTAAGCTCCTTGTGTAGACGAATCTGCGCTGTTTTGAATTGGCTGACTCCAGTTTTCGCTTTGTTTTGCCTCCAGCTAACGCTGTGACGTAATTGTGACGTCGGCCCTAAACGGGTCTATACATGTTAGACGTGATCCACCTCATAGTCCTGTCAGGTCAGGTCCTGTCATAGTCCATCCTTTGAGTGAGAGTGTAACGTTACAGGTCGGCTGATCTGGTTTTGTCCATTAAAGTTAACCTTTTTGACATGTTTCTGTGTTGTTGATGCTCAGCATGGCATGGACGCGATGCTGTCTGGGGGTTTGGCAGAAGGACAGTGGGCGGTGCTCGGGATGGTGACTGAAGGTGGTGACTGAGTGGTTCTGACATCACATTTTTACGGCAGTCACAAGGGCTTGTGAAAAGGCACAGCTCTATGCAGGCTGTGTGAGCTTTACTGTGGATTGACTGTTTTAAAACTTGTATGGTAGTTACATAGCCCCTAGTCTCGCGTAGCCAGTCCTTCAGTTTTGACTGACCTTTAAAGGCTGAAGGTTTGTGTTTTCTGGAAAACGCGAAATATGGCTCAATATGCGTTTATTGGTCAAGGCCCGCAAAACCATGAGGCCATTTGAAAGGGGGGTGGGGGGTGGCTGGTGGGGTTACAGTTTTGATAAATAAAAAATACCACGGCACATAAGCACTGAAAAGTAAGAAGAAAAGATAGAAAAGGAATAAGCGTTTCTCTTTGAATAATAAAACACTGTGTCGTCAGAGTTGGTATGTGGCCAATTTTATGAAAATCACAGTTAACAGTGTTTCGTTCAGCACAGTTCGTTTTTACATTACAACAACGGCACTTCTGAGGCAGCAAATTATATCCTGTATAATTGAGTATGTGATTTTTCTTGTCGTTTAATATTGGCTAAAATATCATTATATAGAACCTTGAACCTTGACCTTGAGGATATTTAAAACATCAAGTTTCCAGGCAACTAGTGGAAATGTCTTCTCCGCCACAACAAAAAACATATCCTTTACAGACCGGTGTGTGAAACTCTTGGATTAAACATCACATATTTTAAAGATTCTATGGCGAAAAATGTGCTGCGCAATTTGTTCTGATATTTCACATACTTTCCGAAATCCAGCGTTCAATCTACTCTGATAAGCTTTTCATTGTTAAATATTTGTAAAACAATCAAACGGCGGAAGATCACAGTTGTAAACAATTAACGAAATATAATAGAGAGTTTGGATTCTTTCGCACACCTGAGGGGGTTTGGTGTCACGGAAATGGCTTGGGATCTTTTAAAAACGTTTCAATGACAGGTGGAACTCTTTCTTTTGTTAAAGAACGCGACACATTTATACACGTCTCCAAATGTAAAACATTACGGATCTTTTCAATCCTGAGCGGTATAATTCAACCAATCCGACGACGACTTTAAAGGTAAAATCACCATAAAGTGGACCTACTGTACAAAGCCAGAATATTATCACCGAAAGTAGTCTGTTGGGACCATTAGAGGTTTCTGTTTAATATAATATTTCACCAGTGAGAAAGATACATTGATACCTATGCATCAGACGTTTGGTGCTGGCTGGTTCAGCCAACGGTTTATTGTCCGTAGGCGTGACGTCTTTCTGGTTTGGGGTCTGAGACTACATTGTTCAGCCCAATAATTGTTTTCTTTCGTTAGACCTCTGTTATCATCATCAATTCTTTCAGGTAATTTTTTCCAAAAGCCACTAAATTTCAGTTTTGACAATATGGGACCTTTAACGCTCCAAAAGAATGAATTTGCATTTTCATGAAACAGAACTTTTATTTTGGACCAACGCGAAACCTTTGCATTTCTGTGGGCGGTCAATATGCTAATGTTTGTTGTTTTAACATGTGCATGTTGACAATCATATCAAAAAAAACAAACAAAACGCCTCATTATATAGCCTGCGTGGTGATTGATAAAGTGGGTTAAACAGTGCATGAAGCGTGTTCTATGCATGAACAGTATTTTTAAAATGTAAAATTCAAAAGGGGGCAAAAAATATATTTTTTTCAGCAACTTTTATTTTGACGGGTTGCCATGAATACCTATATGATGAGGCTAGTTTTACTCAAATGAAACGGTCAAATGCTGATGAAGTGACTCTCAGAGTAGTTATGGAGATGTTGTTCATGTATTGATGTCCTCATTTAGTGAGGCGGCAGACATTAATATCACTGCTAGCGTCACGCGTGCTTCTGTTTGAGTAGTAAACAAACCCGTGTGTCTGCGGCATACATTAACACAGAGACAGGCAGAAGTCATATTTAAATAGTCGTTTTGTGGCTTAATATTTACAATAACGAGTGGGAGTATGCTCACTTGTGTGTGTGTGTGCGTGCGTGTGTGTGTGTGTGTGTGTGTGTGTGTGTGTGTGTGTGTGTGTGTGTGTGTGTGTGTGTGTGTGTGTGTGTGTGTGTGTGTGTGTGTGTGTGTGTGTGTGTGTGTGTGTGTGTGTGTGTGTGTGTGTGTGTGTGTCTGTGTGTGTGTGTGTGGACCGGGGCGGAACTCCGCTGTGCATGATTCAGAGAACGCGACTATGTAAAGTAGAGACCGAAATGACATGCTGTCATTTAAATAAGATAAATAACATACGGCTATTTAGTTTGTTTAATAAAAGAACAAGGTATAGACCTGTTCTATAGGAAAGGTAATATTGAAATGACTTATTTTGTGATCTGGCGCTAAAGAGAAAATAAAATTAACTTGACCTTCAAGGGGGGTGGGGGGCTCCCTTGAAGGTCAAGTTCATCAGCAAAATAATGGTGGGGAAACACTGCTCATGCAGTCATTTTTTTAATATAAATACAATTTAAAAACATGTATGTAATAGGGGTTGCACAGACTAATCGACTAGTCGTCTTCAGTGCTCTGCATGACGCTTTAAACTTGACGTCGACTAGTTGCTGGTCCTATAGAGGGCGCAATAGGATACGAAATCCACATTTACGCTCCGTTTCCAAACAGTTAAAAATTACAATTTAATGCATACACTGAAAGCGCTCCAAGACAGGTGTGATTGTATTACTGGATTCTCAAAATTGAATGGGAGAATGCATGTTTTAAACAGCTTATTGTACAGATAAATTAATCTCCGTTCTAATCTAATGCGCTGCTGCACTGTAACGCACACACATACTGTAGGCTACAATACATCACGACGCACACACACATACAAGACAGTACATCACGCACAGATGCACACACATAGACAGACAGTCGCGCACACAGAAGAGCGCACACACATCACAGACAGTTCAATACATCACGCACGGAAATGTATTGTCAACACCGTTCTGTGATTTACATGTACATTTATGCATACACACACATAGCAGACAGTAGCTTTCACGCGCAGATAACCAAAGCAAACTAGCGCGTACAATACATCATGTCACACACACATAGCACAGACAGTAGCGCGTCAATACATCATGCACAGTCACACACACATATACAGACAGTTTATTGTCAGTAAATGTGTTCCCTGGAAATTTAACCCACAACCTTTTGCGCTGCTAACGCAATGCTCTACCACTGAGCCACAGGAACACTATTTCTCAGTAAAATAGCTTAGAAACTAAATGCATTCATTCATATGAATGTAATCTTTACTGTGCTGCTGTATCTGATTTAGAACGAGCAGAAGTCTGTGAGAAATATAATGACCCAAAAACGAAAGAACTCATAAAAATAAACTGTTATAGGAGCAATAGTCATGTGGGCAGCGCTGTGTCATATGCCAGCTGTACACAAGGTGTTTGAGTCTCAGCTCCAGACCTATTTGTTCATTAATGACGTCATCAGCGACTAGTCGACGTCGACTCAACTTTCATCACATAAAAGTCGACTTAAAAAAATCAGAAGTCGTTCAACCCCTAGTATGTACGTAAGAAGTGCATTGTACCAAATTATTAATTTAAATGTAAGTACATAGTAGTTAAGTACCTAAAATTGTTGATATTTTATTGTAATTTAATATAGGGATGGTTACATGACAGTCTGTCTCAGGGTTGTGCCCTCCCTCCCAGTTTGAGCCACTGATCCTCAAAATATATGTGCCTGCCATCATAAAATATTGTCATTTGAAAGCAGGCGTCTGTCAGCGGATCCGTCTATGTGCAGATATATTAGGGATCCGCTGATAGAGTACTCGATGAAGAGGGTCAAGCGATGATCATTGTAGCCAATCACACATATCTGTTGAGCATGTGAACACAATATAAGATATAAGATATCAGATATAAGAAGACTGCAGCGGACTGTTAGGACAGCAGAAAGGATCTACAACACTACAACAGCATACCATGTCTTCAAATTTCAAATTTGCATATAAACTTTTCAGGCTTGATGAATGATGTGCAGCCTTTTTATTTTGCATGACAGTGAGTGACTAAAACAGAATAGATGTACTGTGTGGGACCGTCTAATAGAGAAAAGGCTGTTTATGTTGCACAGTCTGCCGATTACACAAGATCTCACTTGGGCATGTCATACAATCTGCTAAGCAACAATTGTAAAGGACAGACAAAAATAGCACAGTATATCAAACACATATAACACCACCAGCACAGCCTCCTTTCCTCCACTCCAATGACTTTCTCACTTTTCTATTCACACCACCATTCCTCTTTTGTCTTTCCGCTTCTCCTCCTCTGTTTCCTCCTGTGCAGGTGACCTCTATTCCCTTCTCTCTAAACTGCTGGGGGAGAGGGAGAACGTTGTCCGCATGCATAAGTACAGCCCCGCAGAGGCGGCCCGAGCCCAGACACGTCTGATGGCAGAGATTGATAGCATAATGCAAAAAAAAGACCTGGGCCGGCCACGTTTAGGATACAAAACAAAAGAGGAGGCAATTCTGGTGAGGGACAGAGTGCACAAGTTTCACCAGTTAGAGCCCACTGTCAGCCCCTCAAGGAGCAGGACGGTTCCCGCCAGACAGCCGACCACAGGGGCGGCTCAGAGGGACCAACCAGGTGGGTTTCGGCCTCGTTTATTTTACCCCAACAAAAAGCAAGGGCATAAATGTATCTAGTACTGTGTGGACGTCAAGTTTTGGACACATAGGCTCCCACATATCCATTTGTTTTCCACCCATCTCACTGCTGTCATTTATACTTTGAGTGTTTGCTTAGCGTGTAATATTATTGCATGTGGTTTTAATAATTCTCTAATATGGAACATGATAATTTCCTACAGAATAGATTTCAAGATGCATTAAAAGCTTTCATCTTGTTGGTCAAAAAATCACCCCTGCGAGCAAGATGAGTTAGTTTTGGTCGGTTTTGAAGAGATTGTCTGGAGTATACAATCATGTATACAATTCATTCAGACCATTCATTTTTTCACATTTTCATGTTGCATAAGTATTCAGACCCTTAACTCTACTTGGCAGCAATTATGGCTTCAGGTATTTTTTGGTATGATGTGGCAAGATTTACACACCTAGATTTGGAGATGTTCTGCCGTTTTTCTGTTTAGACTCTTTCAAACTCTGTCAGGTTGTTTGGTGAGCATCAGTGGGCAGACATGTGTAAGTTTTTATTGGGTTCATGTCCAGGCTCTGACTGGGACACTTTGATTTTGGTTGGGATTCTGAGCTGTAGCCACTCTTTCATCGTCTGGGTTGTGTGTTTAGGGTCATTGTCTGTTGGGTAGTGAACCTTTAGCTCAATCTGAGGTTTTGAGTGTTCTGGACCAGAGCTGGATAGATTACTTAGACATTTTAGAAATTTCAGTACGTTTCTGATTCTAGATTACATGACAAATATTGTAGTTAGTGACAATCCATTACATTGTGCATTTTAGGTCATGTAATCAGGCTACTTTTAGATTAGTTTTGACCTGTCGTTTATCACATTGAGGTTAATCTTGTACCATATTGATATAAAAATACAAACAGTAAGAAAATACATTCCATTCATTGTAATAATAACATGAACTGCATTAAACCGTGTCAAACTGGGGTTCGTAAAAGGGTTTGTGAGTTTAATGAATTATACAAATGTAAAATGAATGTGATTTTAGAATAACATCAATCAAAATAAAACACTTACTAAACATATATAATTTATTTGTTCACCTGCATGAGAACCATGAACATGCAAATGTGATGCTGAATTATTAAATATTTATTTACAAAAAATTCAGGCATACTTCAAATAAATATATTAGGAGAAAGAGGTTTAGATGACAAAGTTTGGGAATGCCTGCATTACATGTAAATAAGAAATAATGTGCATTTTAATTTGTTTAAAAGACAAAAGCTTTGCAAAGGCACAGCGATGGATGGTTAAATAACCTACTGAGTGATAATTCAAATAAAAATGTATGTGTTCATCAGAAGCAATGTTCAAACACTTCTTTAAACAGAAATGATTTTTGTAAATCAGTGGTCAAATGTTGTGTAGTCACCTGACTAATGACTGATCTCTGTGAGAATGTCCAACAAAAACTGGAAGTCTTTCTGACTTATATAAGCGGTATATAAGTATATAAGCGGTCGGCTGTTTTATAAAATATATATTTAATGTAATTACAAGTACTTCATTTTTGGAATCTGATTGCATAATCCTGCATGTAATCAGTTACTACCCAGCTCTGTTCTGGACTCAGTTGTCACAAATCAGGCCTCTGTGGCTCCCTCCGATCGCCACCAGAGGGATCCCTCACCGGAGTACTAACTGGTTCTTTTGGACTCCATTTCCCATGACCCCGTGCCTGAGACTGATCACCTGCACAGGTGTCAGTCATCATCCAGGCTACTTAAACCAGCACCTTCCCTACCCTCGTTGCAAAGTCTTGTTTTGCTTCTGCTTACATTTTTGAGGGTTTTCCCCTGAGTGAGTTTACCTGTTTACTACCTGGACTGTTTATCCTCTTCTGACCGTTTGCTGCCTGCCTTTTTGACCCTGTCTGCCTTTTGGATATTCTTTCTGTCTGCTGCCTGCCCCGACCTTTGTATTGACTCCGTTTATGAATCTGCCCTGCCTACGTTACTCTTGTTACTGTTGATTGAACTTTGCCTGTCTGACCTCCTCTTTGTACAAATAAAGCTGCATATGAATCTCAACGTCACTGACCCTTCATTACACCAGTTTTCATTAAGAATATCTTTGTTTTGCTGTGTTCAGCCTTGCTTTCGAACTGACAGTGCTTTCCACATTTCACTGCTGGGGTAGTATCGTGCTAGTGATGAGCGGTGTTGGGTTTTCCTGCACACATGAATTGTAATTGATAAGACCAGAGAATCAAGTTAAGATACTAGTCTAGAGTCCTTTAGGTGCTTTTTTCAAGTAGGCTTTCATTTGTCTTTGCTGAGGAGAGGCTTTCGTCTGGCTACTCTGCTATAAAGCCCAGATCAGTGAAGTGTTGCAGAGACAGTTGTCCTTCTGTAAGTTTCCACATGATATCTGGAGCTCAACCAGAGTTTTCTTACCAGTTGTTCTGTTTGGCCAGGCGGGCAGTTTAGTTGCATCAACTTACTCCATTTAAGAGTTATGGAGGCCACTGCTCGTTGTAGATTTCCACAAATCTGTGCCTCTACACAGTCCGTCTCTGAGGTCTACAGGCAGTTGCTGTGACCTCAAGGCTTGGGCTGTTTCTCAGTCAGAAGGCTTCATCCTAAGTAACACTGCATAGCTCGGCAGTCACGTCAGCATGCTCCGTCGAAGGCCATCTCAGTTTGAAGGGTCCTTGGGAGGCAGCCTTTGTTTCACATCCTTCACTTGGCATAGTTTAAAGGCATATTTTAAAAACTTCCTGTTACTCAATAAAAGACAACTGTGTAGAACTCTCTTTTAATCGACTGCATCCATTGCCGTTCACAACAATATAACAATACCGGAAGCCGCAATCTCTTTCACATAAGAGCCCGTACTTCCTTTAAGTGTAGTATATGCAAACTTACATTCAGAACCCTAGGCTAATAATACAGAAATATAACACGTATACAAAATTAGAATGAATAACTATGACTGAAACTTAACAAACTCCATCTCTTCTTAAAAAAAAAAAATATATATATATATATATATATATATAATACAATATTCAGCACATACCCTAGGAGCTCTCATTGAAAAACAACAAAACATTAACATAAAATAACCTGTTTTAACAGTTTATTACAAACAGCTCATTTTTACTTGACTCGTGTTTTTAACAAAGCTTCCACAGCTCGAGAAGGATCCAAGTGTATGGGCTGCATATGTTTAATGTAGTTTTCCTGATGTACCTGCATTTTATTGTCCACAGTCTCAAAGTTTATTCCCACGTAACAGAAGCTGTCACACTCCTCACGCCCAACTTGAAACATGGATCTGAGATGAGGTATTACTGTTGTGGAGAAACTTTGTGTGCCTCCCCATATGAAGTCATCTACATGGCAAGCAAGTACCCCAGTCACAGTGCAGTCCTGATCTAGCCAATAGAACACAGCAGGATCTACTTGGGACATTGTTCCTCCTGACCTCATGACAATCTCCTTCACTCTATTATACCAGTAGAGTGAAGCATCAGCCAGACCATACACACACTTTTTAAGCTTCCATAGTTTTCCTTCATTATTGGCCTCGGGAGGAGGTTTGATATAAAGATCACGGGACAGCTCCATTCCTTGTAGAAATGCAGATTTTATGTCCATGGAGTTAAGTGTCCACTGTCTTTGACAAATCAATGCCACAAGAAGCCGAAGAGACTCTGAAGCACATGTTGGTGAGTCCTTTTTGAGTTCTGACACCTCTAGTTCTTTGAAACCTCTGGCAACAAGACGAGCTTTGGGTACAAACCCCTTGAGTGTCTCTTTGTAGGTACAAACCCACCTAGTTGAAATCCACTTTTGTCCCTCATCCTTCACTTCCTCAAAGACATGGTTATCTCTCCAACTCTTTATCTCTTCCTGTTTTGCAAAGTCAAATGTTACATCTTTTGTTACATACACGTCCTCACATACATCAGTGAAGTCAGCATTAGTAACAGTGGATTCAATCTGAAGATTCTCAAAATTTGACATGTCAGCAGACTCTGTACTGCCTGCTACATTAGTGGGCTCAATGAGCAACAGGTTATACCAGTTTTTATATTTACCTGTTGCTTTACCTGCACGCCCTAAGACTTTAGCTGTGCACAAAACACCTTTTTCGTTATCACTGTATTTTACAATTTGTCCTTTTTGTAAGCTGACAACAGTTTCCAGTTTAGTATCACTAGGCGTCTCTGTATTGTCACTTGTGTGCTGTTCTGCTTCATTCTGCCCCCTTGTGTCCTCCATTTGCCTCACCTCTTGTTGCACCTCATTCTCTGTTTCTTCTGTCAACTGTCTGTTACTTTCAGCAAACTCCTGTCCTTGTTCAATGTCTGTGTCATTTTCTACATCAGTCTTTGTGGCATGCTGATCCTCGCTTTCTGTATTCACTTTTCTCAGTCTGAGACGATGTACCCTAATGCAAGTCCCTCCATGTCTCACAAATACCACTGCGCCATCCTGACCAATGACCGTTCCTGGCCCTTTCCACTCTGGACAATCCACTCTCTTATAGTACACTTTATCACCCATTTCATATTTCTCATCGGTGTGACGTAGTTGCTTCCGTAACGCTCTGCGAATTCTCTCCGAGCACTCTGCTTCTGTAAAAGCCTTTCTTGATGCATGTAAAGCAGAGATGTGTCTTGCTACCCACTGACTCTTTGTGGTACCCTCTAGAGCTGGAGGTTTATCAATCAGCACAGATGGTAAGTTGGGATTCTGGCCAAACACCAGCTGATGAGGACTGTAGCCGTGGACACTTTGCATAGTATTCTTTGCCATAAGAGCCCAGTCCATCGCAGTATGCCAATCACAGCCATTACTAGTTTTCACTTTCATTATGATTTCAGTGAGTGTTTGATTGTGACGCTCCAGAAGTCCATTGCTCCACGGACTATATGCAGCTGTTGTTTTTATTTCTATGTTGAAGTTTTCAGCCATATCTTTCACCTCATCATTATTAAATTCTCCCCCATTGTCGCTGAACAATTTCTGGGGTGGGCCATGTACACTTATCCAGTCATGGAGAAAATGTTTCACTATTTCGGATGATCTCTTTGTGGTCAGAATGCTGCCTGCACTAAAGCGAGTAAACTGATCAATGATATGGAGATACCACACACCTTGCTCAAGTTCATGCAAATCTACAGCCACAGTTTCGTTATACTGCGATGCCAGTGGCAGGCCAACAGCAGGCTTTGGTTTAGCTTTACTATGTTTTTGGCATACCTCACACTCACTCACAATTTTTTGCAAGATGATGCTGCATTCTGTATCTTTATTTCCTGAGCTGTTAAGAAGTCGCTGCAATTTATCAGCAGAAGCATGTCCGAATTGTTTGTGAAGCTTCATTAGGATGTTACGTTTTTCTGCTGGGCTCATTTTATCCGAGATTATTAGGATTTCATTCTCATCCTCATTCCTTTCCTCTTCAGCAGTTGCCAAGATCTGCTCACTGCACTTCATGTCTTTAGGGCTACTTTCGTTGTCCATTATGTTTACACAGTAGTGACCAGAGCTCGTAAACTCAAGTTCTACAGGTTGATTAAACATTACTGCTCTGTCATTTTTCATGTCTAATACTGTTCCTGCTCTCTTCAAGGAGACTTTGCTTAAGAGCAATGGAATGTTAGCTGGGACAACTTCAGTCTCAATTTTACACTTGATCTGTCCAATTTTTGCAGGAATTTTCAACCTTTTTTTGGAATGGACCACTTTTCCATCTCCAAACCTAAATGGTCTATGGCTGTGTGTTTCTGTCTTCCTCAAATCTGTTGTCTCCTTTTGACTTAGCTCAGTGATGTAGTGATTTAGCCATTCTTGTCCACACACAGTTCGAGTGCATGCAGTGTCTATTATTGCAGATCCAAAACCTTCAGTCATAAGGATTTCTGCTTCAGAGTGTAATTCTTCTGTAAACAGAGTAATGTTGCACTCCTCTACATTAGTCTCCCCACAGTCTTCAGTCATTTTGATTTGCTCACCTTTGTGTGGGCAGTCCTTGGCCCAGTGGAATGTACTTTGACACACTGCACATTTTGATCTGCGGCCATATCTGTCCAGAGGGTTTTTGCCAGGTAACGGTGTCCTTTGTTGGTCATTCTGGGGCCATGACTTGCCCCTCCATCGCCTCTGTTCTGTTACATATGCCGTTTCCTGGTTGATCCCTACTGCTGAAGCAGATGCGTTTCCTGTGAAAATTCTCTTTAGTGCCGACTTCATTGATGCAAAAGTCAGATCTGCACATGCTGTTAAAGCTAACTGTCGATCTTTCACATCCAAGCATGCAGTGTCCAGCAGCTTAAAAGCTAATACTGCATCAGGAAGTTCCATTTTATACTTGCGCATCCGAGAGTAGCGTTGTTCAAAATCGATTATATAGTCTGTCATGGAAACATTACTGTCTCTCACTATACGATCAAAGCTCGTATAAGCTTCATATATCCGGTCCTTTTCTTCCTTGAGGAACAAATCATCAAGTTTCGCTAGTAAAGTTGTCATGCCAGTGTCCGCGTTCAAATCATCTACCGGTATTTCCATCGCCGTTTCTCTCGCTCTTCCCGACAGCGCCAAAGCAACCGCGAGCGCTTGTTTACTTTTTTCAAGTTCCGTAACTCTAGTCCAAATTCCGACTTCATTCTTCCAACTTTCGTATGGCTTCCCCTCATCAAAGGTTGGTGGGACTCTGTAATTGCTAGCCATCCTCTGCTACCAATGTTACTCAATAAAAGACAACTGTGTAGAACTCTCTTTTAATCGACTGCATCCATTGCCGTTCACAACAATATAACAATACCGGAAGCCGCAATCTCTTTCACATAAGAGCCCGTACTTCCTTTAAGTGTAGTATATGCAAACTTACATTCAGAACCCTAGGCTAATAATACAGAAATATAACACGTATACAAAATTAGAATGAATAACTATGACTGAAACTTAACACTTCCGTCCTTGAAACACCCACAATCCTTTATATTAGGGGTGGGCGATATGGAAAAAAAATATAATATATATTTTATTTTTTTTAAATATGATTCATGATTCTTTGTCATGTTGGTTTTACTGTTTTGTCTGAGCATTACAGCCAAACTAATTTCCCTATTATAAAGACGAAGCCTTTCAAAAAAAAAAAAGAATAGCAGATATTTAGGCCAAAGTGGGCAAAGATAAATTATTATTATCTTTCTTATTAAAAAATACGAACAAAGATACACATTACAAATAATATACAAATAAAACAAACCGTGCTTTATTTTCAGGTATTTTGTCATTGCTCTTGTCCTCACTCATAACCAAGTCATATGCATTTCATGAATCAGTTTTATTTGGGACGTCTTTGACTTAATACTTTGGGAGCTATTATAATGAAAGAGTGTCATTCATCAGTGCACTTGTGCTGTCATTTGAAACTTATCCTAAACCAGATCTAATGCCTGAACAGCTTGATTTATAAACAGTGCATCACTCATTTGTTGTCTAAAGGATTTTCACACTGAGTGCGAAAAAGCGAACACGGATGCGATATCATTCATGATTCTTTGTCATGACTGTTTTGTCTGAGCATTACAGCCAAACTAATTTCCCTATTATAAAGCGAAGCCTTTCAAAAAAAAAAAGAATAGAAGATATTTAGGCCAAAGTGGGCACAGATGTGCTTTATTTTCAGGTATTTTGTCATTGCTCTT
Organism: Ptychobarbus kaznakovi; assembly: GCA_027422405.1. Taxonomy (NCBI): domain Eukaryota; kingdom Metazoa; phylum Chordata; class Actinopteri; order Cypriniformes; family Cyprinidae; genus Ptychobarbus; species Ptychobarbus kaznakovi. The sequence continues at coordinate 20,430,563 of CM049796.1, read as the reverse complement.
GTCCTCACTCATAACCAAGTGTGTGGCTAAAACTATAGGTGTCATTCATCAGTGTTTTGTTCAATTCTAAAATACTAAAAGTTATCTTTTAGGGGTAGCAGATTTTGCATCCACATAGTGTGTGGCTAAAACTATAGGTTTAGTGTTTTGTTCAATTCTAAAATACTAAAAGTTATCTTTTAGGGGTAGTTTTTATCAAATTTTAATAAAAAAAACACACAAAAATCTAAGGTATGTTCTAATTTAAATTAGTCACACTTTATGCATTGTTTTCACTGTACATGTTTGTTTATTAAATATTTTAGTTATTTGAATGTGCTTTAAGCTAATTATAGTAGTGAGCTCTGTTTAACACATTTTACCATATTTAAATGTTTTTTCAAAATTCCTGAGATTTATTTCCCCAAAATCAACTGTGCAAATGTGTAAAGAACGACTTTACTGATTTACAGTTACCCTTAAGTTCACACAGGTATCGAATAAAAGACTGATATAGTTATTGACATTGGACTTTTGACATGATTGACCTCCAGACACGATCCATAGTTTTATAGTTTGAAATCAAACAAATATTTGATTTAACATAGTGCAAAAGCATTCATCATGAGGTGTTTCTTAAGTGTACAAATACCTCTGAGACGTCTGTACATATAATAGATACTCGTGTCATTGAAATCTTTGTGTTCACTTGCACACTTTTTATACTTATTAAAGTATAGTGTTCTGGCAAATCCTTCAGTTAAATGTTTGCCAAAAATTGCAGCAAATGTGCCGCAAGTTTATATTTCCACTTTTAAGTGCAAATAATAATACTAATATATATATATATATCTACACAGGTCTGTGAAAAAGTTTCCTGTTTTTAAATTTTTTGCATATTACACAAATATTACACAAAGATAACCCGAGTAAATACAAAATGCAGTTTTGAAATAATGATTTAATTTATTAAGGGAAAAAAGCTGTCCAAACCCACCTTGCCCTTTGTGAAAAATGTATTGCCCCCTCCTGTTAGTTTGCTCAGTGAAGGATTGTTCAGACTGAATCACACGGGTCCATTTGTTTGTCAATCAGGCTACACTGTGTGTGCGTGCAGCCCGCGAACACAGCTTACAGTATTAAAAGTACACAGCTCGTATAAGAGATGACATGACATTCCAAACATACAGAGTAAAGTTTTTAGCACTCAGCAAACCACATTAATTCCTAATTTCCCACTAAAGTTAAGCTCAAGTGTTCACATACAGAACTTATGTCACTGTATTTGGTGTGTGTATGTCTTAACCTGTGATGGTGCGTGTGTGTGTGTGTGTGTGTGTGTGTGTGTGTGTGTGTGTGTGTGTGTGTGTGTGTGTGTGTGTGTGTGCGTGCGTGCGTGTGTGTGTGTGTGTGTGTGTGTGTGCAGGTGCTCATCTGGTGGAGGTGTCAGACTGGCCCGAGGCAGAGCTGCAGCTGGGACAGGTGTCTGGTCTGGCTCTCAACTCTAACGGTGACCTGATCATCTTCCACAGAGGAGATCACATATGGGGAATTAAGTACGTTATGGAATATAAACCCACTCCATACATTTCAGATTTCTCAACTAGATGGAAAAAAACTAAACATTTTGCTCATGAAGTTGTCATTGTCTGACTCTGAACTATGATGAAAGGTTAAATAAAGACATTGTGTACTGAAACTTAAAAGAATAGTTCACCCAAAAAATTCTATCATTCAAACCCATGATAGTTTTGTTCATCTTCGGAGCACTATTGAAGATATTTTTAATGTTCTCATAATATTCTCATAGATTTTTGTATGTCCATTGAAAGTCCATGCAAGCAAAACTTTTCAAGCTTCAAAAAGATATTGTAAATAGAATCAAGCAGTTTAATCTGATGTGATTTCTGTATTTGTTGATCAACACATATATAGAGCACATCAAATATGGTAAGCGGAAGCTCAACTGCACTCGCTTGAAGCTTTAAAACCTGTGAGATTTCTTCTTGTATGTCACACAAGCACATTTGAGCTTCCACGAGAACCAATGAGGTTTGTTTTCATGCATCAGACAAGTACAGTTGAGCTGCCGCTGACCATATTTAATCTTCTCTGTTTTGTGTATGTATCTTCACTTGTGTTTCGAATGTGAATGAACGTCTATAATTCAGGCTTTCACAAAGCTTTCATATGGCTTCAGAGGACTTGGAATAAAATGGCATTTGTGCTGTTTATCATAAGTGCATCAAGCTTTTTTTGGATCCACATTTATTTTCATTGTGTGGGAAAGAGCAGAGACTCTTTCAGTTTCTTTTTTCATGTTAAAAAACTGTATGAGGGTAAGGAAATTATAATTGTTATTTTTGGGTTAACTATTATTCTAAAGTAGAATAAATGCTGCTTGTGTAGAATATGCTGTGATGATATAATCAAGTTGTTTTCCCGTCCAGCTCCTTTAATTTCAATGGCATCTACCAGCAGAAGAATCTGGGTCCCATCCAGCAGTCCACAATCATGGTGGTGGATCCAGTCAAAGGAAAAGTGCTCAAAGCTTCAGGAAGAAATATGTAAGTCTATAAGATTCAATTGTTGTTAAGAGGCACAATGCAGTTAACAGACTGGAATTCTGCCATTTCTAATCAATGAAGCTGCATTTGCACTGTAGAGATTGTTTATAATGAGAATGAGTGTGTTTTCACATGCCGTGCAGACACTTAACTGCCGTTTGCTGTATTTCCTATCTGTGATGCATCAATGAAATTTTTATTTGAACAGGTTCTATATGCCGCATGGAATAACTACTGACATGGATGATAATTACTGGGTGACCGATGTAGCACTTCATCAGGTAAAGACGCTCAAATGAACGCAAGAAACTTGTGTAAATATAAAAAACCTTTGGAGAAACCAAGGTTAAGTTCAGGACTGTCCTGGATGGGTGGCAGAAATGCATTTATTAGGAGTGCGCCGATCCGATATTCAGGATCGGTATCGCTTCGATACTGGCATTTTCTGCTGGATCTGGGTATCGGTCTGACGAGACCGATCCAAATTCGATATTCTGCATAGCTACTATTGTGTTATTGTTAAGCCCCACAAAAGCCACAAACACATAAAACAGCATAAAGTTTTCGTGCACTATATTTCAAGTGTTCAAGCCGTTACATGGTTTAATGTGAGGTATAGATGAATATTTAAGTCAAGTTCACGTAAACACTTCTCTCCGCTGCGGCTGTCCTTCATCCTCCGTTCAGCTTTCAAACTGCGTGCCGCGTTCGGTTACTAGTCAAGACAATAAACTTTCTCCACTGTTTCTATTATACTTGATCTGTAAATAAAGTTCTCCATGAATGTATTTTACAACAATACAAAGAGCAATATTTAATTTTTACCAGATTTAGTCCTACACTTATTCGCTTTTCTTTGTTCCCCAATAATTTTTTTTCACTAATTTTAGATTTTATAAAATTATTGTGCACTCATGATTTTTCTAGAGTAACTTTTGCCACTGAATTATCGACTTACCTATTTATAAAGTATTTTTGTCATAGATTATAATTACATATCCATTAATTTGTTGTTTTTCTTTACAGTAAAGTTGTCTATATTTAGTAGATTGTGTGTAAAACACAAAAGCATGATGAGCTGGTCAACACACACTGAGATATAGAAATTATACACGGATTTTAAAAAACTGTGCTGGTATCAGATCGATCGGTATCGGCAGATACTCTGAATTTTTTGGTATCGGTTTGGTATCGGTTCTGAAAAAGTGGTATCGAGCCAGCCCTAACATTTATGTATATCTATAGCATCAATGCCAGATTGATTGCAAAGGTTCATGTAGGTGCGGTTTTCCTGTTGTTTGCTGCTAAAGGCTGCACTTATCTTTTGTTGATGTGTAGACTTAGGTGCAGAATTTTCCACTGTTGTGATGGATCATAGTGCACTGAAATGATGCAGACCGATCATAGGAAACGCCATTCATCTGGCTGGCACAGATAACAAGCAGTAGTCATTGTGCAGTAAGACGCAGTAATGATGACTGACAAGTCATACAGCTATCACACCGATGAGAAAAAGGCGATAAACGAAGGATGATGGACAGACCAATGTGTTGCCTTTTTTCCTTGAGAAACTGCACAAAAGAAACAGTGTGAGTGAGGACCATTTCCTAGAGGATGCCCTGGACTTTATTTGTATGATGGGAAAATTCCCCATTCACAAAGCATGGTGCCTTAACTTTAAACCTGACTGTGAAATAATCCCTTCTGATTTACTTTTGCTTTACTCGTCACTTTAAAGAATCACTTCTAATACAGTGGTTCTCAATTCCAGTCCTGGGAACCCCCTGCTCTGCACATTTTGCATGTCTCTCTTATTTAACACACCTGACTGAGATCATCAGCTCGTTAGTTCAGTTCATGTCTCTCTCCCCTAATAAGCAGTTGAGCTCAATCGGGTGTGTTAAATAAGCAAAACATGCAAAATATGCAGAGCAGGGGGTTCCCAGGACTGGAATTGAGAACCACTACTCTAATAAAAAAGCCTTAAAAACATCCAATCTTATCCAAATCATAAGTTGTAACTTTTATGATCATAAAATTATTGTATGACTACATTTTTTTATGTTTATGTAATTTTTTATGTTTTTACTTTATGTTCTTGTTCTAATGTTTATCTGTTTCTTTCTGATATTGGTAGTTAAAAAATTAATTTAGTACCGTTTTAGTACACCATGCACTTGAAAACTGGAGGAAAGGTAGAGGTCTGGCAGACACAGCGCCACAACAAAACACATTTATATTGAATCGCTTAGCAGACGCTTTTATCCAAAACAACTTACAAACGAGGAAGCAATCAAACCAACAAAAGAGCAATGATATGTAAGTGCTGTGAGTCTCACAATACGTCTCAGTTTGTCTAACGCAGCACATGTAACACGTTTTTTAATATAATAAATAAACAGAATGGAAAGTAGATAGAATAGAAATAGAATAGAGAGAGTTATGGTTAGAAGGTCAAGTTATTATTTTGTTATATAATAAATAGAACGAAAACAAGAAGATATAATAGTAAAAGAATAGAGAACACTAGTGTTTTTTGTTTATGAAAGAATACAAATAGGTAGAATAGAAATGTCTGAGTGAGTTGTATGACGTTCAGATGTGGGCCAGCATCACAAAGCACCAGCCTGCTTGTTTTGGTTTCTTACACAAATGAAGTTGTGGCACTTTTAATATCTATCGAATCCCAATGTAATCATGATTTTTAATTAGAGGTCCAGAAGAAGTAAGATAGAATTATCATCTTCATTGGAAATAACATTTGTGATGAACTATACAATTGAAATGAACACTTCATAATGGTCAAGCCAAAATAATGTATCTGTATAGAAATAATGTATAATGTACACTGCCCTCCGAAAGTTTGGAAACACTCTAGACAATATTGGCATGAATCCTTTTTAATTTGTGATAATCTTGCACTAATAATGGACAACACAAAACATATTTTATTACATAAACACTGGATACATGGAAACTCTCTATAAAATGGGCCAAACAAGTCATTTGATTGGCAAGAGCTATTTGTAAGCTATCTGACCTCAATTTTGTTCTAATCGGTTGATTGTATTCTAAACTTAATTGGCAATCAATTGTTGAAGCTATTAAGGTGTGCTGGCCCAAAAATCGTTTAAAAACCTGGGCCAAGTTTAAACCAGTAACCAGCTGGCAAAAGGGCATGTCTGACTTTGACATGTATATATTGCCATTATTATGTAATCAAAATGAAAATTATTATTGCTGGTCTTTAATGATAATGTCATGTTATTTAATGTATTTGCACCAAAAAATAATAAGGATTTATGCTGATATTGTCCAAAATTATGCTGATGTTTCCAAACTTTTGGAGGGCAGTGTATATGACATAACTATGTAACTCACGCACCTTTTTTCTCTCTATATAGGTATTCAAACTGAGCAGTGACGGTAAAGATCGGCCGCTTCTGGTTTTGGGAGAAGCCTTTGAACCAGGAAGTGACAAGAAACATTTCTGCCAACCTACAGATGTGGCCGTGGACCCTGTTACCGGAAACGTCTATGTCTCAGACGGCTACTGCAACTCCAGGATCCTCAAATTCTCACCAGAGGGCAAATATATCTCACACTGGGGAGCAGGTACACTTATAACCTCCTAATGGTTTCATGTGTGTTGTGTTGACATTGATGCAACGACACAATACTTTTACATTGAGAAATACTTGATATTGATGCTAGGTATGATGAATTTAATCAGTAAGGCAGAACATCAGATAAAACACTTGGATAGTTTAGTTTTAACTCATTTAATCCCACCGGTCACAATAGTGACCGTAAAGCTTTTCATTTATAAAGCTCTAAAAACCTTACTGACTGATATGCAAATATGGAAAAATAAAGGGTCTCGGTGAAATATGTGCAGTTTATTTCCTGATTGAGAAGATGATGGCTGCATCAAAGCTCAAAAACAAAAGGCTAGTAAAGTATGTTAAGTAAGGGATAATCAGCGGCTAGCTGTGCATTAAACGATTTGAATGCACGACGTGGAGGCGAAGAACCGCCCGGCGCGCAACGGAGGGATGTTGCCTCCGCGAAGTGCATTCAAATCGTTTAATGCACAGCTAGCCGTTGATTATCCCGCTTATGCCATGGTCATTTGCCAGCATTCACATATTAAAGATGTTAATAATATTTGCTGGCTTATTCCATGGTCATTTGCCAAGTTATAGACAAGTTAAAACTAGTATTGCTCTTTGCAGCGCAATATTTGACCGGAAGGGTAATTTCATTATATTCGTCAGTTATGGCTCGTTAGCGCTAGAATTCTGCCAGCTTCAAATCAGACAGAGATGAAATAGTGCGGTAAGACCACATTTATTTGAATGATTATAGCATGTTTTTCAATTAATTGTCGATTGATTGATCGAGAGAGAGGGGGAGAGATGACAGTTGTGTGTACCTGCTTGCTGCGTCTGCGCGTCTCTCTCTACAAACAGCGATTTTTATCACCTCGTTGCTGGGGAATATAATGTAGTGATCTAGTATCTATTTTTTATTTTAGTAATAAAAATCTTGGGGACGCGTTGACAACAAGTTTATGTGTGTGTGCAGCACAATCTGCGCTCTTCGACCTCGCTGTCTCTCTCTTTCTCTCTCTCTCTCTCTCTCTCTCTCTCTCTCTCTCTCTCTCTCTCTCTCTCTCTCTCTCTCTCTGTGTGTGTGTGTGTGTGTGTGTGTGTGTGTGTGTGTGTGTGTGTGTGTGTGTGTGTGTGTGTGTGTGTGTGTGTGTGTGTGTGTGTGTGTGTGTGTGTGTGTGTGTGTGTGTGTGTGTGTGTGTGTGTGTGTGTGTGTGTGTGTGTGTGTGTGTGTGTGTGTGTGTGAGTGATGAGTGTTGGTTAGTGTGCATCAATTAAAGCAGCGCATTAATATGGAACGGTGATTAAACTGACCTGGAACTACCTGTGCAGTTAAACGAATTTAATCAACACCTGCCAGCCAATCAGAATCGAGTATTCAGACAGACCATGGCATAACATAAAGATATGACAAAGAGATATGGTACACATTATCTTTAAGGTGTCTAGTATTACTATATGAATTCACATGTATTCAGTTTTGTTGAGTATGGTCATAAAATGAGTAAACATGTTGATGGTCACAATAGTGACTGGTGGGATAACAGTGAATTTAGATATACATATACGTCCAATTGCAGTTGTTAGTGAAAATTACACTAAAATGTTGCAATGACAAAATATTGCACTAAATAAAAAGTTGAAATGTTATAAATAAGTTACAATATTGATGTTGTAATACTGGTTGTAATGTTGTTATACTTGTAATTCCTATCTATGTTGTATAAGGGTTTTGATGCATAATAGTAATCATGGGAAACCTAGTTTCAAATAGCTGGGCAGAGATGTATAACTATTTTTATGACTGCAGATATATATGAGTTCACATGTATGAATATGTTATACACATTATCCCACAATTGTGACCGACCATAAAACAAAAATTTTCACACACGTTTAAAAAAAAATATCAAAAAATTATTATTATTTCAAAGGGTTACTAATGACACGTTATCTGGATATTTTCATGTCTGAATTTTTTGGGGATTAAACGGGTTTAGTCTCAATTAATACTAATTCTCTGCTAATGGCACAGGCTCCTCGGACAGAAAACGTCGCGTTTCATTCTTGATCCCGCACAGTCTGGCCTTCCTGCCTGATAAACGGGAGCTGTGTGTGGCTGATCGAGACCATGGACGGATTCAGTGCTTCATGGCAGATACCGGAGAGTTTGTGAAGGAAATCAAAAAAGAGCAGTTTGGAGGAGAAGTGTTCGCCATCGCATACTCACCTGTCCAAGGTATGCATGAAGAGAGCAGGATTAGGGATGGGCGTATCGATATATCGATACTGACGTGAATATCGAAACAAAAAAAATCGAAACTTGCATTCAAACAGGGCTGCGTTTCCCAAAAGTATCATAAGAAAGCTGATGCTTTTGGATACGGCAGCCCAGAACAATGCTTGTCAGAGGACAGAAAAGACATATGTTTTCTTTGAGTTATTTCACAGTAAACTAATTAAAATTGTAGCCTACATAGTTTGTGCAATTACATTTATTTAAATTGAATGTTAAAAGATAATATTGATCATACACTGTCAGAATAAAAAGGTTGAGTTTTTTGCATGCATCAACCTGTCACTGGCAGTCCCTTATGAAAATGAACCATGGTTTTACTAAAGTAACTAGTTCAACTATATTGTAGATTTCCATGGTTACAGCTACAGTAAACTTAGTTTAACCATGTGTAAACAAAAATATAACCTAATGGCCAGTTTCATAGACAGGGCTTAGGCCATAGTTCAATTAGGACATAAAGTAATTTTTATAAACATGCCTTAGAACAGGGGTTCCCAAACTCGTTCCTGGAGCCTCCCCAACACTGCACTTTTTGCATGTCTCCTTTATCAATCACACCTGATTCAACTCATCAGCTCATTAGTAGCAACTCCAAGACCTGAAATGGGTGTGTCAGACAAAGGAGACATACAAAATGTGCAGTGTTGGGGAGGCTCCAGGAACGTGTTTGGGAACCCCTGCCTTAGAAAAAAGCATCTAAAGACAAACAAAGGCAATGACATGTTTTAAGATCAGTCAGTGCAAGTTTCTTTCAGTTGAACAGCTCAGACTTTCATTTTAGTCTGGGACTAGGCTTAAGCTTTGTCTGTGAAACCGGGGGAATAAGTTGCAATTAAGGCATATTGAGTGTTAAAGTATAACGTTAAGTGGGTATCATTACCCATTTTACTCTTAGTAATTTGATACATTTCATAATTTAAAAGTTCTGTTTAGAAGTATCGGTACCAATATCGGCGATACTGGCCTTGAAAAGTATCAGTATCGTATCGAAAACAAAATAAGTGGTATCGCCCATCCCTAAGCAGGATACATCTCTCTACAGAGCAGATCAGTGTTGATTTATTGGATCATCACGTTGTCATATTCATTCGAACTAAATTTAACATCCTACCTGTAAACACATTGTCTAATTAACCTTTAATTTATAATGTGAACACATGTTCAAAAACAGACTAATGCTTTGTTTGTATGTTGTGAATGTGTGGTTTCAGGTGGTCTCATCTATGCGGTGAATGGAGTGCCTCGAGATGGGCAGGTTGCCCCCCTTCAAGGCTTTGTTATCAATTATTCAACCAAGGAGATCCTGGATTCCTTCAGTCCAGACACACAGGTGCTGCTTACAGCTTTAACTCAGATTTACACGCTCCAGCGTTCACTCACAACACACAAGACTCTGTCATTGACCTAACGAAGCAGTTACCGATCACAAGCTGCACGAGTGTCGCTAGTGTGAATATGAACGCATTTATTCATTTACTTATTAGATGCTCTTAGCCACCATATTAATGACATTCTGTATTGTGGCAACACAAAATATTGTGCCTTAGACAGGACCAAAACACGTTTTCTTGTTCGGATGCTGATCTGATATCTGAAGTCTCTCTTTCAGGAATTTAAACTCCCACACGACATTGTTGTTACAGCAGACGGGAGCGTCTTTGTTGGAGACGCAGCATCAGATTCTGTAATAAAGTTTGTTGAATCTGCAAGTAAGTTATGTTAGTATAAATATATCAATACGTGAATATACCAATATAACATTTCTAATAAAAATATGAGTAATGGGTTGCAGTGCAATCATAATGGGATGCACATTATTTACAATCACAATAAATTTTATCCTCCGAGTTTGTCTGTTCTAACAACAAAAATCAAAGCCGAAGGTTATTTCTTCTCGTTTCAGAGGCAGAACATCGCTCGGTTAAAAAAGGAGGCATCGAGGTTCAAGAAATTGAAGGTAAATTGTTTGGATCGTCTTCATTTTTCATGACACAGTGAGCTTCATTGAGCCTGTTAAAAAACAACTTCGACAATATTGTTTTTAAAATGTAGGCTACATTTAAAATGTAAAATGTTCGCTTAATATGACCTTTTTGTTGAACTGTTATTTAAAACCATTGTCACATTTGCAATCGTTTATATATTCAGGGAAAATAGCATTCTTGCTCGTATTTTGAACATGAAACAGGGTGTTTCCGTATCAACGAGAGTTTCTTAAATCGATCTCAATGTACAGTCCATCAAATAGGCTATTTGTTCTTCATGCTATGAAGTGCTACATATCTACTTTAAAGATACAATGAACAACAGCACGACTTTCTAAAGCAGCATATTTATCGGGCATCCGGTTATACGCATGCTGCTTGTGTGGATGCAGTCAGTTCTGACCACGAAAGATGAGGTTATTCGATGTCATTTGACTGTTTATGGCACTCCCATTTTCCTGTTTTATACTAAAAGTGGCATTTTGCTTGTAAGAAACAAATGCTCGGTTTTATGTTACTTTAAGTTGGGGTAGAATTAAATGAATGCCAAAACTAGGCACGCGTACCCCCTCCATGCACCTCACGTACCCCAGTTTGAGAACCACTGGCACAGATGAATCGTGGAGCTGTTTCTCAGTCAGTAATACAGTATTGGGATACTTAAGAACAAACAAGAGTGATGTATAAAATAAATACGCTGCTTTTTTTAGTGGTAGCTGTGAGAAACTTCAATAGTGCTGTCAATGTGAATAAGGGCTATTCACACCAAATGTTTTTGTATCCTCCCATGCTGTTTTTCAGTTGTTTTCTTGTATCAAATAAAATTATTTCTACTCAAGTAAAAAAAAATATATATATATTTTTACAGTTTAATGTTTTGTTGTTGTTTTTGCATAAACGTCTCCTGGTTAAACATACCTCTTGGTCATCTACCGTTTAACTGCAACTCATCTGTCGGCCCCAAAAGTCAGACTTCTTTGCACCAGCATTTTGTCTCATTGTTTTCTTCACATCCTGCATTTGTCAAATGTGACCCTGGACCACAAAACCAGTGTTGGGGTATATTTGTAGCAATAGCCAACAATACATTGTATGGGTTAAAATTATCTATTTTTCTTTTACGCCAAAAATCATTAGGATATTAAGATCATGTTCCATGAAGATATTTTGTAAAGTGCTTACCATAAATATATCAAAACTGCATTTTTGATGAGTAATATGCATTGCTAAGAACCTCACTTGGACAACTTTAAAGATGATTTTCTCAATATTTAGATTTTTTTGCACCCTCAGATTCCAGATTTTCTAATAGTTGTATCTCAGCCAAATATTGTCCAATCATAACAAACCACACATCAATAGAAAGCTTATATATTCAGATTTCAGATGATGTATACATCTCAATTTCGAAAAATTTACACTTAAGACTGGTTTTGTGGTCCAGGGTATAGACAGCTTATGCACACCAAACCTTTGGTTAAAAACTAGACCTCATTTATGTCAATAAATCATCTATTATCTTTTTTTTTCATTTCTTTGTGGGATTGTGGGAAAGGAGGGCTCATTTTCATACAAGTTTTACAAGTGTATGTGTTTTAAAAGATAAAATAGATTTTTCCACTGGTCACGGTGTGTCATTTGGTGCAGGTGGAGATCTGGAAACAAATACAATGTTTAAGCCAACATCCATCATATTCAGAGCATATTCTGCATGAAAATCAGTTTTAGTGAATCATTTGTCAATTGCTAAAGGTTCACCAGCTTTGCACATGCATTACAATCTGAATTAAATGCTCCTTTTTAATGCTGCCTTTCTTTTAAGATTTATAAACACAGTCTGATTGTGATTGTTGAGACAGGTTGGGAAATTCAGTAAATAAACAGTGAACGTTACAGTCTCTTGAAACAAATAGTTAGAGACAGTTCACTCAAAAATGAAAATCCTGTCATTAATTACTCACCTTCATGTCGCTCCAAACCCGTAAGACCTTCATTCATCTTCAGAACACAAATTAAGATATTTAGATGATATTATTGCATCATGGAATACTGATATGGAATAGAAGACATTTTTGAAGAAAGTCATTTTTTTTTTTTTTTTATAAACTTAAGGTTGAACCACTGATGTCACATGGACCAGTTTATTGATGTCCTTACTACTTTTCTTGGCCTTGAATGTGTCAGTTGCTTTGCTCTCTATGTAAAGTCGAAAAGCTCTCGGATTTCATCAAAAATATCTTAATTCGTGTTTGAAGATGAATGATGGTCTTACGGGTTTGGAACGATGTGAGGGTGAGTAATTAATAACAGAAATTTAATTTTTGGGTGAACTATCCCTTTAATGCAGTGTATTGTGTTCTTTCCTATCATGGATGGTTGAAGACTTTGATGCTTTTATTGCAGCAATTGAAATAATTATCTTGTGATAGACAAAATGGGTCAAACCCTCAAAATCATATTTGCCTATTTTCTTGACAGTTAAGCATTCCCACAAATCCATAATTAATATGTATTTCTTATCTAATTCCGCCTTTCATGTCTTTTAGAAACAGAAACATTTGTACAGGCCAATCTGAAGCCTTTACACAAGTTTCCAGCTCAGCATCCAGTAGCCGCCGTGCAGAAGATCCAGGAGCCGTCACCAAACCAGCATCAGCAGCCGCTGGCAGCTCCGGAGGAGAAGGAGACGACCAAGACCGCAGCCAATCAGAGCGCTCAGGGCATGTCGACCGCCATCATCACCACTCTACTGCTCGTCCCATTGGTGGTCGTCATCGCCATCGGTGCCTTCATCCGCTGGAAGAGGGGCCGGATGTACGGTGGTAATTGTGGAATATGCTTTTTTACCTATCACAGTCTTGTTAACTCCATGTGTTGTTGTATGTGGGATTGTTTTTGACCGATTTCTACTTTTAAGATGATTGTCAGGTGAAGTTGGAGCCTTCAGGATCAGCAGGAGGAATCCTGAGTAAAATCAGAGGTACGAGAGAGATTACAGTACTATTTTCCATAGATCCTCAGTAGTGATGTAACGCTGAACCGGTTGAAAATCAATTCAAATATGTGACGATTCAAATCGGTTGAGATGCCAAACAAATCGTGATACAAATGGAGTAGAGTTTATATGAATGTGTCTTGAGGGGAACTGACTGTCTTTAGAAAAGTTTACGAGGTACTTTCTTGCCTCTGAACGATGCATATTAAAGTAGTGTTTGTTTACACTACAGCGGTAACCCAGGAAACACTGTATCACTGCTGTTCCATAAGCGCTTTGTTTACAGCAGTAACCAAGGATACATTGAATCCTTGCTGTTCCATAAGCACTTTGTTTACAACGGTAACCAAGGAAACACTGTATCACTGCTGTTCATAAGCACTTTGTTTACAGCGATAACCAAGGAAACACTGTATCATTGCTGTTCATAAGCGCATTGTTTACAGCGGTAACCAAGGAAACACTGTATCACTGCTGTTCCATAAGTGCTTTGTTTACAGCGGTAACCAAGGAAACGCTGTTCATAAGCGCTTTGTTTACAGCGGTAACCAAGGATACACTGTATCATTGCTGTTCCATAAGCGCTTTGTTTACAGCGGTAACCAAGGAAACACTGTATCACTGCTGTTCCATAAGCGCTTTGTTTACAGTGGTAACCAAGAAAACACTGTATCACTGCTGTTCCATAAGCGCTTTGTTTACAGCGGTAACCAAGGAAACACTGTATCACTGCTGTTCCATAAGTGCTTTGTTTACAGCGGTAACCAAGGAAACACTGTATCGCTGCTGTTCCATAAGCGCTTTGTTTATAGCGGTAACCAAGGAAACACTGTATCACTGCTGTTCCATAAGCGTTTTGTTTACAGCGGTAACCAAGGAAACACTATATCATAAGCGCTTTGTTTACAGTGGTAACCAAGGAAACACTGTATCACTGCTGTTCCATAAGCGTTTTGTTTACAGCGGTAACCAAGGAAACACTGTATCACTGCTGTTCCATAAGCGCTTTGTTTATAGCGGTAACCAAGGAAACACTATATAGCTGCTGATCCATAAGCGCTTTGTTTACAGCGGTAATCAAGGAAACACTGTATCATTGCTGTTCATAAGCGCATTGTTTACAGTGGTAACCAAGGAAACACTGTATCACTGCTGTTCATAAGCGCTTTGTTTACAGCCTTAACCAAGGAAACACTGTATCATTACTGTTCCATAAGTGCTTTGGGAAACAACCTTGATGAGGTAACGGTCCTGTTCCACTCGTGAGACCTCATCCACCACCATGGACTTCCTCTGCTCCCTTGTGGCTTTGGACCAAAACTGGACTGGCTCTCCTCAGCCCAACCCTGCTCGGCTGTGTTGGACTCTTCCCATGACCTCCTTGTGTTGTAGCCTGTTAACGGCTTGGTCAACCTCCTGCTGGGCCCTCCATCTATGCCCAGTGCGGATGGTCACCCCTGTTCTCTTCACTGCTTCTTCCCTGGATTCCTTTAGCTCGAATACAAGATGGGTCTTCTCCTGCTTGTATCCGAGGTTGATGAACTTCAAAGGAAGCTGAAGAGCATTTTTGCCAAAGAGGCCTGTGTCAGTGAAGCAGCGCGGGAGGCCCAACCACTTCCTAATGTAGGTGTTGGAGATGGTGTCCATCCTGCTAGCCAGGGATGATGGTATTTCGGACACCTTCAGAGGCCACATCACCCGCTGGAAAAGTGTGAACTGGTAGCACCATACCTTCAGTTTCCCAGGAAGCTGGCTGCTGTCAATTTTTTCGAGCCCCTCTCTTAGCTGCTTCTGCACCAACTTCCCCACCTGTCTGTCGGAGAGCTCTGGAGTATACTCCCTTCCAAGACTTCGGACGGATTTCTCATTCAGCAATGGTATCTTCTCCCCTCCTGCTGTGAACACCGTCCTGTCTTCCCTCACCCCTTTCCTGATTGAAAGTCTCCTAGACTCCGAGGGCTTAATCTTCATCCTAGCTCACTGTATCAGCTCGTCAAGATGCTTGAGCAGCCGGGCTGTGCATGGAGCTGTCTGTAAGATGGTTGTCACATCATCCATGTACCCTCTCACTTCCTCCTGATGGAGATCTCAGCCCTCTGGCCATCTGTCTTGCTCCGATGAGGATGATTTCAAAAGCTGCCACAAACAGGATAGGGGATATTGAGCAGCCCATGGCAATACCGACATCTGCTGCCATCCAGTCATATGGCCATGGAGAGAGAAACACATTCGCAGGTTGTTAAAATACTTGGCTATGATGGTAATTACACACGCTGGAACGTGGAAGAATTCCAAAGCAACCTCAACCAGCTTATGTGGTACTGAGCCATAAGCGTTCGCCAAGTCAAGCCACACCACGTGAAGTTCACTCTTCTCTCTTTTGGAACGTTGTATCTGCTCCCAGATCACGGATGTGTGTTCAATACATCCTGGAAAACCTGAGAGCCCAGCCTTTTGACAACTTGTGTCGATGTAGTGGTTGTTGCTGAGGAAACTGGTCATCCTTCTAGCCAAAACTGAGAAAAACAGTTTCCCTTCCACGTTCAGCAAGGCAATGCTCCTGAACTGATTTATGGTCGTGGAATTCCGCTCCTTAGGAATGAAGATTCAACTGCCTCTTGCCACTCAACTGGAATGGATTGGTTCTTCCACACAACCCGTATGAGCTTCCACAAAATCTTTGTCACCTGTGGGCACAGGCTGGGTTGGGAGGTATTGAATGGGGACCTTGGGGAAACTGGACGTGGCACATAACCTGGTGAGCTGAGTGGTATATCTTTGGCTGCATCCGTATACTGGCCCTTGATATGGAACACATGTACTAAAAAAAAAAAAAAAAGTATAACCTAAATGCACTGTAAGTCGCTTTGGATAAAAGCGTCTGCTAAATGCATAAATGTAAATGTAATGTAAATTATATAATGTTCCAGATCCTCTTTAGTGATGGCCAGCTTACCACGCCGCTTCTCTTCCAGCAGCTGGCGGGCATGCTTGAAAGGGTCTTTGAAGAAATTCTTCCTTTCCTTCTCCTTCCGTTTCCTCCGCCTCCTGATCCATTCTGCCCGACGTAGCTTGGCCAGCCTCTGCTTAAGATCATCCCATATCAGCTTAGGCCTTATTTTTTCTCTGGGGCTGCTTTCCTCCACCTCTTCTTGAGGTGATGCCTGTCTGATATGAGCAACTCAATGTGTCTTTCCCTCTGTTCTCTCTGTCTTGGGGCTATGGTTTGTTTGGATATACACTCTCCAAACCTCTCTCTGCACTCCTCGTATATGATGTTTCCCATCAAGTTTAGCTTGTGCTCAACCGTTCCTCGCAAAGAATGTTGCAGCACTCCACTGAGGTGCTCATCGAGCCTGCACCAAACCTCTTGCATATTCGCCTTTGGCCACTTGACCTTGATGCACCTTTCTAGATGCTTGCGTTGACTTCCTGGTTGTGTGACTTGTGAGGGGACAGTGCGCATCTCGCTCTCACGGCTTGCCTCCTTCTCTTCTCCTTCATCTGCTGAGGTTGCCCTCTCAGCACTGTCGAGTCCTGCTGCGCTATGGTTTGCTACCAGGCTTTGGGTCCCTTCCGTCTGACCTGCCGAAGCAGTGCGATTGTGCTGTTTGGGCATCTTCCCACACTTCATCCTCTCTTGATGTATCCGCAAGCCTCTTGAGTGATGTCACCTTCTACCACCCGCATGTGCACTTCCAGAGGGACTTCTCATTGCCATTATCTGTTCCGTTCGTTACCGTGTGATCCGTCAAAGTAGGCCCATCTTCCACCCTGCCTCTCGGAGGGCTTTCGGGTTTTCTTTTCTTATTTCGTTTTGTTCGTCAGTTGGGGTGCTCCCTTGTGGGAAGCTTGTGGGTAAGGTGACTAACCACCCACAACTGGTGCGGTCTTTCCCACCGTCCGCCGGTCTTTCCCGACTGTCTGCATTAGTTTCTTTATATGAAGAGATTTATTTTATTTGTGTAACTTGCTTATTGGATTTGGGGTTTGTTTTTAAAATTTCAATTTAGTTTTGTTATTTCAATTTCACAAAGAAACGTGCAGCAACAGCCTAATAAAAGGACACCTCATTTACTGTATAATGTCTTCAATCTCATTTTGGGGAGAGAAAATCAAATCATGAAATCAAAATATTGAATCGTGAGTTGAGTGAATCGTTACATCTGTAATGTTCAGAAAAGAGACCTAATGGTCTCTTAAAGAAATAGCTCACCCAAAAATGAAAATTGTCATAATTTACTCTTACCCTCAAGTTATTTCAAACCCTCAAGACTTTTGTGTAACACTTTAGTATAGGGACCAATTCTCACTATTAACTAGTTGCATAGCTTTATTGGCTGTTTATTAGAATTTATAAAGCACATATTCTGCATGACCATATTCTACATCCCTAATCCTACCCAATACCTAAACTTAACAACTAGGCAAAAGTCATAGTTAATGGTTTGTCAATGGCAAGAATTGGACCTTAAAATAAAGTGTGACTGATTTCTGTTCCGCCATTGAAACAGATTTAATTTAGGCTTTTATTGACATACAAACACTGATCAACACACATTCAGAAACACATCAGATGAATCATCATGTCTGTCTGCTCTGCTGATCCCTCGTGATTGGCAGTAAATGCGATTGTTGACGTTTACGTCAGAGCCTCTGCAGTGTGTGTGTTTGTTTAGTAACGTCGTGATGACTTGATTGGATGCAGTACATGCACACTTGGGCTTGTTTGTTAACCAATTAGCCTGTGCAATTTATATGTGCCAAACTAGCTCCAAACCAGACAAAATTGTGTCCACCCGCCCAAGCCAATTCTACCTGCACAAGCCAATTCTACCCGCCCAAGCCAATTCTACCCGCGCAAGCCAAATCTACCTGCCCAAGCCAAATCTACCCGCACAAGCCAATTCTACCGGCACAAGCCAATTCTACCGGCACAAGCCAATTCTACCCGCCCAAGCCAATTCTACCGCCCCAAGCCAATTCTACCCGCCCAAGCCAATTCTACCGGCACAAGCCAATTCTACCCGCCCAAGCCAATTCTACCCGCCCAAGCCAATTCTACCCGCCCAAGCCAATTCTACCCGCACAAGACAATTCTACCCGCCCAAGACAATTCTACCCGCACAAGCCAATTCTACCCGCACAAGCCAATTCTACCCGCACAAGCCAATTCTACCCGCCCAAGCCAATTCTACCCGCCCAAGCCAATTCTACCCGCCCAAGCCAAATCTACCCGCACAAGCCAATTCTACCCGCACAAGCCAATTCTACCCGCACAAGCCAATTCTACCCACCCAAGCCAATTCTACCCGCCCAAGCCAATTCAAAACGACCCAATCTGGCAACATTGCTAAAAACTAGACTAGAGCCCCATCTGCTGTTAAAATCTAATCTCAGAATCGATTCCAGAGTGAGTCGCAATGCATTCGGATGATCTATCATCGGATTATCATCGCAGCCCTAATTAACACAATGCAAATGTCACTCAGAGTGCAAAATCGCCTCTGATTTCAGACTCTTGTCTGCTATCTCCAGGAAACTGTCTGCAAGTTAAAAGCATGTAGTGGATAGCCAGCATTAGATGCTGCAGGGGTTTAAAGGAACACCACTTTCTTTGAAAATAGGCTCATTTTACAACTCCCCTAGAGTTAAACCGTTGAGTTTCACCGTTTTTGAATCCATTCAGCCGATCTCCGGGTCTGACGGTAGCACTTTTAGCTTAGATCATTGAATCGGATTAGACCATTTGCATCTCGCTCAAAAATGACCAAAGAGTTTTGATAAAGTTCCTATTTCAAACTTGACTCTTCTGTAGTTACATCGTGTACAAAGACTGACGGAAAATGAAAAGTTGTGATTTTCTAGTCCGATATGTCTAGGAACTATACTCTTATTCCGGCGTAATAATCAAGGAGCTTTGCTGCCATACCATGTGTGCAGCAGGCGCAATTATATCACACAGCGCCTGAAAGTAGTCTAAATATATATATATGTATGTGGTGGTGAATAGATAGTTGTAAAATAGTGTTGTGTGTTCCCTGCTATATCATGTTCCTGTGTCTGGTCGTTCTGGTGCTCAACTAGCTACCTAGCTGAGGAGAGTGATTTTGCTACTTTCAGGGAGAGTAGGGAGGGCGCTGCGTAATATCATTGCGCCTGCTGCAAAATTATCAAAACACTTTGGTCATTTTTGAGCGAGATGCTAACGGTCTAATCCAATTCAATGATCTATGCTAAGCTAAGCTAAGCTAAAAGTGCTCCCGTCAGACACTGAGAGGGAGAAGAGCAGTGGGGAGAGAACGCAGCCCTCGGCTGGTGGTGCGGGGTGCTGGAATGGCTGCTGCCTGTCTGTCATTAGAAAACTGTAAAACTGATGGTGTTAAAAGCAACTGTTTAACTCTAGGGGAGTTGTATAATGAGCCTATTTTCCATTAAGACTCTCTCTCCACAGACGTGAGCCACAGTCTCTCTAATTTTTGGTTTCTTTGGGACAGGATGATTGTGGAACAGGCAAAGCTGCTGGAGGCTTAAACCTGGGGTCGCTGGGCCTGGTGCTTTCCTTCTTTTTGTTCTTTAATTTCTTCACTTATTTACAGCAGGTGTGTGGGAGAGGGGGGTTGCAGGTGTTAATGGTTGTGTGGAGAGGTGTTCCGGGTGTGGGGTGTTTTTTCACAAAGACATTCAAATCGCTAGTTTGTTGATTCACCGGGGATGGTGGTCGTAATTTGTAAAGTCACGGCTTTGACCGGCTCAGCACCGATCTCCTTTTTCAGGGAAGCTTTATCCCCCATCCTGACCTGGAGAAGGACGGTTGTCGTTGTTGTACGAGGACACATATCTTCACAGGATATATGATGTTACACCGACTCCGAGAACGAGGAGTACTCCGCTCCGCCAGCCCCGGTATCCTCGTCCTAAAGCGCGAACGCTGTCGGGATGTAATGGATTAGAAAACTTTAATCAGGGGAGTTGTATAATGAGCCTCTGTCTCTCTCTGTCTCTCTCACACAGGCAAAGCTGTGTTTGTACCCACAAAGGCTCGGCTGCTCAAACATGGAGAAAGACGACGAGGACGGCACCGACTGAGAAACGAGGAGTATCTGGTGTGAAAATTTAATCACCTCTGTTGTGTTTGTATCTCCCTGAGACCTACGACTTTAATTGATGCTTTTAAGGGACCACGTGGAGATTCAGAGCACGGGTCATTTTGAGGATAAACACATTTGATGATTATTTTTAACAGAAGCGTTGAAGTAGATTATTTATTTAGTTTTAATGAGGAACAGCTAGTCAATCTCTTCCAATAATTATCAGTCTGATAGCAGTGCAATTAATATATAACTAATCCAGGCATATTGAGTCATAGCATTTCTGTATGTTTGTGCCTTTATGTATTTCGCCTTCGGCAGCACCTATATATTACTACAGATGTGCCACATATTTAAGAGCTGCTGCTGTGATTTGAGTTGTTTTTTTTGCATCTGATTTAAGAGAAAAAAAGATGATTACTAATTGTCAAAGCTAATGTGAGATGTCTGATATTTGTTGTGATACTGAGGTTTTATTGCAAGAAAACTATTTTCAGTAACAATGTTATTTGTGTAATAAAGTGTCTGCAAAGCATCAGCTCTTTCTACCGGCTGTATGATGTATCTGCATGAATATTGAGAGATGATTGACAGCGTACTGCTCATCTTTATTGTGCTTCAGGGGACGAGGCTGGAAATACAGTACTCGGGCCTATATTTTGTTTAATTGAAGGCGGTGTCATATTAGTGCATTGATTCATGCGGTTATGAATCCTGAGGATGTATGAAATTAAGACTCCATGAATTAATATTATATCACTACACTACCAAAATAAACAACTTTAACTCTAACCTTTCACATCACCGTAAACATCAGGTTTCTAGCATGCACGTTTATAAATTAATATCTACAAATTATTCACTGAAAACATAATTTCACAGAAATTATAGATACAAAATCTGAACTGCAAAACTCTTCCTTTGTAATAAATCTCACAAATGTTGTCCAGATAGAAGATATTAATTACAATAACTATTTGAATGCATGAGATGATATTTAGTGTAATCTGTGGTTGATGAACGGTGGAGGAACATCACACTTTCGTCCCGTTGCTTTTCATTTTCAGATTAACACAAAACACCATCCATACACCAAGGCTGCATTTGTCTGATTTAAAAAATACAGTCAGTATTATATATATATATATATATATATATATAAAATAAAAAAATATATTATAACAGTTTAAAATTAGTGCTGGCAAACAATTAATCGCATACAAAATAATAGTTTTTCTTTACATAATATATCTGTGTATATGTATTATGTATATATAAATACACAGCATATTTGAAAATATTTACATGTCTATTCATATTATTTAGAAATATACATATGAACAATATATTTTTTTCTGAAATACATGCATGTGTGTGTATTTATATATATATATATATTATATACATTTAATATACACAGTACACACATATTTTATGTAAACAAAAACTTGTATTTTGTATGTGATTAACTGTTTGACAGCACTAGTTAAAATATTTACTTTTGATCAAATAAAGTAAAAAAAAAAAAAAAAACATGTTTTTTACTTTTAGCAGTAGCACTACTCGGACGTCCCAGAAGACCCGCTGCATGAGAAGACTGTTTAAATGCTTCAGTCATTCATGAACAAAGGTATATATGACACTTTGAATGATTTTAGGTAATAACGAGGCCCAGATTAAATCGACAGCTTTTTCGATGCAGATTTAGGCAGGACATTTTCCAGGGAATTAATTAAAGAGGACAAAATGTGTTTAAAGTGTGATCGAAAAATGCGGAACTGAAAGAAAAAGTAAACAAAGGTGTGCTATAGTTATCACTCAGCACACCATAAACAACATCATAACATATTGTTTCTTGTTTTACGTGCGCGTGCGTGTGTGTGTATTTTGGTACACATCGGTGTAATGAGCGTCTCTCTTCAGTGTTTCTAGTGCGTGCGTGGCTCTTATTTTATACGTGGACTTTCAGTTTGTAACGTTGTCATGTTCCTGTTAGTGCGAGTTTTCGTTGTGTTTTTAATATTTCGGGCCTGTCTCAACACCCACGCTTGCGGTCTGTGCGCTTAACCACTAGTCTGCTACATGACACACTTCCTGTATTTGGCCCAAGTGTTCAAGTGGACGTAAAGACCGAAGGCCTGTCCAAACACACACACTTGTGGTCCTGGCCACTTGAGAGCGTTTGCACGCAACAGGAAGTAAGCGTGCAACACTTAAAAATGACAAAGCCCTCCACACTTTCGAGGCTAAGCGTATCCCATCATGCATCATGTTCTGGAAAAAAATCATGCTCTCACAAGATGCTTCAGAAACCTTTCCAGTATTCATGATTATATATTACATGTAATTTGGTAGTAAATCGTAACTTTGCATGTTTTATTGGTGCAAAGATGAAAATGTGCAACTGCTCTTAATTAGAAGCACCATAATTACTAAATTTCGCTGTCTGTTATAAACACTATACCGAACATTTGGTTTATTTTAAATGCAAAGTGTTGAGAATCAAGCTCTTGTATTTGTACGTGTCCCATCCATCAGGTAACGCTTAAACGCTCTTCACACACTCACTTCAACACTCGGCCCAAATACAGGAAACACGTCATACAAGTAGACAAGTGTTCAAGTGCAAAGAGCACAAGTGTGAGTCGACGAGCCCGTAGAGCTTTTCTTTAACCTAAGCTTTATTTACATATTGTACATTTAAAATAAACTCCTACATTTCTGTTCAGTGGTTCTTGTGAAGGGCAGTTTAACCGTGACTGATAAAAAGCAGACACATACTCATCTCTGTATCAATACAATGTGCAAAACTGTACATTTAACATAATTTGTATGTGATATCTTATTAAATCAGCTGACATCTTGTGTTTTTGGGACACAGGAGTTCCTGAATGTGATGAATGATGGGATAGTCTTGATTTAAGAGCATTGAGCTTTGCCATGATCTGGCACATGCCTCGTGATTGTTTTTGTTGGTTTATTTGGTGTTTTTTTGCATCAATGGACAGGCTGCACTTCTCCTTCAACATCCTGGTAGCTGCTGTCTTTCAAAATACAGCTTTTAAAACAGCAATCTTAAGTATTACTCATCTGTATTTGATTTATTTTGAATCTGACATTGGCCAAAGTTCATTTGAACTGGCAGCATTTCTTCTCTTTTGCCATCATCCCTATTCAAGTGAATGGAGAATAAGATACCCAGCATCAATTCAGCTTGTACAGTATATACAGTGGGTACGGAAAGTATTCAGACCCCCTTAAATTTTTCACTCTTTGTTATATTGCAGCCATTTGCTAAAATCATTTAAGTTCATTTTTTTTTCCTCATTAATGTACACACAGCACCCCATATTGACAGAAAAACACAGAATTGTTGACATTTTTGCAGATTTATTAAAAAAGAAAAACTGAAATATCACATGGTCCTAAGTATTCAGACCCTTTGCTGTGACACTCATATATTTAACTCAGGTGCTGTCCATTTCTTCTGATCATCCTTGAGATGGTTCTACACCTTCATTTGAGTCCAGCTGTGTTTGATTATACTGATTGGACTTGATTAGGAAAGCCACACACCTGTCTATATAAGACCTTACAGCTCACAGTATGTCAGAGCAAATGAGAATCATGAGGTCAAAGGAACTGCCTGGGAACTACCTCGCAACGACCAGGCACTCTGTCCGTCTCCAGCCGACGTAAGGAAGACCCTATCTAGGATTAACCCATGCAAGGCTGCGGGTCCTGACAATATACCTGGCCGCGTACTGAAAGACTGTGCTGCACAGCTGACGGATGTGCTAACAGATATCTTCAACACCTCGCTGAGCCAGGCAGTCATCCCCACATGTCTCAAATCCACAACGATCATACCGGTACCAAAAAAATCACCTGTGTCCTGTCTAAATGACTACCGTCCCATAGCACTGACTCCAATCATAATGAAGTGCTTTGAGAGGCTAGTCATGCACAACATCAAAACCAGCCTCCCCAAACACACTCGATCCGCTCCAGTTTGCATACCGCCCAAACCGCTCTACGGATGATGCAATTTCCTCCACCCTCCACCTGGCTCTTACCCACCTAGAAAATAAAGACTCCTATGTTAGAATGCTGTTCATCGACTTCAGCTCAGCATTCAACACAATAATCCCACAACAGCTCATCAATAAATTAAGCCTGCTGGGCCTCAACAATTCCCTCTGTAACTGAATCCTGGACTTTTTAACCGGAAGACCTCAGTCAGTTCGGGTCGGCCACAACACCTCGAGCACTACCACACTGAGCACAGGTGCCCCACAGGGCTGTGTGCTCAGCCCGCTGCTCTTCACGCTGCTGACCCACGACTGCACTGCCAAGTTCAGCTCCAACCACATCATCAAGTTTTGCCGATGACACATCAGTGGTAGGTCTCATCAACAACAACGATAAAACGCACTACAGAGAGGAAGTGGCACAGCTGGCTGAATGGTGTGGCGCTAACAACCTGTCCCTCAACTGTGGAGAAACAAAGAGTTTGATGGACTCAGCAGCACTAAATTCCCCCTGGGGGTGCACATCACAGAGGACCTCACCTGGACCACCAACACCAGGTCTGTCTCCAAGAAGGCACAACAGCGCCTATACTTTCTCCGCCGGCTGAAAAGAGTAAGCCTCCCTCCACCCATCCTCACCACCTTCTACAGGGGTACCATTGAGAGCGTGCTGACCAGCTGCATCACTGTCTGGTACGGGAAATGTTGTGCAGCAGACCGCAAGACCCTCCAGCGGACAGTGAACACCGCTGCAAAAATCATTGGTGCCCCTCTCCCCTCCATCCTGGATATTTTCCTTACACGATGCTCCAGCAAAGCAAAAAGTATCGTGAAGGACCCCACCCATCCCTCCCACAGTCTCTTCCAGCTCCTACCCTCAGGAAGACGGTACCGGAGTATCAGAGCCCGCTCCGCCAGACTGCTCAACAGCTTTTTCCCCCAGGCTGTGAGAGCCCTGAACTCACATCACACCACCCCTCTCTGAAACCCCAAACAAACCCCTACATCCTGAAACATGGACTACCCCCCCCCCCCCCCCCCCCCCACCCACCACCTTACCACATCACAGGAAAAAAAACTGTTATTTTTGTGCAATTCAAGTGTGCTACGCACAGGTGAGCGGGCCTGCACAAGCCACCTGTAGCAACACACTCTCCTCTACATGCACTAGACACTTTCACACACCATTATGTGTACATAATCCCACAAAAGACTGATTGTAATATATGACTAATGTATGTATGTTTACTGGCTCATGCACCACAAATCACCTTACACTGTTTCCCAGCCAGCTGCTTGAATGTCTCTCTTTTTGCACATGTACAGTATTTGAGTCATCTGCACAGTTGTACAGTTTGTATTTGTTTTAGTTTATGTATAGGTAACCACTTTTATATATAGCATATGCATAGTCAAAGCTGACAGTAGGTTAGTTGTTTATAGGTTTATACTGTTTTACTTCGTGTTGTATATCTGTATTTATGTAGCACCGTGGTCCTGTGAGGCACGACATCTCATCCCACTGTATGTCCACACATGTAGCGGAATGACAATAAAGCTCAACTTGAACTTGAACTTGAACTTGAAGAGCTCAGAGACAGAATTGTGGCAAGGCACAGATCTGGCCAAGGTTACAAAAAAAATTCTGTTGCACTTAAGGTTCCTAAGAGCACAGTGGCCTCCATAATCCTTAAATGGAAGATGTTTGGGACGACCAGAACCCTTCCTAGAGCTGGCCGTCCGGCCAAACTGAGCTATCGGGGGAGAAGAGCCTTGGTGAGAGAGGTAAAGAAGAACCCAAAGATCACTGTGGCTGAGCTCCAGAGATGCATTCGGGAGATGGGAGAAAGTTGTAGAAAGTCAACCATCACTGCAGCCCTCCACCAGTCGGGGCTTTATGGCAAAGTGGCCCGACGGAAGCCTCTCCTCAGTGCAAGACACATGAAAGCCCGCAAGGAGTTTGCTAAAAAACACCTGAAGGACTCCAAGATGGTTACAAATAAGATTCTCTGGTCTGATGAGACCAAGATATAACTTTTTGGCCTTAATTCTAAGCGGTATGTGTGGAGAAAACCAGGCACTGCTCATCACCTGTCCAATACAGTCCCAACAGTGAAGCATGGTGGTGGCAGCATCATGCTGTGGGGGTGTTTTTCAGCTGCAGGGACAGGACGACTGGTTGCAATCGAGGGAAAGATGAATGCGGCCAAGTACAGGGATATCCTGGACGAAAACCTTCTCCAGAGTGCTCAGGACCTCAGACTGGGCCGAAGGTTTACCTTCCAACAAGACAATGACCCTAAGCACACAGCTAAAATAACGAAGGAGTGGCTTCACAACAACTCCGTGACTGTTCTTGAATGGCCCAGCCAGAGCCCTGACTTAAACCCAATTGAGCATCTCTGGAGAGACCTAAAAATGGCTGTCCACCAACGTTTACCATCCAACCTGACAGAACTGGAGAGGATCTGCAAGGAGGAATGGCAGAGGATCCCCAAATCCAGGTGTGAAAAACTTGTTGCATCTTTCCCAAAAAGACTCATGGCTGTATTAAATCAAAAGGGTGCTTCTACTAAATACTGAGCAAAGGGTCTGAATACTTAGGACCATGTGATATTTCAGTTTTTCTTTTTTAATAAATCTGCAACAATTCTGTGTTTTTCTGTCAATATGGGGTGCTGTGTGTACATTAATGAGGAAAAAAATGAACTTAAATGATTTTAGCAAATGGCTGCAATATAACAAAGAGTGCAAAATTTAAGGGGGTCTGAATACTTTCCGTACCCACTGTATATATATATGATGCATCCCCTTCCTTCCTCTCACTCAGACGGTCAATAGTATAATCAGTGTTGGGGGTAATGCAGTACAAGTAAGTAACTCTAGTTACGTAATAATATTACTTTTTTCAAGTAACTAGTAAAGTAACGCATTACTTTTTAATTTACAAGAAAATATCTGAGTTTTTTCCATTTATTGACTGACAGTGCACTGTGTGCACATGATGTTACTGTAGTTATAATCTAGACTAAATGTGAATGTGTATTAATTCATCCCACTCGCAAAAAACAGATTCAGTATTCATCAAAATTAATTAAAACAGTGAAATGCAAACTCAGAATATAACGCAAACCTGCAATAAATAAATATGTTAAACAACACAAATATATCTAATCTCATTTTAATAACCGATGTGTTTGCTGCTGACCTTTGATGATCCAGTTCAACCATACTAATAAGCAAAAATTACTTTAGATAAACTAACAATTGTGCTTCGTTGTTGTTTTATTGCTGAAGAGTGTTGAATCTTCTTCTGTGTTCTTCTGTACAGACGTGATTTACTCGTCCTTCAGACTGAGGTTTATTCATTACACGTTTTGGTGTGAAAGGCTTTTATATTTGCTATAAATATAACTTATTGTATTAAAAACAATCAAGCCCTGCTCAAATTTAAAAAGTAATGCGA
This sequence comes from Ptychobarbus kaznakovi, assembly GCA_027422405.1. NCBI lineage: Eukaryota > Metazoa > Chordata > Actinopteri > Cypriniformes > Cyprinidae > Ptychobarbus > Ptychobarbus kaznakovi. The sequence goes on along the minus strand of CM049796.1, from coordinate 20,402,539 downwards.
AAGTAACGCAAAAGTAATGTAACGCATTACTTTCCATAAAAAGTAACTAAGTAACGTAATTAGTTACTTTTTTAGGGAGTAACGCAATATTGTAATGCATTACTTTTAAAAGTAACTTTCCCCAACACTGGGTATAATGCTCTACATGAATGCAAGTGATGATCACAGTCATGTTTGGATTAACTGCTTCTCGCCATGAATATAGCCATCGATGCTGGAATAATGATAAGAAACAAACAAACAGGAAGTAGACTCAAATATGATGCAGATCCTACGAGTTATGAGACATGCTATGACACTGTAGAGGGTGTGTCTTTAGCTTACAAGAGAATAGAAATACAAAACACTTTAGATATGTTGCATATGAGATGGATTTGGTTTCTCATTTGAAGACATCTTAAGTGAAACAGCTCCATATTTAACGAAACACATCGATTGGTACCCAAGTATCATTTGCTAGTGTTGACAAACTAATTCAAATCAATTAATATTGCATGAGCATACTAGTAGGAATAGTAGGGTTTTATTTTTTACAGAAATAATAACATTGATGATGATTATGATGATATAAGCAGATTCTGTGGTTTTGATGTAGCCATACTATAATGTGATGTGACAAAAAAACAACAGAAAAGTACGGTTTGTAGCTTTAATGAGAATTAGTGTAGATTTAATTCATACAGTAACATATGATGAGCCTCAAAATCATGCTTTAGTTTTACCCTTGTTTGTTTTCTCATCGCTTAGATCAACACAAATTACAATCTTAGACATTGCCAAACTACAGGCGAAGTCACCGGTGTCACACATAACCAAAGAAACACTGCTAGATTGCACAACGTCTGAATAAAGTCTTTATTTGACCTAGTATCAGTGATACGTCATACCGAGATACATCAATACATAAGGCATACAATGAGATATTTGCATAACTGTCATTTCAATGTAGTGTTAGTTTTATCCTAAGAGAAAATGATCACCAGGAACACGAACGCTAAAGGGTAACTCGTTCTGTTGCATATTGTTAAAAATATGAATATTCGTAATGCCATAATCATTACATGTCAATGCCATAACGCACCTTGGCACACATTGTTCATCATTTCTAAGCAACACTGTGTCTATGCTGGACGCGAGCGAAATCGAAGCGGCAAACCTGCGTTTATTTGATCCAAAGTGCAGCAAAAGAGTCATATTTGTACTGTTTAAAATAGCTGCTTTCTGTTTGAATATATTATAAAATTGTGTTTATTTCTCTGATGCAGCGCTGTATTTTCAGCATCATTACTCCAGTCTTCAGTGTCACATGATCTTCAGAAATCAGTATAATATTTAATAAAGAAACATGTATTATTATGATGATGTTGAAAACAGCTGAGTGTAATTGTTCAGGTTTCTTTGATGAATAGAAAGTTCAGAAGAACAGCATTTATCTGAAATATAATTTTTGTAACATTGTAAATGTCTTTATCATCACTTTTGATCAATTTAAACCATCCTTGCTAAATAAAAGTATTAATTTGTATAACTTCTTTCCCCCCAAAAAAATTATTAAATAAAAAAATTATACTGACTCCAAGCTTTTTAATGGTATAATGTTACAAAAGCTTTCTTTGGATCTTTCTATTCATCAAAGAATCCTGAAAAAAATTGTTTTTTAAATATTGATAATAATGTTTCTTTATTAAATATTAGAGTGATTTCTGAAGATCATGTGACACTGAAGACTGGAGTAATGATGCTGAATATACAGCGCTGCATCATAGATATAAACACAATTTTATAATATTTTAAACAGTACAAATATATGACTGCTTTTGCTGCACTTTGGATCAAATAAATGCAGGTTTGGTGAGCAGAAGCGATCTAGTGTAATATCCACATTTGAACACGAAACATGCATGTGTTTCAACACAACAGTCATTACAAGCCGTCGTTCTGGCTCTGAAGGCACGTGGCAGTGTGAAAAGTCTAGTGTTACCGTACACATCCGGCGTAAACCCGTTCAAATGAGTTCCCATTCAGTCTCCAGAGCGCCAGCGTCTTTTACTGAGGTCGGTAGCCGCTCTTCTGCGGCATGTAAGATAAATCGGAGGCGGGTGGGTCCTCGGCGACGGGAGACGCCTCCTCCTCCGGCACCGGACAGAAGGTCTCCTCGCACTCCGGCTCCAGCTCTCGGCCGCGTCTGAAGTACGAGCTCCTGGACTGGCTCTCGCTGAGGTGGTCCGGATGCTCCTCGCAGTCCAGCAGCGGCTGAGTGGACTCGGAGCGAGCGAACGCCGGAGGCTGGTGGCTGGGAGTCTGGCCCTTGTAGCCGCTGGCCAGGACTGAGGAGTACTGCACGGTGCTGGCCGTGGTCTGGCCCGAGTCGCCTTCGTCGCTGTCCGACACGCTGTGCCGAGGCGAAGACATGCAGGACGAGCCTCCGATGCCGCTGCTGTGCTCATCCGACAGATACTTGTCCTTCTTTAGCGGCAGCACGCCTTTGTCTTCCTCGCACAGAGACTTGCCATCGAACACGTCCACCTCCACCACGCTGACGTCTTCTTTGGGCAGGTCGGCCTGGAAAGGGACAGAAGCTGTTAGCCTTGGGTCAAAATGGCTGAAAACTCAATTCGAATTTTGTACTTAAATATGATCAATATTCAAATTTAAAAGGCGTGATTTCAGTTTGAGTAAAAATGCTCTTTTGAGGCCACAAGAGGCAAAATATTACTAATGCATGGTTCCTCAAAGCATAAAATAACACAACTATTTTTGAAAAAATGCATAATGTTTATACACTATTTAAGGGATGCGCCGATATGAAAATATTGGCCGATACAATAACCGATAATTCTTTATATTTGAAAGCCGATAACCGATATGTTGGTCGATAAATCTATAAACAAACTTTTATATACTTTTTGAGAGCCTGATTTAAAAAAAGGTCTAATCATTAAAAGCCACATATCAAACAATTCAACATAAGCAGCTTAGTTTGAACAGAGTAAGTTTAAAAATATATTTTACTCTCCCATTACCAAATTTCGCCCTATAAAAGTCTCACAAATAAAATAAAATAATGCATTAATACTGCAAACAAGTCATTGGACATCATTATATGTGTAAAGAATCAAAATAGTACAGTAATGTTCTTATTATAATTAAATACATAAAGGCTACATAGTTATAATTATGTAGCCTTTATGACAGATTTGCTCTGCACATAAGTGTATTGTCCTTTTCAAAGTGATTCCAATCATATTTCAAGCATTTCAAAACCATCGTGGCGAACAGCGCACATCTGATGTGTCTCTGAAGGAAATAATGCTCTATTTATCGGCTTCAAGATATCGGCCAAATTTTCTTATCGGGCCGATAACCGATAACAGAAAAAATTGGCATTTATCGCACGATACCGATATGGTGGCCGATATATCGTGCATCCCTACACTATATATAATTAATTAGCTCAAAATGGCTAAAAACTCAATTCGAATTTTGTACTTAAATATGATCAATATTCAAATTTAAAAGGCGTGATTTCAGTTCGAGTAAAAAAGCTCTTCTGAGGCCACAAGAGGACGTATCGAGCAAAATAATACTAATGCACGGTTCCTCAAAGCATAAAATAACATGACTATCTTTGAAAAAATGCATAATGTTTAAACACTATGTATAACTAATTAATTTGCTTAAACAATTAGAAACAAAACCGCATCATGTATGCATTGCACAGTTTCATACAAAGGAAGGGAAACCAATCACGGAGTACTTTTTCATTTAAAAACAGTGGGATGGGGAAAAACACCTGGAGACGTGTTTTTTAAAAGTTGAACTTGCATTAATTTTGCATGCTTTCTAAACGCGTGAGACGCGAGAGCAACGCTGATAGATATCTATAAAGGAAATGTGATAAATGTTTGTTCTGTGTGAACGGCTTGGTTTCAGTTTCGCTGTAAACAATCAAACTGCTGTGTACATGCCCAAAAAACCTCACAACGAGACTTACATCGGCAGCCCACTACAATTTGTGTTGCTAAATTTTTGCCTTTTCAATTTCTTTTTCTTCCAATTTTCACCTGATCCCTTAGTATTTTTCTAGCAGCCTAGCGTGAGAACAATACTAAAGGGACTTTTACAACAATTTTCTTTCATCTAAATTATACAAAAGAGGAAACCAAAGATGACTAGCAGTACACATATCACGTGGATTAATTTAGCTGCTATTTGCAATTGTTCAATTGAATAATAACAACAATAATTGAATAAGTGTTAATTGTTAAGTGTTCATTTATTGCACCTTGTTAGCTTGTACCTGTGATTGTTTGTACACTGTAAAAAAAAAATCAAATATGTAAAAAATGGAAACGTTAGTAATTTTCATTACATTGTGCATTATCCGTTGTAACCTGAATACAATAGTACAATGCATTGGCAGGGAATACACCTGTAAAAAAATCAATTAATCTACATTAACATAGTAGATTGTGCCCGTCATGAATCACTCGAAGAACAATGAAGATCCAAGTGCAGCTTTATTCTTCAAAAATAAGAATCCAAAAAACAAGACGAAGGGCAAAAACACAAGAATCGTCCCCGAGGAAATCCACAACCCAACGCAAACACCAGCAGAAACAGAGAAACAATACTGCAGCAACAAGGGCTCACAGAACAGATCTATATATACGTAACTAACGAGACTAATTGTCATGACTTCGGTCTGATCAGCAGCTTGTTGTGTGTGTTTGTGTCTTGTCGTTTGTACGTGTTTGTTGTTGAGATCACATGGGTTTTGTTTTGACAGTTTGCCATGTGCTCATTGTCTTTGTGATTCCCCTCCCCATCGTTATCTCATTAACTACTTCAGCTGCCATCACACCTGTGACTAGTTTATCCATCTATTCTCCCTCTATTTAAGGCCCCTTCGTGTGTAGTCTTGTGTCTGACCGTTGTGGTGTGAACACGCTACGCTTTGCTCGTGACCAACTTTCAGTTTCCTGCCGTGTTTTCCTAGGCTCCCAGTTCAGTTTAGTGTTTACAGTTTGCCTTCCCATCTGTCTCCTCTCTGCCTCTCGTTTCTCCAGTTCTCTGTTCCTCAGTTCCTGTCCTGGCGCTCCTGGAGCTGTGTTTTGTGGCTTCTCCACCCCTGCACCTCATGTTGATGTTGCAATGAAAATGATCATGTCCAGGTCATAATGGACCACAAAACCAAAAGAACAAAATTTGTTAAAACAACAATTTATAAAATTTGTTTAATTGTGAGATTGTTAATGACAAGAACTTTCCTTCCCTTTTAAGGTCTAATTCTTGCTATTAACAAACCATTAATTAACCTAATTAGCTGCTTATTAATAGTTAGTAAGCTAGTTGTTAAGTTTAGGTATTGGGTAGGATTAGGATTGTAGAATATGCTCATGCAGAATATGTGCTTTATAAACAGCCAATATGTTAATAACAGGCATGCTAATAAACAACTAGTGAGAATTGCTCCCTATACTGTTACCACTTAATCAATTATTTTCAATTTAATTTAGGCTTTTATTCACATTAATCAACACATACACAGACATGAGGTTTGTTTCAAGCAAGTATGGCTGAGCTGGCATTTATGTGCTCTCTATATGTACAATGATCAATGCCTATATGTGTATTTATATTACTTTCACCGTGTCTTTATTAACTTTTTAAAGTGTCAACATTTTAGGTGAATTGATTTTCAATGGAGGGACAGAAGCCACTCTGGTTTCATTTACAAATAACTTCATTTTTTCATTACGCATATAAATATGAACAACTATATGTTTAAATACAGCACAACTACTGGACAATATATGTGCATACTGCCAGGACATCTTCATGAAACCATCTTTAAGGTGGTAATTATTTTAAGATGAATTAGTAATTTTTTGGACATGTTTTGTGATTCCCCCATGATCTGGGCTCCTTACTGACCTTGACGGGGAAATCAGGTGACCAGTGGGCAATGGAGCTGACCGACGGGTCTGGAACCTGCGGCCACAACAGCTTCTTGATCCTGAAAAGAGTCCAGAAAACAATGAGTGCAAACACCACACAGCACCATTCACTGCTGTTGACATAGCTACTCTTCACAATACATTACGAATAACTTCTGCTTCTTTATTCAATTAAGCAATGCAAAATAAATCATAATGACTTTAATGCACCTTTCATTTGGTGCAAGTTACTTAAAGAGCATGCCATTAGTTTCTCAATCCTATATTTTCTATATTTCAACAATCCTTCCCTATTTTGAATGGTGACCAGGAACTGTGAAGAAGTGACAAAAGTAGCATTAAAAGCATCATAAAATTAGCGTTGCACTAAAATAGCCACCTACGGGATGAATAGCATTCAGTCATATCTGAATATGCTCATAATACATGTGGTGCATTGTGATCAGTTACATCTATAATAGGAATCAATTATGCTTGGTATCACTGACACTAAACCTGATGTGATGCCGTATTAAAATATACAAAGAAGAACGAGAATCAAAGATTTGCCAGAGAAACAATCACATTTTATAATTTTTTAAATCATAAGACTAGCTTTATGGTGCATTTTGGTGCCTTTCTTCATTTTGAATGTCAAACAGCACCTGGTTATCATTCACTGTCATTAACTAGAAAAGAGCAGCATGAACATTATGCACACAAATTATGTTTTTGTCCTTTTTGTAGCTCGACAGATGTGTATCTGCATCGAAGTAGAAAACGTGACTAGTGTGTTTTTTTATTAATTATTTTAGTAACACTTTAGAATAGGGAACACTTATACACTATTAACTACAACGTATCCCCCTTAATAAATTCCTAATTAGCTGCTTATTAATACTTAGTGCGGTAGTTTTAGGAAGAATTAGGGATGTGGAATAAGGCATTAACGTGCTTAATTATTACTAATAAATGCTAATATTCTAGTAATATGCATGTTAATTAGAAACAAGTTAAAGGCCCTAAATTAAAGTGTTACCATTATTTTAATTAGACTTCTAAATTGTGTACAATGACACATAGTTGACAAAGACTAGCAATTAGCCAATCTTTTACATGCATTTCCAGACCAATGCTTCTCTGAAGTGAACTGAAAGTTGAATTCTTGCGTTGTGTTTCATTTTGAGCGGTGAAAAGCACTGACTCACACTTCTCTCTTCCGAAGACAGAGCATTATGAAAAAGACGGTCAGGAACAGGAAGCTGAGGCAAACCACCACAACAATCACCTCCACCTCTCCATCACCTGCAATCAAGAGAGCATCAGCATAACTCACATCCTTCAGCAGCTCAACGTACTTCTGCATCAACAAGCATTCAAATGAGGATGAAAGACTTACCGTACTTCATCGTTTTGAAAGTACACTCCGTGCCTTTGACCGAGCCTGCTTCTGTTGACGCCGTGACGTAAACCACGTAATCGGTTTCACTGGCCAGATCCGTCAGCACGTGTGAATGGACGTTAGGAGCCACCGTCACTGCCAAACACATTCGACACAGATCAGCTCGAGAAATCAGCACACATCACACATTCGGCACGTGTTGAACATACCTTTCCATTGCTTCTTGTTCCCGAAGGCACAGAATATGGTGTAGTTCGTGATGAATCCCCGCTGGCTGTCCAGAGGAATCTCCTCCCACGTCAGCTCGGCACTGTTTCTCTTGGATTTTGTCACGGTGACAGTAGGACCCTCTAATGGAGCTGGATAAACAACAACTGTTATACGAGTAGCCCTGTCACAATAATCAATATATCGACGTATCACACAATATATGTGACCCTGGACCACAAACCAGTCTTAAATATCAATTTTACGAAATTGAGATTTATACATAATCTGAAAGATGAATAAATAATATTTCCATTGATGTATGGTTGGTTATGATAGACAATATTTGGCTGTGATCTGGAATCTGAGGATGCAAAAAAATCTAAATATTGAGAAAATCATCTTTAAAGTTGTTTAAATGAAGTTCTTAGCAATGCATATTACTAATCAAAAATTAAGTTTTGATATATTTACGATAATACATTTACAAAATATCTTCATGGAACATGATCTTAATATCCTAATGATTTTTGGCATAAAAGAAAATTGATAATTTTGACCCATACAATGTATTGTTTGGCTATTGCTACAATATACCCGTGCTACTTATGACTGCTTTTGTGCTCCATATGTACATGACCTCAATCATTTTTGGTGACGCAATATATCGCCCATTATATTTACATTAAAATGAGTGTCACCATGTTTTGTGCATTCCACTTGCCTGTGTCTTTTGCAGCTTCTCGTACATAACGCGGTGTAGTCATGAGGTGCTCATTCACATTTAAAAGTGCTTCTACAAAATAAGTTTCATCAGCAGATATGGTCTTGTTTAGGGATCTGACGGCTCAGTAGTGAGTGATTGTGTTTTTCAGCAACAGTGTGCACTCTTAATTTACAGAGAAATGTCAAATCTCCAAACACAATGGAAAAATATCCATACAAGTTCTTTGTGCGTTTTTCTACTTGTTACCTTACACCTTTTTTTAATAAAATGTTTATTTATTATACATTCAAGTCTTTTAAGGTATCTAATATGTTGATACTTAATATCCATGATCTAAGCATTCTTAAAACCGATAGTTCCGGTCCTTGATTCTGATTGGTTGAGCCGCGTTCGTTGTAAATTACACTACAAACATACACCTTTGCTTTACTTTGTGTGTTGCTTGGCAACCACTTTGCTCCAACCACAACTGTTTCTGAGGAACTACATTGTTTGGTGGAAGAATACGTGTTTTTATTAATATCATTACACTTTATGTGCTCTGTTTTATTTTGTGAAACCTTACTACGTCTATGAAATAACGTTTTATAAAAGTTATAAGCCCCGTGAAGCCGTGGTTTAGTGAATTTATAACAACTCCGCTTCACGTTGTGCCTAACAACGCCCCTTAGCTGTTATAAATTCACTGTAAACCACGGCTTCTTGGGGCTTTTCGCTTTATTAAGAATTAAAAGTTTGTTGACATTTGAAAGTGTGTAGGCCTTCTTGCATTATTATGCATTATATATTAAGTGGCATGAAATGGTCTTGACAATAAAATTGCTTATTGCAATTATTTATGGGGCAATATATCACACAACAAAAAAGTTGTGACAGGCGAGTGTGCTTCAGTACATGAGAAAATTGCGTAAGATTTAAGATACATACCTCCTTGTTGAATGTAGGCTGGTCTGGTTACTGGACGTCCTGCTTGGAAGTGCCTCTGGATCTTGTAAATTGGATACACTGATATATTGTACAGCTTGAATTTCTCCAAATCAGCTTGGGAAAGAGAAAAGGACATTTGGTCACCTGCATTGCTCCCAAAACGTTGTGTTTCACAGTGAAACTGCAACAGCAGACATCCGGTTCACACTTGCTTCTGTAACAGACCTGCGACTGATTTCTGCCTCACCACATTGCTTTGGCAACAATTATAAAGTATTTATCACTTTTTGGCACTTGGCCAATAACAGGATTACATTCTGAAACCATGCATATTTTTTAAATGTTATATTAAATGTTTTAGCATTGAGCCAAGAACAGACTGCAAGACTTGCAGAGCTTCCTTTCCTTTGCTTTTGACGTCACGCATGCAAAATGAACATGCAATACTTCCTGTGGCTCAGTGGTAGAGCAATGTGTTAGCAGCGCAAAGGGTTGTGGGTTCAATTCCCAGGGAACACATGTACTGACAATAAATGCATAGCCTGTAAGTCGCTTTGGATAAAAGCGTCCGCTAAATGCATAAATGTAGATGTAAAATAGCTCTCGGTTATACTGTAAAGCTGAATGGCTATAGTTAAATATTAGGAAAAAATATCAATTTCCTGGAGACATCAATAGTATTGGTATCAGTGATACTCGCCTTCAGTCATAGAAAGATATTAGAAATGTACCGTCTTTATGTTGTTTCTACATTTATTTGAAGATTGATTGTGAAATTATTGCAATGTAACGTGTATTTAAATTTTTTAATGCTAGATGGGATTAACCGTAATTAATTTCAGAAAAAAATTGACAATTAATTAATTAGTTAATTGACCGCATTATTATTTGAATTTTCATCTGCTGACTCAGTGGCACATCTGCAGGATGAAGTTAAAAATACGAAATGTGCAGATTTGAGCCGAGCGTGTTACATCGTTATTGGTAGCTGATTAGTGACTATTTTATTTAAACAACATTTATTCAGGCTTGAAAATGACATTTTGTGTGTAGAAGTTATAACGTATGCTCAGTGTTGGGTGTAATGCATTACTAAGTAATTGATTACTGAAAATTGAATAACTTTTCCCTTGAAAAATAAAGTCATTTAATTACAGTTACTTCTGATGTAATTATTGACTATAACACAATTCTATATAAACACATAGTAGATTAAACATGATAAAATATACTGTATGTTTCTAATGTAACCTCCCTCTAAATACTCTGGTCAGTTCAAGAATAATTTATACAATTTTACATGTTTGTGTTTTTAAATTAAAAGACTAGTTTTACGTCTATCCTTGTATTGTTCAACTGGTCGAGGAATACATTAGACTTAACTTCTAATTTAATTGAACTTAAAACAATCTTCACATAAACCCATTATAAGACATGTCATATGTAGTTACTTCAGCAAGTAGGAAATATACAGAAATTGAATAAAGTTATTAAACACATATTCTCTAAATTAAATCTAGATGCTAGCTAGCTACTAAAGATATTGAACAGTTACTGTCTCTTTTTTCTGTTGTTCTTCGATGAGCAGACATCATAGCAGCTGGTTATTAGGTTATTCGGCTGCTGTTACTTTAAGAGCTGCCGCTGCTGAACGTGACGCGGATCTCATGCTTGTAGTTTATTCGCGCTTAAATATGAAATGATACAGGCTACAGAGGCGAAGTGAGCGTCTGAACAGTCTCCCGTTTGATGTGCTTGTAAAGACATTGTGTCTAAATAAATTACAGAAGCAGTAACTGTGAGTAGGGTGGCCAACCCTAGCGTTAATTATTTTCAACTCTGTTAAACTGGAAAAATGTATAATATGCGTTAACACCATAGACTGTAAAAAACATGGACGTAGTGTCTGTGACGTCACCCGTAGGTTTCTGAAGAGCATTTTTTAAGCTCAAAGTGGGCGGAGACAGCCGTCGCCATCTTGGCTGCGCGTCACTCCCGGATAATCGAAAGTGGGCAAAAAGGCGGGATGTGGGTGGAGCTGGTTGATTAAACCACGCCCACCTAGCTCGACAGTGGTGACTGCAGCGGCAACCTGTCACTCAAGTGGCCACGCCCCTAATTATGCTGAAATTTAAGGTTTAATATAATTTATAAAGTTTATAGTTATAAAAAAGCACCCCCCTCACAGTTGTCATAGAGAGCAAAATTAGCTATATAGATCAAAATAATTTTTTGCACCAGCTTGTAAACATGTTTTTTTCTGCTGTAAAGTTGGGCATTTTAACATGAGGAGTCTATGGGATTGACTCCCTTTTGCAGCCAGCCTCCGCCGGCCAGTCGATGAATTGCAGTTTTAGTCACTTCCGTGTTGGCTTCACGAGAGAGAGCGGGAGGTTGTCGCTTGGTTAACAAGCTAATTTTGACAGCACTAGTAAATAAACATACACAGTTTCCACATTAGTCAGAGCTTCAGAAACAGAGAGCTGGTACCGTTTAGTGTGGCATTGGTGACATTGTTAGGGACTCTCTGCCAGCCGGCCTGCAGGTCTGATTGATGCACAGCCGGAGGGATTTTCACCCACTCCAGCAGGTATTCGGAGAGATATAAGCGGGGAAGAAGAGTCCACTTCACCTGCAGCTTTTCATCACGCACCGACCAGCTCATATCCTCCACGCCAGGAAGCTCTGCCAAATCACAAACGCTTCACACATTACACCTTCCACATGCCCCTACAAAGCAGTTTTACTAAATATACACTAAACATACACTATATTGCCAAAAGTAACGGGTCACCCCTTCTAATGAAAGGTTTGACTACTTTAGTAATTTCCATGAGTACAAATCTTAATGTTTAAGCATATAATGATATTGTAGGGAATTTTAATGTTATATCAACAGTTTGGACAGCACCCTTTTCTATTCTAACATGACAGTGTCTCTGTGTATAAGACAAGAATCAAAGAGAAATGATGATTCAGTCAGTGTGGAAGAACTTGACTGGTCTGCAGAAAGCAGCTGAACACCTCTGGTGTGACTTTAAATGAGACAAAAACTCATCACCTAACACCTATGACTTGTACATATGGGTACAGTCATTTCATACACTTCAAAACTGTTGCAACAGAGGTGGAAATACAATTTTTAAGTACATTCATTTCTTCATTGCCACAGTTTGGAAGTGCCTTTTTCTCTTCTAAAGAAGGAGGTGTCCAGTACTTTTGTCCATATAATGAATGTACAAGTCATTGGTGTTTGGTGATGAGTCTGTATCGCGTCTCTTGTCAGTGTCTGCGCTTGCTTGGCCATGTGTTGCCATCGGCTAAAAACACATCTCTTCCATCTTTATTTGACCCTCAAACTCTAGCACGCTCTATTCTAATTCTATTTTATCTAATCTGTCTTCTTTTTATTTAAAAAAACACACATTTGACCCTCTATCAATTGCATATTTATTCTCTAACTGCTAGCTTTTCTTGTCAAACTAACACTAGGTTTCTTTTTTCGATATTCTATATACTCGTTTTCTTAAAAAAAACCTTCCTACGTGTACTGCGTTAGGCTAACCAGGACTTGTAATAGCACTTGCATGTTGTTGCTCTTTTGTTGGTTTTGATTGCTTCTATAATGTCCTCATTTGTAAGTCGCTTTGGATAAAAGCGTCTGCTAAATGACTAAATAAAAAAATAAATGTAACAAAGCCTGGTTCAAGTGCCCAAAAGTGGTGCTGCATTTATAGCACATTCTTTATCAAAAAAGGGGCACAACTGAGCAGAACCACAAACTCAAAACCACTGCAGGCTTTAACATACCGTGATCTGATCTTGGAATGAACAAAGTTGCTTTAGGAGACACTCCAACTGAATTGTTCACAGTTAGTTCAATACTGGCAGTTTTTCCAGCCGGCAGCTCCATCGAATACGTCTGGCTGAGCTTATCTGCGCTTATATAGTGGCTTTCAAGCATCTCGTAACCTTGGCTGATATTCAAGTTATACGCCAGTATTTTTCCATTAGCTTTTACAGGAGCCTGCAAGAGAAGACAACATGAAAACATTCACTATTTAACATTACACTACACAGATTCACAGCCTGTGCAAATACTATTATGGTTATTTTAGCACCTGTAAGATGGAAAAGGGAATTTACCTTCCATATTAATGTGACATTTCTACTATTAGAAGAGGGCTGAATGATTCTCCAAAGATCGGGCGCGCTTGCAGGCTCTGAGAAAATAAGATGGTGTAAAAATGGCCTGATGAGTATTAATAAGATTCAATCACGTTTCGCAATGCTGGGAAGTAATTAAACAGTGATGCTATGCTACTAGTTAACTATGTACTTCAGTAGCCTGACAGTAGATCAGCTGTTTTTAATGTCATACTGTAGGAAAGTCTGATTTAATCTGTTTAACTGGTAAATCATATTTATCATAAATAAATTCCAATTAATATGTGAGTCTAATAAAACAATGTGTTCTCCTTAAAACAACACATTTTGCCAAAAGGTGATAAGTTGTAAAGATACGCTAATTTAGTAGTGTTATAGTAGCTAACTAGTAAAAAGGGTAGCTATAGTTTCAGAGTAGCGTTCCCAACACAGTTCTTAAGGAGTATTTATTTTAAAGCCCAATTTTCAAATCCTTCCATCAACGTTTGAGAGAAATTAAGTCCCTTTATGAATAATACAGATCTTACTGGCTTCTGCAGTGCTATTAGTAACGCTGGGGCTCCAGTCGCTCCAGTAACTGCGATTATTTTCTCCAACGCATCGCATCTGCACCACATAATGTGTGTACGGCTCCAGAGACTGCAGTCTGAACGACTCGATGTTCCCTCTGGTGAATTTCTTCGGCACCTAAAACATCATCAGTTCATGAATGAAACAGTATGTGAATTTTTTAGAGGTTATATGCACGATGAAAATAATTGAAGCTTGTACCGCACTGTCTGAGATAAGAGCCCGCTCCCACCCCTTGAGCCATACTGGTGCTTTCCACTCCTGAAATATGTGACCCTCTCTGTGAAATCCAGGCTAAAGTCTCAAAATCTAATTATGAGATAACAAGCATCGCATTTTGATTTCAACCATTAATTTCACTGTGATTTCAATATTTGACGTGGCCTTACTCAGTCAATATTAAAGATATCAGGGTTCACAGAATGTTCTTTACCATATGAAGGATGATTTTATGTAGTAAACAGCAGATCTCAAAAAATGACTTTAGCTGGGTTTTGACAGCCAGAGTCGCCAGAATCCAAGCTTATCTTACTGTTTGTACATTCCTATTTGCATATACAGGTGCTGGTCATATAATTAGAATATCATCAAAAAGTTGATTTATTTCACTAATTCCATTCAAAAAGTGAAACTTGTATAATGTATACATTCATTCCACACAGACTGATATATTTCAAGTGTTTATTTCTTTTAATTTTGATGATTATAAGTGACAACTAATGAAAACCCCAAATTCAGTATCTCAGAAAATTAGAATATTGTGAAAAGGTTCAATATTGAAGACACCTGGTGCCACACTCTAATCAGCTAATTAACTCAAAACACCTGCAAAGGCCTTTAAATGGTCTCTCAGTCTAGTTCTGTAGGCTACACAATCATGGGGAAGACTGCTGACTTGACAGTTGTCCAAAAGACGACCATTGACACCTTGCACAAGAAGGGTAAGACACAAAAGGTCATTGCAAAAGAGGCTGGCTGTTCACATAGCTCTGTGTCCAAGCACATTAATAGAGAGGCGAAGGGAAGGAAAAGATGTGGTAGAAAAAGTGTACAAGCAATAGGGATAACCGCACCCTGGACAGGATTGTGAAACAAAACCCATTCAAAAATGTGGGGGAGATTCACAAAGAGTGGACTGCAGCTGGAGTCAGTGCTTCAAGAACCACTACGCACAGACGTATGCAAGACATGGGTTTCAGCTGTCGCATTCCTTGTGTCAAGCCACTCTTGAACAACAGACAGTGTCAGAAGCGTCTCGCCTGGGCTAAAGACAAAAAGGACTGGACTGCTGCTGAGTGGTCCAAAGTTATGTTCTCTGATGAAAGTAAATTTTGCATTTCCTTTGGAAATCAGGGTCCCAGAGTCTGGAGGAAGAGAGGAGAGGCACAGAATCCACGTTGCTTGAGGTCCAGTGTAAAGTTTCCACAGTCAGTGATGGTTTGGGGTGCCATGTCATCTGCTGGTGTTGGTCCACTGTGTTTTCTGAGGTCCAAGGTCAACACAGCCGTATACCAGGAAGTTTTAGAGCACTTCATGCTTCCTGCTGCTGACCAACTTTATGGAGATGCAGATTTCATTTTCCAACAGGACTTGGCACCTGCACACAGTGCCAAAGCTACCAGTACCTGGTTTAAGGACCATGGTAT
Source organism: Ptychobarbus kaznakovi (assembly GCA_027422405.1). Taxonomy (NCBI): domain Eukaryota; kingdom Metazoa; phylum Chordata; class Actinopteri; order Cypriniformes; family Cyprinidae; genus Ptychobarbus; species Ptychobarbus kaznakovi. The sequence continues at coordinate 20,386,954 of CM049796.1, read as the reverse complement.
CCCTGTTCTTAATTGGCCAGCAAACTCGCCTGACCTTAACCCCATAGAAAATCTATGGGGTATTGTGAAGAGGAAGATGCGATATGCCAGACCCAACAATGCAGAAGAGCTGAAGGCCACTATCAGAGCAACCTGGGCTCTCATAACACCTGAGCAGTGCCACAGACTGATCGACTCCATGCCACGCCGCATTGCTGCAGTAATTCAGGCAAAAGGAGCCCCAACTAAGTATTGAGTGCTGTACATGCTCATACTTTTCATGTTCATACTTTTCAGTTGGCCAAGATTTCTAAAAATCCTTTCTTTGTATTGGTCTTAAGTAATATTCTAATTTTCTGAGATACTGAATTTGGGGTTTTCATTAGTTGTCACTTATAATCATCAAAATGAAAAGAAATAAACACTTGAAATATATCAGTCTGTGTGGAATGAATGTATACATTATACAAGTTTCACTTTTTGAATGGAATTAGTGAAATAAATCAACTTTTTGATGATATTCTAATTATATGACCAGCACCTGTATATTACTTGTTTACATAACGGCTCTAGCACTGCACTATCAAGTTTTTCCTGAAAGGTAAAAAACGGCCTCTTCTTTACTTCTTCACATGTTTTCCGTCACACTGTTTGACATTTTTCCTGTTTATACAGTGTGCTGTTTTTCTTGACTGTCCAAAGCCAGTGAATACGAGGCACCTGATTGGTTGTCGGTTGTTAAGCATCTAAATCTAACATTATAAAGGTCTCTACGCACTGAGTCCGAAATTCGTACGCGTTTTTTTCGTATTCGTTATCCTAAAAATTTGTCAGGCACAGAAACCTTGCACACTGAGACTGATGCGTATTAATTAATGTAGTCTTCGAGCAGTGAGGATGATTTTGTTGTCCTCTCGCTTCTTAAAAAGAGAAAAAGGGAGGAAATATTGGGTCCATCCTTTCCTGAGATATAGAGAGAAAAGAGAGTTCCCTCCTTATTAAGGAGCAGTGGGATTATCACGAGCGATTCAAAGTTTACTTCAGGATGTTAATGGCTCAGTTTGATGCTTTGCTACCGAGCCACATGTTTAAAAGAAGACCACCAATTTCTGTGAACTCAGTGTGCAAGGATCTATATGCAGTGCTTTGTGCTGCGAGACGAAGTGGATGAACTTAACAATCACCATTTTGGATTTTGGCGTTCGCTTCTACGGTGGCTCTCAAATGTCAAAACACCTCTTAAAATGCTTGCTACGGATGCACATTTCTTTTTTTTTTTAATTGAACCCGATTTGAACTTCTTATGTCAGTGTGTAAAGTGATTGTACGGAGCCCCTAAAGGGACCTTGGCAAAAAATAAAAAATGAAGACTTTCATAATTGACATGCGAAACGTTTCTCGTGCGCACGCGAAAGTCTTAATTTTTTATTTTTTGCATCTGATCGGTATCAAATCACATCATGTTTTTACTAACAATCATTATTCACAGTAGTGTAGTCAAAAGTACCAATCACAGTCAAATCTGCTGAGCGTGTGAACACAATGGCCAATCAGCGGTGTTTAAGAATCCGCTCAACAGCGCTCAGATGCTGGCGGGAAAATTATGTTTTTTTAATTTGAGTAACCAATTGGTGCCGAAGTCTGAACTTTTGACAACACTAATTCACAATAAATAAAAATCTTAATTTTTGTCCTGACCATTTTAAAATCTGAATTGCTTTTGGCTTTCCCGTACCTCGATCCAAACATCGGATGCTGATTTGCGGTATTGGATAGTATAAGAGAGTCTCAGAGTGGTCCGGTCAATGGGATGTTTCCAAGTAATCATGAGACATGTGGGGATGTTAACTTCAGTGAAGACTTGGACATTCAGTGGTGGATTTGGTTTTACTACAAAACAAACACACACACACAAAAAAATCCAGTTGAAGTGATGTATTCATACAGAGTGTAAAATGCATGCTTTCCTAATTCACAAGCCGAAATCATACCAAAATGGGAAGAATCGCTTTGAAGTTCTTCTGACCGCTCGGACCCCAGAGCATTCTTCACTTCAACACACACTTGTAAAAGCATATGAATTGGAAAAGTTTCCAGGTTAACGATGCAGGATCTTGCAAGATGCTGATTACAGTCAGCTGTATGTGCTTTATCTATCCCAGCTCTGAAATAGAAAAAGAAGAGGAAGTAAATTACACACTAGTCTTTCCCTTTGAGTCATTAGGAAAAAGAAGGTGTTTAAAGGTGTAAAAGCCGATACAGTGTTATCAGGACTTCTGTTACTTTAACACTTACACGTTCACATTAACGGTGTAAGTTGTTTCGATCAGCGGGTTTCGCGATCCTGGATCCCAACTACAGTTTAAGTAAGGGGAAATATCATTGTCCTTTTGCACAGCAAAGCATGACAGATTCTTTGGTTTCAATGGAGGATCTGGAGACCATAAACAGAAAAACAAGGGATGCATGAAGTAGTTTTCTAGAAGTTAAAGTAGTGTAATAATGCAAAAAGGTTTCAAATAATGAGAAAAGATTTCACATTCCTATCAGACTGTCACTATTTGCCACCAAAGCGGGGCTATTTTCCTCCAACAGGTTTATAAACAACTGCATAAAAGATTATTAAAGGATCAGCTCATGGAAAACTGAAAATCGTTATAATTAACCAAATGTTCTGAAGTCGTACTTAAAAAGAATATTTCGGCTATTAAATGCTTTGAAATTGTTGCCACGCCAAATTTGACATCAGAGAACCAATGATGATAAACGTTATTGAAGAAAAGTACTTCATTTGAATTTGAACTAGGGCTGTGTCTGTCAGGCGGCGTAATCAGTGGTGCACGCGATGCGATGAAGATGTAGTTAGGTGTCATTGTGTTTTAATGCTTCTTTTAGTCTATGCAGTTGAACCCACTCGATACGCTGTTCATTTAAAATACTGCTGAAAAAGAGAGCATCGATGCGGAGATGATGTTGTTTACGTCAAAACTGGAACCAAGCCGTTCACACAGAATGCTTATTTATCATATTTTCTCGAGGGACATCTATCAGCGTTGCACTCGCTTCTCGCAAAAGAGAGTCGGATATTTAGAAAGCCATTTAAAATTATTGTAAGTTCAACTTTGAAAAAACACATCTCGAGACTTAATGGCGGGACGGGTCTCGTCTCATTCCACTGCATCATGTTTCTAAATGAAAAAGTAACGTTACTCTTTGTGATTGGTTTTCCGTGCTTTGTATTAAACTGTGTATATATATATATATATATATATATATATATATGATGCTTTTTGTTTCTAATTCTTTAAGCAACTTAATTATATAAGGTTAAACATTTTTCAAAGACAGTCATGTTATTTTATGCTTTGAAGAATCGGATATTAGTAATATTTTGCTCGGTGCGCCGTCGTGTGGCCTCAGGAGAGAAGCCCAAAGCTTGTTTCCCTCAAACTGAAATTATGCCTTTTAAATTCTAATATAATTCGAATTTTGATAATATTTAGGTACAAATTTCTAATTTAGTTTTTCAGCCATTTTGACAGCCCTAATTTGAACTTGAGCCTTAATCAGTTTCAACACTTGTTTAAAAATGTTTCGGAATACTTGGAATATAGTGACACTGGATATTCTGCAATATTTTGTGTTTTAGAACTTTATATTAAATGGCCTTAACTGCTATGTACTTGCATTTAATTTAATTATTTAGTGCAATGCACTTATTGTGTACATACATGTGTTTACATTGTACTTATATATAAAAAACACCTGCATGTAATTACATCTGTATGTAGTTTATGCAATTGATTTATAATTACACTGTTGACCCATCCCTTACACCTTAACCCACACTTAAACCAACCCAAACCTGTCCCTAACCTCACCCGTATCCCAACTCAATAGCAGCAGAAGTGTTTTGCAATACAATATGCAATAGCCTTTTAATTTTAAAGCACCACATGTGATTTCAGCATGATAACACTTACATCCCGTACGGAGTTGGATTCCATAGTTACACGGTGATACGTATGACGAGGACTTCTTGGCGGCTCTGCACCGCAACCAACCGCTCATGTTACTGTCGATGTTAACAGTAACACTCACAGATGTTTCATTTATTTTGCGGTAAAACTGCTTCGCAATGCTGATGTTCCCCAAAAGCCATTCTATGTCATCTGAGGTGTAAGCGGACCCTTTCAGGAGGTGACATGTCGCGCTGAAGTCCTTTCCCACCTCAACAACAATGTTACCGCTGGAGTCTGGAAGAATCTTCACACAGCTATTAGTGTAACCTGTGTGACGAAACACTGAACTGAGTATCACAACAAAACAACAACAATGTAAGCGTTAACTGGGAGGTAATAGAGTAAATTACATGGCTTTGGCTTACCTACTGCATAGTGCAAAAACATCAAGAGCGAGAGTAAATGATCTGACGAGCCCATTGTGACATTAAGGCAGGTATCTGAGAAAAGACTGAAATCAAAAGATAGTATACAGATTGAAATGTATATGGTGCATATTAGTACATAAGAGTAGTAATATGTACCCTTAGGGCACTACTTCAACCTTTTATATTCAACCTGAATATAAATATATACATGTAAATACATGCATACTATTTTAAAAATATGCTATATGTGTGTTTTTATATATATACATAATAAATATACACAGTATGCACACATATACTATGTACACAAAATATTTTATTTTGGATGTGATTAATCACGATTAATCGTTTGACCGCATTACTTCTTTCTGATTACAAGCAATGGTTTTAGCAATGTTTCTTCATTAATATTAAGGACAACACTGTTACTTTAACGACTGCTATTTAAATTTGTAAAATGTGTTTTGTCTCGGAAAAACAGTTTTAATATTTAATCAATTTATATGTTTTTCTTATGTCCACAACAACGCTTTACAGTCTTAAGGTCATTGCACCGAAATTTGAGTCTGAAATTTCCACACGTTAAAAAATAAATACGAGCGTTGTGTCAATCGCGTTCGCACACTGCCTCTGAAACTTTCGTCCGTCAAAAAAAATGCGTTTTCTCATCTGTAGCAAGCATTTTGATAGGAAAGGATGAGGAATATGAAAAAAACGGGCAAACGCATGTGAAAATTTTGGACTCAGAGTGCAATGACCATTAGTCTTGCATTTGCGACTAAAAATAGATGTGTGCGAACTTTATAACAACGTGTAGATAAGATGTAAATAAGAGGCTCATTGTGCAGAGAGCTTATTAACGGAGCTTATTAACGGAACGTCGTGAGATTGCGATGAACTGAAGTGAGGGACAGCTTTTAGTGATTATAGACGGAGCGCTCTATGCGCGCATTATAAGCAGTTTTGACTGTCTCGGAACAGATATATTCAACTCAGTAAAGAAATGATTGTGTTTCAATAATTTGATTTGTCTTGATGTTTCAAAATTACTCTCTTGTGTGCTGTTTCTAGGCGCGCCAGCGCGAACTAAATGCTAATGAACTATAAACGCATATAAATGCATGAATGCAATGACTGGAGATTTTTGCTTAATATAATTTTTATGACATTTTAATCCTTTTTGTAAAAAGATTGAAGAAGTTTGCAATTAATTCAATGGAAAAGTGCAAGCATTTTTTTATATAATGTCTTCTTTTGCGATCCGAAAAAAAATAAGGTAGCTTAATACGGCTTTAGAATAGCATCAGGTTGACTAATTATTTAGGCTACTTAAGTTGTGAAGGGGTAATAGTTATAATAAATAATATAATAATACATTTTTTCCAACCTAAAACATGGCCTATCCACGGATCTATAACAGAGGACAGTGGGCTTATCTGTATATTGACTGATTTGTTATTATTGTTCAGCAACACTTAACAGGTTTAATTAGTTAACATGAAAAACTATGACTGCATTTATTAATCATTTTCATGTTAATTTAAACTTTTAATAATACATTATAAAATCAAAAGTTGTGTCTAATATTATTCAATGGAGCAAACATTAACGAATTCACATTTTTATTAATCAACATTAACAAAGAACATTGCAACAATTAGCTCTTGCACATAGTTAATGTTACCCTGCTGTAACTAATGTTATTGTAAAGTGTTAGCTCTTGTTCTTTCCTGCATTTGAACAATATGTTGCAGTCTAATCTTGAAACACTCGTTTACTTTATATTTGTGTATTATTTTGATAAAATAATATCTTGAATAAAGTTATTTAACCTGTTAGAACAACACTTTTTTTCACTTCGAAATTATATATTGTGATAAAAAAACATACCTTGACAAAAGCTTCAATGACTATTAATAAGATCAGATATATAATGTGCACAGTTTAATAAGACTATAACTATTTACATAATTAGCCTATTAAATATTATTTAAAAACCATGTGTACTTTCTGTATTCTGATAAATTAAATAACTGTGCTTGTAAATGTCTCTTTATATCCACTTATTAAGCTAAAACACATAATTAGAAAAATGTGCATTGCGCCCCTAGATTGCTTTAATGCACTCCTACATTTTTCAACATGTGCTCCTTGTGAAAAAGGTAAGCGTCAAGCCCTGGTCTCGTGTAATATCCCTCTCCTGTTCAGATGTTTTTGGTTTAATAAATCATTTGGCATGTAAAACCAGCAGCATTTCAAAACGTATCAATTTACTGAAAACCAAAAAAGGTATCGTTGATCTGCTACACGACGTGAGAGTTGTGCAGCCGGGTTAAGGTTAGCTAATCTCATCTACATTTAAAGAAAACGATTGCCGATTTTAAATCAGCTTAGTACGGAGCATGCAAGAAAAAAATCATAAATTGCGTGCACGATTTAGCAAATCAAGGGAATGAATTAGTAAATCGTCCACATGGTTTAGCCTGCTGTTCTTTTCCTGCATGTCATGGGCTGGGCTCCGTAGCTTTGTGCTGGTACAGTGTTGGTAGTACATGTGAATGAACACTGTGTACGCTTTCATATCCCTCTTTATATGTTTCAAAAGGGAAGCTCTTTTTCTCAGTTTGTTCTAATGATGTAGCACCAGTTCCCCCCATCTTTCCCCCCCACACCACACACACACGCTCGCAGACTGCAGAGACAGCAAAGTAGTAGGAGTTATACAAGCGTAGTAGTTGATTTGTGTTGATAAGATCACAGAAATCAATAAGATATGAACATTTCAATACATGGATAAAAAAATGGAAATAAACTTCTTCAAGTCAGCACTCTCGTGTGTAACCCTCACTCAGCAATTATTAACTTTAGCTCCTCATTTCCATCCGGATGCAGCCGGTTCATTTTCCTGCCATTAAGCAAATAATCAAAATAATGTAAAATGATGACAGATGTTATAAAAGCACTTCCTTAAATTACAGCACAAGCATTTTTAAATGTTGAAAAGTACTGGTTAATAGGAATGATTATGCAACAAAAACGATGTTGTTTCCACAATAAAAATCTAGTTCAAAACACATTGAAAAACTTTGTATTCATTTTGGTTTGCATTTTCACAAAATGTCATGTGGTGTGAATATCAAATAAAAGTAATAACATTATCTTTACACCTTGAATAGATGTGAATGTACAGATCTTGATCATTATTTTTTATATCTAGGCTAAGCGTTTAAAATTATTAAGTATTAAGTGTTTGAATTAATGTTTTTTTATATACAAATATCGATGAGCGAGATACTTTTCTGGACCTTGACATTACTTGGCAGTCAATGGGACAGTCTCAAGTAGAGATCGACCGATATATCGGTTTACCGATATATTTCCGGATATTTAAGCATTTTACCATTATCGGTTTTGAAAAAAAAAAAAAAATTGTGTGCAGTGAAATGTGTTCTCTGTAATTGACCCATCCAAGGACACACACACACAGTAGTGTTGGAGCAGTGGGCACTGTTCACTTAGGAGAAGCTGCACGACCACCGCATGTAAATACAAGATTCACTTGTTTGAAACACGCTAAACTATATTACATTTACTATATGCTTATTTCACCAATAAACATCTCTATCAAAATTATTATTTATTTATCTCCACAAGCGATCGCAGTTTGAGTATAGTTCTGTGTAAATAGATAAACCGCGCTGTCAGCAGTTTTCATAATTTAGAATGACAAAAACATTTTAATAATTCTGATAAAACATGCCAGTTAAGAAATTCAATAAAATACGATGTTTTGTTTGTTATAACTTATTTCAATATTCAGAGAATATTATTCAGTGAATTATTCTTCACTCTTTAGTCTATTAAACAGCGTTTAAACCTAAAACTGCATTTTCCATTTGAAAAATTTGAAAACATTAGACATTCTTTTGCTTATTGTTAATATCAGTGTTGCTGATGATGCTTTTTATAAATAAAATATTTTTATTGTTGCAATTTTAAGATTCAATTTTACATGAAAATTTTAATTTTCAACATTTTTTGTTGTTGTTAAGATGACTGAAAGGAGGAAAAACCAAAGAGAAGAATGGACTTACTTCTCTGTTATATATTTACTTTAAAACAGTAAATAAATATCGGTTCTGCATATCGGTTATCGGGTACATAAATGTACAAATAATCGGTATCGGTTATAAAAAATCTATATAGGTCGATCACTAGTCACAAGCCTCCCGGTTTTCATCCAAAATATCTTAAATTGTGTTCCGAAGACGATCGAAGCTTTTACGGGTTTGGAACGACATGGGGGTAAGTGATAAATGACAAAATTATAATTTTGGGGTGGAGTATCCCTTTAAGAGCTTTTTTGCAAATTCCAAGCGTGTGTCTTTATGTGTCTTCTCTACTGAGGCTTTCATCTGGCTACTCTGCTTTGGGAGAAACCTTCAGAGGAACATCCATCTCCACACATGATCACTGGAGCTCAACCAGAGGGACCATCAGGCCCTTGGGCAGCTCTCTATATAAGACCCTTATCTCATGATTGTGCATTTCGGGCTTTGACCTCATGGCTTGGTTTTTACTCTGATATACATTTTCAGCTGTTAGGCCTTATATACAGAGATGTGTGTTTTCAAATCATGTCTAATCAATTAAATCTGCCACAGACGCTCTTAAATTTCTAGCACAGGGTCTTAATGCGTTTGTCGATGTATGTATGCATTATTTATGTTGTAAAGTTATCACACATCTGGTCTTTACTTTGTCCATTATGGAATATGGTGTATTGACTGATGTGGAAAAAAACGATAATCTGGTTACACTTTATTTTAAGGTGTCCTTGTTACTGTGTAATTATACATTTAAGTTCTGGGTAATATCAATTAACTACACGTACTTACTATATGGTTAGGATTAGGGTTACTTGCATGTAATAATGCATAATGTGTTGTTGTTAATAATAGTAAGTACATGTAACGGTGTAACAAAGGACACCTTCAAATAGTGTTACCGATACTTTAAAGCCTTGTATTAAAAGGTACAATTTATTCTATGACTTATATACAGGCCTTTTTCATTTATAATCATCAAGACATTTCATAATAGCAACACTATGAATGCAATCTTACCCCAATGGTCTAGTTTTCTCTTTTGTTCCTTCAAAATTAAAACTACAGATTTTACTCCAAAATCATTAATTTGTCCACAAATCCCTCATTTACAAATATACGTTGATATTCAACTTAATACAATGTCATGGATAAATATAGAGACACAAAATTATCTGTCTGTAAATAGATAATTCCTCAAAATAATATCCGGATTTCAAAAGTAGGCCTACTATAGTTATCAGTGATATTTAATATTTTCGTCTTCAGACTATGTTTTTCTACTTTATTTGATGCTTAAATTATAGCATACATTATAGATTGTGTACACATACTAAAGTATATAACAATATAGTATTTATGGTTTTCTTTCCAATGATATTACAATAAATGTATATCAATTGGCAAGGATACCAGCAATGTCTGTACAAGCTCTAAAAATTCATTTATATATTAAGTAATTAATACATTTATTGACTGGGCTAATGTTACAAAGCACTATAACGTTACATGTAACTTATTGACGCACATATCACAGTAACACGATGCCTGTAAAGTACGCAGATGTTAAAAACAAAACTTACTAAACGACATCATAGAATTACATGCATAACATTATAACATTTATTACTTTTTAAATATATACACATTAAGAGGTTCTCTTACCTTTAGAGTGGCTTCAAATCATACAAGTTACTGTGAATTTTAATACTTAAAAAAACATAGCGGATGATCGTCGACATGTCGTTTCCGGTTAATTACTTCCGGTGTTTTTTTAACAGAAGCTCACAATCATCAAGGAACGACTCTTAATCTCGCTCACTATCACTGAAGATGATACAGTGTTCTACAGATCGAAGCATTCTGAGCATGCGCAGAAGCGAGGAGTACTGGATACCGAAAACTCCTCTCGTTATTGGCCAGCACAGCTGTCAGTCATTTAAACACGCCCCGTGATTCAATAATCTATTAGTTTTCCCGGTAGTCATGGCCCACTGCCGGAAAACAGTGATCTCACTGCAGCCAATGGGAGCTCGCGCTGGCTCAGAGTATTTACATAAAGAGAACAATTAAAAAGAGCCACAGACAATTTAGTGCTATTTTTGAGGCATGTTCTCAATATGAAAACTTGCTTCGAAGGGCGTTATTCTTATCGCATACAAACATAATGTATGTGATGTCGTTTAGTATGTTTTGTTTTTAACGTCTGCGTACTTTACAGGCGTCGTGTTACTGTGATATGTGCGTCAATAAATGTATTAATTACTTAATATATAAATTATTTTTAGAGCTTGTACAGACATTGCTGGTATTATTATCATCGTTGTAAGCGCAGACACTTTGATGTTGTAACAATATTACGAAATTCAGGGAGTTTTACTGGCATCGCTGCACTATTGTTTAGGATGTGTTATGACAAGCTTAAATATGTCCTAAATATAGATGTATATCAGTGGTGTAGTCTGTGATACGCAGGTATACATCAGGGAAGGTCAAGGATTTGCATATACCCACTTAAAAGAGCATACATAACAACATCGTTTTGTGACATCCTTTCACAAGTTCATTCATAAATTAATCCAGTCTGTGTTGCAAAGCATCGTCTTTCTGATAATCACGCCATATTTCTGTTGATGACTATTGCTAAGCTTGATATTAACTAATAAAGGAGAAATGAAACTAACTACACCCTTTCAGTGTTTTCATAACCTGCTCCTGAAGCTGCTTCTGCTTCGGTGACACACTGTAAACAGATGACAGGGACATTAACATTATAGAAACTACAGAAAATAAGCCAGAAGACTGATAACAGCTGATACAGATGGCTGATATATCCTACACGGTACAGAAGACGAGGCCGATGCTATCGTAACGTTACCTGACACGTGGTAGAGTATACATTGTCATTAACTTAACTGTAACAGCAGGGGATTGTTGGCATTTAAGAACAATGGCAAGCCGTTTTAAGATTTAATCTATAAGCCGTACTAGTATCTATTTTCATGCTACTAGTATACTTATTTTTTAGATACTAGTATTTTTCGTCAACTAAGTATAGTGCTTCAAATTAACTACTAGTGCTTATTCTTTAAGTACTAGTGCATTCTTTAGCATTTTTAGTTTATGAAAGTGACTAGTACTTATTCATTAGATACTAGTACTTAATCAGTAGTAGATTCATTATTACTCATTTCATTATATACTAGTACTTATTTATAGGTACTAGTACATTTAAAATACTAGTACTTATTTATTAGGTACCATTTATTAGGTACCAATTAGTACTGTACTTATTTATTAGATTTATTAGGAAGCTCAACTTTTTATAAAAACAGGCTCTTATTAGTTACTAGTACTTATTTATTAGACAGCATACTAGTACTTATTTATTAGGTACTAGTACTTATTTATTAGGTACACATTTATTAGGTACTAAAAAGTACTTGTTTTAAGTTTACTTACTTATTCATTAGATACTTAAACAGTGATGACTTATTCGGATTAGATACTAGTACTTATTCCAGAGTTTAGGGCCCGCTATCGTAAAAGATACAGTTCCACAATGTTTTAATCTCGATACTAGTACTTATTTATTAGAAAGCACTAGGTACTAGTGCCCTGGACTTTATGATAATGTAAAAGATCAGATAAATAAGTTGGATCAAGGCCGCGTAATGCTTATTTAATACTAAAACATATTTATTAGATTCTCTGTACTTGATTCACACGTCATTCATAAAGACATTTATTAGTACTAGTACTTATTTATTGTATACTATCCACCCTAGTAATTGATATTAGTAATGGTCAGTACTATTTAGCAGATAGGTACAGTACATATTTATTTATTAGACTAGGGACTTGCTTGTTAATGACTATCCACTTATTTATTAGTGATCAAATCAGTAACTTACCACTTATTAGCTAGTACTTATTTCATTAGATTAGTAGTATTATTAGATATACTAGTACTTATTTAATTCATTAGCACATTTATTAGATACTTTATTCAAAATGTTATATTTAAATACATTATATAGGTACTAGTACATGATTTATGACTAGTGCGTATTAATTATTACTCTTATTTATTAGCCACCTACTAGTACTTATTAATTAGATACTAGTACTTATTTATTAGATACTAGTACTTATTCATTAGATACTAGTACTTATTTGAATAGTGACTAGTAACTATTTTATTGTAAATAAAATGTTATTTGATCAGTAATCTATTCTTCTTATTGGATAGATTTAATTAGAAATTTAGAAAAAAGCTTATAAAATACACTTTTGAATTTGACATGAAAGGTAACTCTTCAAATAAAGTTAGAAAAAACTTTAAGGAGTCCAATATTACCTCGTAATGAGAAGGCAATTTTTTGTTATTATGGAGAAGGTGCTCCTGAATTTTTTTACTGTGCCCCTAATTTTTTTTTCTTTAATTAGCAGAACAAGTGCTCCTTTTAATAAAAGCAAGCGTGGAGCCCTGTTTAGTGAGTGTGTGGTGCTAATGAGAGACTGCTCTGGGACGGATGAGTATGGGACTGAAGGAAACAATCACGGTATACTCATTACAACAAACTAGACACCACTGATGTATATATATATTTAAAAAGTTGATGCTGAGATGCCAGTAATAACCTAGTGAAGTTTGGCCTTTATAAGAGCATTTTTTGGGTAATATAAAATAGCATTTTTATTTGTGAAACAAAATTAAAGTTATGTAGTTATGTGTATTTGGAGTTAACTCAGATTAAATCACTGTGCTGTTGCCTTTTCATTTTGCAATTACATCTAAATATTCATATAATTAATGCTGCTGATGTATTTAAATCTGCCATAACATGATATGGAATGTATTTTTAACAAGTAAATATTGTGTAGAGACACCTACAAGTCATCTCTGTGCCACTGAAAATCTGCCAGGTGATAAAAACATTTTATTTTAAAGAGCACTGCTTTACAAATCTGCTTCTATCCAGTGTCTTTATATATGTGGACATTTATTTGACAGCAGATATCATCCACATACATTTCTGAACCCAACTCAACTATTTATATTTATCCAAAGCAGAAGTGATCCGTTCATGCACTCCCTGAAAATCAAACCCACGACCTCTGCGTTGCTCAGCTTTAGGAACGGGGCCACTCCCTAAAGCTAACTGATCACACTCAGAGTCACAGGACTGGTTTTGAGTTGACAAACCAAGCAAATCTGACCCGGTGGTACCACTACACTTAATACACACTTTCTCTGGCAGTTCATATCTTGATCCCGAGTTCGTGATTAGTTCACAGTTTTATGTAATGTAACAACATTAAACTTCTTAACTGATGATGATTTAAGAAATAAACAGATTTACACAGCAAGAGAAACATCAGCTCTGCTTTCGTATGTTTCTCATGTCATCCTCAGTCCATTAGATTTGGCTTCCTGACGAGTGTAACACTATGGCACTGTCGAAACATGTCTGGTTTTGTGTGATTCATCTCTGATAATACAGCGCAGAAACAGCACCTTTCAGCTGGGGTCTCCAACCCTGCACCTGGAGAGCGACTGTCCCAATAAAACACAACGGCGCTGGGAGGATTACACCTGTACTTGCACACTGTAATCCATTACTGATTTCAAATTACATGAGAATATTGTAACGTAATCCATTACATTATATATTTGAGCTAAATATAGTCAGTAATATGCTACTTAATCAGCTAATATACTGCTTTTTGATTACTTTTAGATTAGTTTTGAATAAAACAATGTAGGATAATGTGCACCATACTGATATAAAAATACAAAGAGAAAAAAAATCCAGTCGTTGTTATTAATAACATTTACATTATGGTTACATTATTACATAATTACATTAAAGTTTTCCAAAATGGGATTTGTGCAGAAAACTAAAAATATTAAAAGACTATAAATAAATAAATAAAAATAGCCAACCTTCTTAAAATTAAAATCATTGTTTGTAAATCCAGTGGTTAAATGCTGTGTAATTATATTCATACATATATTCTGAATGTAAATGTGACCTTTTTGAAATTAAGATTTATGCATCAACTATTAGAAATTCTGGAATCTGAGGATGCAAAAAAAAAATCTAAATATTGAGAAAATCATCTTTAAAGTTGTCCAAATTAAGTTCTTAGCAATGCATATTACTAATCAAAAATTAAGTTTTGATATATTTACGGTAGGAAACTTACAAAATATCTTCATGGAACATGATCTTAATATCCTAATGATTTTTGGCATAAAATTTTTATAATTTTGACCCATACAATGTATTGTTAGCTATTGCTACAAATATTCCTGCGCTACTTAAGACTGCTTTTGTGCTCCAGGGTCACACATGAACAGTAGACTTCTATAGAAAAGTACATTTAAAAGATGGAAAAAACGAATTAGGGAGAAGCTATAAATTATGTAGAATTTACTGCTAGTGTGTGAATAATATACAATCATGTAATCAATATAAAAGTAGTCTGATTATAATCTAATAATCTAATCACAAGTGCTTAATTTTTGTAATCAGATGTTTAATCCCGATCACATGTAATCAGTAATCAATATGTGATAATGACAGACAGGTGTGTTGGACTGGAGCAGCGGGGCAACTGATGAAGTCTGAGGGGTTTACAGCAACTGGGTGTATAGTTTTGTGTATTTGTGTGACTTTGGAGCCCTCTACAGTTAAGTGAGTTGAATTCACAGTCATAACTATACCGCTTTCATAATTACAGAGGAAAGCTGCACATGTGCGTTTGTTTCTGCTGTAAAGCAATCCGCCCTCTTCAGGGAATTTCAGACTTACTCACTCCCAGAACAGACATTTGAGGGCGATTGGGAAAGAAACACAGCCTTTCGTCTTATTATAAGTCAGTGTACCATCAAATGATTTTGAAATTGATATTTCAAGGTAAAAAAACGGTATATTTTAAATTAAGGTAAAAGTATTCCCACATTCAAGTTAATGTTTTGACTTATGACTCTATTATCATACTGACTATATATTTATATCACAGTAGGTTATCACGATTCCATACTTCAACAATTTTCTTTATTAATAGTAACAGTAAACAATAAGCGTGTTTAAATGTTACATTCAAAATTTCAACCATGTGCATACCATAAAAAAGAGCATAGTTGTAAAATTGTATGAAAAACGGACTCTTATCAAACAGTGGTTCTTCAGCTCCCTCATGACTCATGAAAAGCTGAACAGTGTAGAGTTTAGGCAGGTTTCCATCAGGTTCTGTTGTCAGAGAGACTCTGGGTTGTGAGCGGAGATGGGCTGCGTTTTCTCTGCGGAGGAATGGCAGGAAGAACTTGAATGTTTCGTAAAGGTTCTCCTCTCAGCGGCGTCGGGACGGAGCCGAGCGACTGGCTTTGAGGAACGCCGGCTCGGGGCAGTTTGGATGCAAATGGAGGTGGAAGTGCAGCCAGGCCCGCTCCAAAAGAGGATTTGGACTTCTTCACTCCCTGAGAGACCTGGTCAGGTGGCAAGGAAACTGTGGACCACATTTGTAGATGTTCAGTTGGGAGTGTATGATATTTAATTGATGTTAATATTGTTTTCTCATGCAGGGAAGATTGGGAAGTGTTGTAATACATATCATTTCAATATCAACAAAGGTAACACTTTATTTTAAGGTGTCATAATACAGAGTAATTACCTAGTTAAGTACTTACCTTGCTAAAAAAAATACAATAGAAGCCCAAAAGAGACCATCACAGAAATTCCAATGCTTTCCATTATTAAAATACCATTATAAAACAATAGCTTTTTCCAGTAAAACCATTACAAAATATTTTTTTTGTAGTGTGTTTTGGGCATTTTTCCAATAGGATTTAACATCCCACCAATAGAATCCAAGTAGACACCATTAGACACCATTATAGTTTCCATTAAAACCAATACAATTCCCATTATAACATTAAACCCATTACATTTTCTGTTGTTTTGGGCAGGATTCTATTGTTTTTTTTCAGCAGGGTTAATAGTAGCCATTGTACTTGCATGAAACCAAATGTACTTAACATGTAACTAATTTATGGAACAGCCTGTAATTACAGTTTGTAATTAAGTAGATGTAATAGACAGCTACTGTTACACATATAATACAGACTGAGTCTGTTACACTGCTACGTATGTAACCAAAAGATTGTTACATATGTGTTGCAGACTTTATACAACATAATTATAAATGTACACAGCCATAAACTACTTAAAATAAAGTGTATCAAGATTGTACTTAAGTGTACTTCATGTGTATCTATACTGTACACCTTAGTTTGATTTAGCTCACCAGTACACAGCTTAAATACATGTAATACCTTTCTAATTACATTACAATTACAGAATATTACACAGGGATAAGCTCTTAAAATAAATGTATCAAGATAGTACTTCATTGTATCTATACTGTACTTATCAGCTGCACCTTATTTGATTTAACCCACCGTACAGTTTAAATACATGTAACCTATTACATCAGAATATCAATTACTTAAAATAAAGTATCAAGATTGTACTAAGTGTACATGTGTATCTATACTGTACACCTTAGTTTGATTTAACCCACAGTACACAGCTTAAATACATGTAATACCTTTCTAATTACATTACAATTACAGAATATTACACAGGGATAAGCTACTTAAAATAAAGAGTATCAAGATAGTACTTCATGTGTATCTATACTGTACTTTATCCAGCTGCACCTTAGTTTGATTTAACCCACCAGTACACAGTTTAAATACATGTAATACCTTTCTAATTACATTAAAATTACAGAATATTACATAAACACAAGTTACTTAAAATAAAGTGGATCAAGATTGTACTTAAGTGTACTTCATGTGTATCTATACTGTACACCTTAGTTTGATTTAACCCAGCAGTACACAGCTTACATACATGTAATACCTTTCTAATTACATTACAATTACAGAATATTTCACAAACATGAGCTACTTAAAATAAAGTGTATCTTATTCTGTAAGTGTAATGTAATTACAAAGGTATTACATGTATTTAAGCAGTGTACTGGTGGGTTAAATCAAACTAAAGTGAAACTGGATAAGGTACAGTATAGATACACATGAAGTACACTTAAGTACAATCTTGATACACTATGTTAAGTAGCTTGTGTCTGTGTAATATTCTGTAATTGAAATGTAATTAGAAAGGTATTACATGTATTTAAGCTCTGGTGGTTAAATCAAACTAAGTGCAGCTGTATAAGGTACAGTATAGATATACATGAAGTACACTTAAGTACAATCTTGATACACTATGTTAAGTAGCTTTTGCCTGTGTAATATTCTGTAATTGTAATGTAATTAGAAAGGTATTACATGTATTTAAGCAGTGTACTGGTGGGTTAAATCAAACTAAAGTGAAGCTGGATAAGGTACAGTATAGATACACATGAAGTACACTTAAGTACAATCTTGATACACTATGTTAAGTAGCTTGTGTCTGTGTAATATTCTGTAATTGAAATGTAATTAGAAAGGTATTACATGTATTTAAACTGTGTACTGGTGGGTTAAATCAAACTAAAGTGCAGCTGGATAAGGTACAGTATAGATACACATGAAGTACACTTAAGTACTATCTTGATACACTTTATTTTAAGTAGCTTTTGCCTGTGTAAAATTCTGTAATTGTAATGTAATTAGAAAGGTATTACATGTATTTAAGCAGTGTACTTAAGTATAGATATACATGAAGTACACTGTAAGTACAATCTTGATACACTATAGTTAAGTCATTATGCCTGTGTAATATTCTGTAATTGTAATGTAATTAGAAAGGTATTACATGTATTAAGCAGTGTACTGGAGGGTTAAATCAAACTAAAGTGAAGCTGGATAAGGTACAGTATAGATACACATGAAGTACACTTAAGTACAATCTTGATACACTATGTTAAGTAGCTTGTGTCTGTGTAATATTCTGTAATTGAAATGTAATTAGAAAGGTATTACATGTATTTAAACTGTGTACTGGTGGGTTAAATCAAACTAAAGTGCAGCTGGATAAGGTACAGTATAGATACACATGAAGTACACTTAAGTACTATCTTGATACACTTTATTTTAAGTAGCTTTTGCCTGTGTAAAATTATGTAATTGTAATGTAATTAGAAAGGTATTACATGTATTTAAGCAGTGTACTGGAGGTTAAATCAAACTAAAGTGAAACTGGATAAGGTACAGTATAGATACACATGAAGTACACTTAAGTACAATCTTGATACACTATGTTAAGTAGCTTGTGTCTGTGTAATATTCTGTAATTGAAATGTAATTAGAAAGGTATTACATGTATTTAAGCTCTGGTGGGTTAAATCAAACTAAGGTGCAGCTGTATAAGGTACAGTATAGATATACATGAAGTACACTTAAGTACAATCTTGATACACTATGTTAAGTAGCTTATGCCTGTGTAATATTCTGTAATTGTAATGTAATTAGAAAGGTATTACATGTATTTAAGCAGTGTACTGGTGGGTTAAATCAAACTAAAGTGAAGCTGGATAAGGTACAGTATAGATACACATGAAGTACACTTAAGTACAATCTTGATACACTATGTTAAGTAGCTTGTGTCTGTGTAATATTCTGTAATTGAAATGTAATTAGAAAGGTATTACATGTATTTAAGCTCTGGTGGGTTAAATCAAACTAAGGTGCAGCTGTATAAGGTACAGTATAGATATACATGAAGTACACTTAAGTACAATCTTGATACGCTATGTTAAGTAGCTTATGCCTGTGTAATATTCTGTAATTGTAATGTAATTAGAAAGGTATTACATGTATTTAAGCAGTGTACTGGTGGGTTAAATCAAACTAAAGTGCAGCTGGATAAGGTACAGTATAGATACACATGAAGTACACTTAAGTACTATCTTGATACACTTTATGTTAAGTAGCTTATGCCTGTGTAAAATTATGTAATTGTAATGTAATTAGAAAGGTATTACATGTATTTAAGCTGTGTACTGGTGGTTAAATCAAACTAAAGTGAAGCTGGATAAGGTACAGTATAGATACACATGACGTACACTTAAGTAAAATCTTGATACACTATGCTAAGTAGCTTATGCCTGTGTAATATTCTGTAATTGTAATGTAATTAGAAAGGTATTACATGTATGTAAGCTGTGTACTGGTGGTTAAATCAAACTAAAGTGAAGCTGGATAAGGTACAGTATAGATACACATGAAGTACACTTAAGTACAATCTTGATACACTATGTTAAGTAGCGTATGTCTGTGTAATATTCTGTAATTGTAATGTAATTAGAAAGGTATTACATGTATTTAAGCAGTGTACTGGTGGGTTAAATCAAACTAAGTTGGAGCTGGATAAGGTACAGTATAGATACACATGAAGTACACTTAAGTACAATCTTGATACACTTTATTTTAAGTAGATTATGCCTGTGTAATATTCTGTAATTGTAATGTAATTAGAAAGGTATTACATGTATTTAAGCTGTGTACTGGTGGGTTAAATCAAACTAATGTGCAGCTGTATAAGGTACAGTATAGATACACATGAAGTACACTTAAGTACTATCTTGATACACTTTATTTTAAGTAGCTTATGGCCGTGTAATATTCTGTAATTGAAATGTAATTAGAAAGGTATTACATGTATTTAAACTGTGTACTGGTGGGTTAAATCAAACTAAGGTGCAGCTGGATAAGGTACAGTATAGATACACATGAAGTACACTTAAGTACAATCTTGATACACTTTATTTTAAGTAGCTTATGCCTGTGTAAAATTCTGTAATTGTAATGTAATTAGAAAGGTATTACATATATTTAAGCTGTGTACTGGTGAGTTAAATCAAACTAAGGTTTACAGTATAGATACACATGAAGTACACTTAAGTACAATCTTGATACACTTTATTTTAAGTAGTTTATGGCTGTGTACTTACATTTATAATTATGTTGTATAAAGTCTGCAACACATATGTAACAATATTTTGGTTACATCAGTAGCTGTGTAACAGACTCGGTCTGTATTATATGTGTAACAGTAGCTGTCTATTACATCTACTTAATTACAAACTGTAATTACAGGCTGTTCCATAAATTAGTTGCATGGTAAGTAAATTTTGTTTCATGCAAGTACAATGGCTACTATTAAGTACTTAACTAGGTAATTATTCTGTATTATGACACCTTAAAATAAAGTGTTACCTCAACAAATTTGACCTATTTTAATTGTAAACAAAGACAGTAAAACAACAAATACATGTAAACAAATACGGAACAACAGATGATTTTGGACGATAACAGTTTTTTAAATTGCCGCCTTTAGTAAATATTTTCTAGAGCATTATGAAGAGGGGATCGCATTACATAGAGTCTTATGAAGCACGCAATTATTATATTAGGATATTAGGATTAAACTTACATCTGTGAGTGCAGTGGTCACGGATAGGAGCAAGACAGTTACGTGTGAGAGCAGACTCTCTGACCCTCAGAGGAAACAGATGATTCTGAGCTGCTCAAAGAAGACACAGAATTATGAATTTGACAAATATACATGTCATAGACTAATTCACTGATATGTGACCCTGAAGCACAAAACCAGTCTTAAGTCGCTGGGTTTATTTGTAGCAATAGCCAAAAATACATTGTATGGGTCAAAATTATACATTTTTCTTTTATGCCAAAAGTCATTAGGATATTAAGTAAAAATCATGTTCCATGAAGATATTTTGTAAATGTATTACTGTAAATATATCAAAGCATAATTTTGGATTAGTAATATGCATTGCTAAGAACTTCATTTGGACAACTTTAAAGATGATTTTCTCAATATTTCGATTTGTTTTGCATCCTCAGATTCCAGGTTTTCTAATAGTTGTATCTCAGACAAATATTGTCCAAACCGTACATCAATGGAAAGATGATTTATTCAGCTTTCAGATGAGGCATAAATCTCAATTTCGAAAAATTGACCCACATGACTAGTTTTGTGATCCAGGGTCACATTTATATAACTAGGTGATTCTTCAGTTCGAGACTCTTGGCTATTTAAAAAAAACAAAAATATGAAACAACTGAAACAAACACATGTTAAAACATGAACTTCGAAGCTTAAAGTACTGTACTAGCTATTGATGTCATTTTAATTAAATGAAAGGCCACTTCATGACTGTTTCGTACCACACTTAAGCAGACTTTTAAAAACATGTACTTTGTCAAATGAATAGTTTTACTTTGAAGTACATTCTAAATCATTATGTTTGGTAACACTTTATTTTGATAATCCACTTTAGACATTCTACAAACAGTAAGTAGCTTTGCAACAACATGTCAACTAGCAGTCATTAGAGTATTGGTAGACTGTCTCTTTAATATCTTCTAACACTTTATTTTGATGAGTCCACAACATACTACATACTGAAAGTATGTCAACTTATTGTACTAACCGTAAACCTACCCTACTGAGAGTTAGTACTAGTAGACATGTAGTTGACATGCAGTTACAAAGTTACGAATGTCTAAAGTGGACTAATAAATTGTAACCTTATGTTTTAATAATCTTTTGATGTGGCTTAAATAATTAATTTGAAAAATATATATAATTTTACCCTGTAGAATGTAGTTTTACCTTTATTATTTACCTTTATTTTATATTTCATATTATTTGACTCTGCTATATTGCATCATTATGTAAAAACAGATGTACTTTACTGTACGTGCAAATATCTAAATACATATATTTTAGTATACCAAAAATGCTTGTCAATGCATTCAGCAGTACACTTTAACCATGTTTCAAAGACACCAGCAGTAATTTACATGTACTGAAATTACATGTACTGAAGTTGCACTTAAGCGGGTCACAGTTGAGCAAATTCCATTTTATATAAATGTAAATTATAATACATTTTCAATGAATTGTAGTTTAATTGATTAGATTAGAATTTATTATAATAGATTTGCACACTGTAAAAAAAATAATTTCAACTTAAAAAAGTAAGTGTTCTTGCTGCCTTCAAATTTTAAGTGCACTTGAGCCCAAATTAGTGAAATTCTGCTAAAAACTAGGCAAAAGTAACACGTGGTAAACACTTCAGAACCATTAGCTATTATAATAATTGTATTCATCTTTTAAAACTTAGGTGATTGTTAAATGAACGAATTAAAATAATCCTATGAGTCAAATATGTTCACCTAATAATTGAAGAATCACCTAACCAGCAATATTCAATATCTCACCTTGGTCGTTTCTCTGTATGTACGGCGTGTGATTTGAACACAGCATGTCTAAAGGGCTTGAGGATGCATGCAGCAGCTTGTCAAGCAGCCGTTCAGATGGACTTGAGATCCATGCTTTGTGAGTCAGCATCTGACTGGATTCAGTCTTCCACGCCTGTCCGGCAGCTTTTTGGTTCTTACTTTTGCCATCGAACAGGTCATGCTCGCTTTTGCTCTTCTGCGATCTGTGCACTAAATGTCCCGCCACATGACCTCCGCTGGTCCTGTGGCCCAAAGCCTGAGAGTTTACCAGCAGGGACTTCCCTAGAGTGATTGGAGGAAGACTCTGTGTGCGTATAGGTGGGAGACTTTGGATGTCCTTGCTGGATGTGTCCTCAACGAGGTGGACTTTCTCAGACTCATTATTTAGTTTTCTGACTGTAGAGCTGTTTTCGCTCTCATCTCTGGCTAACGGTTCGACGAAACAGTCGAACATTGTGATTATGTCGTCCACCTCAGACGTTTTTTCTTTCAGCTGACATTCTTGACTCAAGTCTGTCTGCTGAGAAGGATGCAGTTCTTTCTTCTTCTTGCTGAAGATGTGGTTCAGTATGCGAAATTTCCCCTCCTTGCATATAGAAGGGTCACTGTTTTGAGCGTGCAGTTGCCTGCTTGACTCAGACCTGTGAAAATATATGGCCATCTTTAGTACTGAAAATACTTAAATCTCTTCCTGCATTTTACATCTGAGTGATACAAGAACTTAATAAGTGTGCTTTATTTTAATGATACATATTTCAAATTATCACAGTTCCCAACCACATTCCTGAAGCCCCCAACAGTGCATTATGCATGTTTCCTTAAAGGGGTCATGAACTGAGAAATCAAAATTCCCTTGATCTTTTGACATATAAGAGGTCATTGTACTGTAAGTAAAACATCCTGTAAGTTTCCGAACTCTTCAAAAACGTTCTCGTCAGTCTAAAAATAGCCAAAACAACAGCTTGTGTAATGTGCCACTTTATGATGTAATAGTGTGGCTAAACACTGTCTCTGCAGAGGAAGACACACCGATATTACATCGTTGCCTGTTTAACCCCGCCCTAAGAATCACGTGCATAGTAGGTAAATGACAAGAGCAGCAAACGCAGGTCTACACAGAAATACAATTTAAATAAAAATACAAATATTATTAATTATTAACTTTATTTGATTAACTTTATTTTTAATGAAGTGCCAGACCATGTCAGTAAGAACTTGATCCTTTGTTCATTTCATTTCATTTTTCTGCACAATTAGACGCAGGATTTTCAGAAAGATTGAAACTAAAAGATGATGCTGTGTGACGATATTGGATCCGACAGTAATATCGCAACACACAAGTGTGAGTTTTTAGTTCATGATCACTATCGCTTTTTCTGTTAAACAGATCGTTTGAAATGTACTGAGTGTTTATGAGTTTTTAACATAAATCACAGCACCGTCCATCTATGAAGGATTTAGGCTGTCAAACAAACACAACTATTAGCCAAACATGGCAATGTGTGTTTACTTTCCAGTCTACAATCCTCCACGTCTATTCAAACAGAGCGTTCTGATGAGGGGGGGTCAAAAACAGGACATAAAATAGACTATTATGATGTTTTTGGTGTTCCTGTGGCTCAGTGGTAGAGCATTGCGTTAGCAGCGCAAAGGTTGTGGGTTCAATTCCCAGGGAACACAAATACAGACAATAAAAATGTATTGCTTGAATGCACTGTAAGCTGCTTTGGATAAAAGCGTCTGCTAAATGTGTAAATGTAAATGTAAATGTTTTGATGCACAAAAAAAGGCAGTTCATGAACCCTTTAAACAAACGCACCTGTGTTGCTGCACTTGGGAGGGGTATGGCCCAGAGGAGACATCCCGCTCTCTATTCACCTGCTCTATGTCAACAAAAGTGCCAACTTAAAATATATGTTTTGCTTTCCAACAAACAACAACAAACCTGTTTTCAGTGGAGAAGAGTTTGATGCATGCAGTATGACCACAGTACATGGCGTATGTGAGTGGCGTATTCTCATTAATGTCTCGAGGGTTGGGCTCCACTCCCAGCTCCAGCAACACCTGCACACAATCATCTTTCCCTGCTGCAGCGGCCCAATGAAGAGGGGTCCTGACAGAAAAAAACATAACCTTGTACAATAATTAGAAACTGAACTTGAAAACACAAAGTTTAGTAATGCATGAAGTATAAGTTAAATAAAGCACTACATTTTGTCCTAGTTGACCCTCTGGTAAACAATGATTAGCACTCCACATGCTGACAAACTAATGTGAATATCACACAAGGTTACTGTACCGTTCATCCACGTCTAAAGCTTGCAGGTTGGTCTCAGGAATGCGAGACAGTTCATACATGATGTCGCTGAATCCGGCAGCGGCGGCAATGTGAACGCAGGTCTTCCCGTTCTCATCATCGTAATTGATTACAGAGGCGCCCAGATGATGGTCAAGAATGAGAGAACACATTAACCGGCTGCCGCTCTGCCAAAGAGACATATACTGTAAATTAATATCCAACTCGCAATGTACATATATCAACCATGTTTTACAATTCACTTTTAAGACATAAATTGTATTACGTGATGAATATATATACACACACACACACAACAATATATATTAAACTAATCGTGATTAATCCCACCTAACATTAAAGTTTGTAAATATACATTTATATTGCAATAATTTCACATTCGATCTTCAAATTAATGTACAAACAACATATTTTTTTAATATTTGTTTAATGGCAGATTTTTTATCTTTTTATGACTGAAGGCTAGTATTACTGATACCAAGTAGGCCTAATACTGATTTCCCTATAATATATAAAACAATCCCCTAATATTTAACCAATGACTATAGCCATTAAACATTAAGAGCTATCATTTTTAACATTTATTAGACTTTTTAAAATAACTTAAATAGCATCCTATTTTCTCTCAAATCTCTTTACTTTTTCTGACCCATTTCAATCTCTATTAATGAGCCGACTCATCACCAAACACCAATGACTTGTGCATTCATTATATGGACAAAAGTACTGGCACCCCTTCTTTAGAAGAGAAAAAGGCACTTCCAAACTGTGGCAACAAAAAAATGACTTAATTGTGGTTCAAATTAAATCAAGCTATTCCAGAAAAGCAAAGGACCATCTTTAGAAATGTTACAATGTGTGATTTTTACTAGTAATTTTGTGTCTGCTAAGCTGTACATATGTGACCCTGGAGCACAAAACCAGTCATAAGGGTCTTTTTTAAATTGATATATATATACATCATCCTGAAAACTGAATAAATAATATTTCCATTGATAATAATAATAATAATAATTAGTTACATTTATATAGCGCTTTACTAGACACTCAAAGCGCTTTACATAGTAAGGGGCTATCTCCTCATCCACCACCAATGTGCAGCATCCACTTGGATGATGCGACGGCAGCCATAGTGCGCCAGAACGCCCACCACACACCAGCTTACTGTTTGATGATGTATGGTTTGGACAATATTTGGCTGAGATACAACTATTAGAAAATCTGAGGACGCAAAAAAATATTAAGAAAATCATCTTTAAAGTTTAGTCCAAATGAAGTTCTTAGCAATGCATATTACTGATAAAAAATTAATTTTTTTAATATTTACGGTAGGAAATTAACAAAATATCTTCATGGATCGTGATCTTAATATCCTAATGATTTTTGGCAAAAAAGAAAAATCTATAATTATGACCCATACAATATATTTTTGGCTATTACTACAAATATACCCCAGCGACTTAAGACTGGATTTGTGCTCCAGGGTCACATATAATCTTTGTCAATGGCATTGTACTGATAATACATACTTCTTGAATTATTCTCTGTGATCTCTCTTTTCTCATATCAACACTCATTATAGAACAGCTCGTGGGTGCTAATTTAATATAGCAACACTATAGTCTCTGCTGTTTGTAGATAGAAGCTCAGTAAAAAAAAAAGTGTAACTTTTTAATTGAACATACATAAGCAGAGTCATCATAGAAAAATATGTATTGTTGTAGAATACGTTGCATGTAAGAACACCGTGGTAGAATGATGTGTTTGTTTGTGATCTGTACCTGCACGGCCCAGTGAAGAGCTGTTTTAAAGTCTTTGTCCACAAGCGTGGGGTCGGCTCCCTTCTGCAGCAGGGCCTGCACATGCTCCGGACGGTTATGGAAAGAAGCCCAGTGAAGAGCTGTCATGCCCTGCCAATCACAGTCTGAGATTAACGGATGTCATCAATACTTGGTAGAGTGCATTAGGGAATACATTAGGGTGCATTCCCATATATTGCCTGTAATTCTCATGAAAACTATAGATATATTAATATATTAGGGTTGCAGAATTCTGGGATTTTTCAAAGTTTTCATGAGAATTAATAGCAATATATGGGAATTAATGTGAATAAACTGGAAACTAGATGGGGGATTAAGGAAATAGAAACACTATTGAAGCCATTCTGCATTTGAGCCCAAGGGCTACATCCAGTCAAGTAGGCTTTGCTATGAAATGACTATCATAGTATGATATTATACATCATTGGAGTATTTGCTGTACTGCTTTCTAGTTCATACCAGTGCTATTTTAATGGGTCATGATTAATATAATGGGTCATTATCATCTCAAAATGGTCACTGTCTGGGTGTTAAATGCCCTCTGAGGACTTCGGTGATAGTTTTATGGTGAACATAAATCCCTTAATATATGCAATTATATAAAAGCAGTAATCTAAAGCATTTCATAATATGTATATATTTCTTGCTGTAAGCTTTGTTATCTACAGTAACATAATAAAATAATGTTCTCATATCAATATATCATGTCCATTCATTACATTCACCATTCAAAAACAAATAAAAAGACATAAGTTCACGAAGAGCACTAAATAAGGTGAAATGAATCAAACATGTTTAGGATGAGATTCATTCACTGTTTTGTCTCTTGTCTTCACTAATGTTTATTAAAAAGCTCCTTTTGGCACAAAGCAGTGACTTTGATTTGTTCAAGTGAACGTTCCCTCGCAAGAAAGATTTGCACTTAGCAAACTTTTAAAAAGAGCACTTACTATAGAAATAACATACTTCAACAAAACAACATGTTTTGCATATCCTTATTGCATATTAATTACAATTTAATTAAACTGTATTACAAAATGTGTTTTAAATGTCATTATCTGAACTTTATAGTGTTTTTTGGCCCACCTAAGTAGGACTTAAGTACTTGATATTTAATTTCATAATTAGGGGTCAATTATGAGGCACCTATTGTATCTGTTAGTTTTCCACTTTCTCTCAAGTCTATGACAGCCCATAGAACCGCTTGCGGCAAAGTTATGAAATTTGGCACACAGATAGAGGACAGTCTCTAGTCTTTGCTTATAACTTCTGAAAACTTTGACCTAAGATCATAAGATTGATATTGAGATATTGAGATTCTCGTTACAGCATACCAAATCGAAATTTACCCAATTTCGTACCCAATACCAAACCCAGGTACCCTATGTTGGTCATTTTGGCTACTGACCATTTTAAATTTTGTTGTAAATTGCAGAATTTAATTAAGCAGATTCAATATTATATCCACAGCTGATTTGAAGCCTCCATCTAAAACTTCCCAACTCCACCATTAGGCCAAATTTTCCATCTTGTCTATGTTAATAACTTTTAAACCATAAGGGCTAAAATCAGCTTTCTTTTTTTATTCCTATCTCTTGGCTCATTCCAAATAGATTACACCTTATGACGTCATTTCCTGTGATTAAAATTTTCCAACCAATTTGAATTTTCCAATAAATATACCTTTCCTAAATAAAAATATCTTTGTAATCTTTTAAACTAAAGATGCGGCTATCATCTCATAACCCTCTCACACACTGCCAGTACATCCACAGACATGCTGCTGTGAGCATGTAAGAAACACTGCTGCTGCACATACTGTATAACGCATACTATAAAACATCCCCATATGTAACATATATGAAATCACCCCGTAGCAGATCTATACAGGTGGAGCTGGGGAAGGAGGAGGTTTTCTGAAGCACACTGCTACAGCAAACACCGGCCGAGTATTTAAATGTTGAGCAGCGAGCTCATTGGCTGCTGATGTGAAAAGAAACCAATCAGCTGCATCATGTGAATAATAATGCCATTATATCAGATTGAGTTAGTTAGAACATCTCGAGTTTCATGACAGAGATTGTATAAACTATATATATTATAATATATAATTTTAAGATTTGAATTGCACTTCACATGCACAATCAATACTATAAAGTTCTCTTATTTAAAAGGGTTTTACAAAGATGAAACTCAAATGATTTAAAATTAAACTCACCTCGTTGTCTTGATGGTTGATTTCACACAGTGTGGACTGCTGTAGCAGCACAGCCATGAGCCTAAAACAAACAAACAACACATTATTATTATTCTATAAATTCTTCATACACCATTTTACATACATAACATAACACTGAAGCAGGTAATCAACAAGAAAAAAATGTAATGATAATGTAGTTTCCCCTTTTTCAGAATAATGTGCACTGATGAATCAAGGAACGTGGATTAGGAAAGTAAACGAGCTTCATTTTTGGTTTCATGTTGACTGTAACAACATTTCCCCTTCGGAACTCGAGCTGCGTCGATGAACGCTTTGGGAACGCCCCTGTGTTCCCACGCTCTGAAACATGTGTGTATTCAGGCCCTGTCCCAATTTGCACACTAAACCCTCGCGGTCTTCCTCTGAGTCCACACTTTCATGACGTAATGCCGCTTTGACTGTCGGGTAGAAGTCTGCTGCGGAGCTCACCCCAGTGCAGGCTCGGCAGAAGTGCATATCGAGGACGCATAATAAATAATCCTCGCAAGCACCCTTATGAACGCTAAAATGAGGAATGGGACACCCTACAGTCTCGTGGACTTAACGGACACACGCACACGGCAGCCATGGTAAGTCCGTAAGACCGCAAGTGCACATGAAGTGTTCCATTTGGGACCGTGTGTCCTTCTCTACCCGTGCTGATCTTTCGGGTGTGAATGCACGCGGTTGTTGTGTTATTTGTTTGAGAGCCGAGCAGCACAGTCAGCTCTCGAGGGAGCAAACGCGAACGCTCCGCTCCTGCTAGGCACACTTCGAGGAGTGTGTCCGTGTTTGCGGTCTTTGCGATTCCTGTCTGGTGGAAGAGCGGTGTACACCTCATTTTATGGTGCCCATCTCTCCTCAGTGACCTCAGGACTCAGGAGATCGTTCTGCCAACCCTGCCGGTGTTTCAGGGCATAGCGGTTTCCCGCGTCGCGAGCACTTCTCTCAGTCTCCTCCCAGAAACGTAGCGGTACTGGGAGGCTCATTACCTTTTCGGAGGTCTTTAGAGCAGCTAGATCGGCCGTCCCCTGCTGGTCCTCCACTTCAGGGCACCAAGCTAGCAACTTTAAGTATACCAGAGGCCAGTCTCGAGAGACTGGTTCACTTAGTAGGTCACCTGGCAGTGTGGGAGCCCCTGCCAAGTGTGTCTCGGGGTCCTGCCTAGCAGGCTCTGGTTCTACAAGTTTAGTCTTCCTCGGAGAGGTTGCGGGTTTGAGGACCATCGTTTCAATAGAAGACTTCAGTAAGATAGTCCGGATGCTTATGGCTTAGGACTTAGGGAGGGCAGGCCCCTCTGGGGTAGAGCGGTACACACCTCAGTATATGGTGCCCGTCTCTCCTCAGTGTCCTCAGGAAATCGTTCCATTTCCCCTGCCACCCTCGGTGCTCCAGGGCACATCGATCTCCAGCGAGTTTCTTCCTCAGCTTCCGCCCGGAAACGTAGCGGTCTTGAGAGGCTCGCTACCTCTAAAAAAGTGTTTAGAACACTGTCCTCCGCTTCAGAGCACCGAGCTAGTAGTTCAAAGCACACCAGAGGCCAGTCTTGAGAGACTGGTTCCCTTAGTACATTTTCTGGCAGCGTGGAAGCTTCTGCCAAATGTATCTCAATGGGTCCTGCACACTGTAGAGAGAGGGTACAAGATTCAGTTCGGGTCTCGTCTGCCTCTGTTCAACGGGGTATTTCCCACTCTGGTGGGCCCCGAGCAGGCTCTGGTAATGGAACAAGAAGTAGATACTCTTTTGAGGAAGGAGGCCACCGAGGTGGTCCCTCCTCATGACAGAGTCAGGGTTCTACAGCCATTACTTCATCGTTCCGAAGAAGGATGGGGGGTTCCGTCCTAGTCTAGATCTGAGATTATTGAACCGCTCAGTCATGAGACTCAAGTTCAAGATGCTTACTATCAAGCAAGTCGTGCCTCAAATCAGGTCCGAGGACTGGTTTGTGACGATAGATCTGAAAGTCGCTTACTTCTAAATATCCATTCTTTCTCAACACCGGAAGTTCCTAAGGTTTGCTTTCAGGGGCGAAGCATACCAATGTCGGGTTCTTTCGTTCGGCCTAGCACTCTCACCCCGTACTTTCACGAAGTGTGTGGATGCAGCTCTGGCTCCCTTGCGACTCCAGAGCATCCGCATACTGAATTAAATTGACGATTGGTGACAATTGGTGTGAAAAATGTGCTTCCTCTAGTACATAGGACCACTTATCTGGGCGTGGTGCAGGATTCAACCACGATGCAGGTACGTCTGTCTCCTTCTCGTATCGAGTCGATCCTCGCGACAGTCAAGAGAGTGAGAGAAGGCCAGTCACTCACTGTGAAGCTTTTTCAAAAGCTGTTGGGTCTGATGGCAGCTGCGTCCAACGTGATAACTTTTGGCCTGCTGCACATGAGACCCTTGCAGTGGTGGCTCAGGATCACAGGGTTTTCCCAGAGGGGCAACCCATTTTGCATGATCAAGGTCACACGGCAATGCTTACGTGCCTTAGATATGTGGAAGAAACCGTGGTTCCTGTCACAAGGCCCTGTGTTGAAGGCTCCATGTCGTCGCGTAACGCTAACAACGGACGCCTCCCTCATGGGATGGGGAGCGGTCATGAGCTAAACCCTAGGTCTGTGGGAAGGTCCCCATCTTATGTGGCACATCAATTGCCTGGAGATGCTGGCAGTATTTCAAGCTTTGAAACACTTTCTCCCAGACCTGAGAGGCCATCATGTGCTAGTGCGCACAGGCAATACGTCGGTGGTCTCTCACATATTAAGAAGCAGATATCCTGTCGAGAACCCCCCCCCCCCCCCAGAGACAGACCCCCAGTGAGGACCCTGTCACCTAGACAGCCATCAGGAAAAGACCTCGGGAACCAGTTGAGCCCTCCAATCTGACTTTGCAGCAGTTGGAATTGAACTGCTGTGTCGTCTGGCCAGAGGAGAAATGGCCCCCCGACTGAGCCTGGTTTCTCCCAAGGTTTTTTTCTCCGTTCTGTCACCAATGGAGTTTTGGTTCCTTGCCGCTGTTGCCTCTGGCTTGATTAGTTGGGGACACTTAATTTCCAGCAATATCGTTGACTTGATTGAACAGAAACTTTTTGAACTAAACTGAGCTGGACGATGCCATCACTGAATTTAATAATGAAATGCCTTTAACTGAAAATTGAGTGTTTAATCTTGTCATTTTACATTATTGACACTATTTTCTCTTTTTGCTATTGTGCAGTTGCTTTGTCACAATTTGTATTGTTAAAAGCACTATATAAATAAAGGTGACTTGACTTGACAGGGGCTGAGGCCCGGGGGAATGGAAGCTCCACACCAAGGTGATGGAGCATATTTGGATGAAGTTTGGTCGAGCCCACATAGACTTGTTTGTGTCTCGAGAGACCTCACAGTGTCCCTTCTGGTTCTCTCGAACTCAATGGAGCTGGATGCCATGGTACAGATGTGGCCGAGGCTTCGTCTGTACGCCTTCCCCCCCGCTGCAAAAGCAGAGCTGCTAAAATAATCAAGGACTCAAACCACCCCGGTAACCGTCTTTTCATGTTACTGCCATCTGGCAAGCGCTTCAGGAGCATGATGGCAAAAACTGAGAGACTGAGGAGGAGCTTCTTCCCTCAGGCTCCTAAACTCAAACTCAGTCTCATAACATTTACAGGACTCAATATAATGTGTACATACCCGGTACAACCTGTTTGCACATTCTTCTTGCACATCCCTGCTTATATTATTATTTATTAAGTCCACAGTATACTGTTTTGCACATTTTATTTCATTGCACATTTTACTCCTTATTTTTTCTTAATATTTGTATTTTATTCTTACCAATATTTATATATATTGTCTTGTGTTATGTTTCATTTTTTTGCACTGTCCGTTGAGCGGACCTGTCCTGATTTACATTTCACTACTGATTATATTCTGTATAATTGAGTATGTGACGAATAAAAGAACCTTGAACCTTGAACCTTGATTGCTCTACTTCCGGGAGTTCTGGAGTAAGACTCTGCATGGGAGATTCCCATCCGGCGGGATCTCCTCTCTCTCAGGCACGGGGTTCTTTCTTTCACCCCCGTCCGGAGTTGTGGAAACTGTGGGTATGGCCCCTGAGGGGGCACAACTCATAGCTTCCGGTCTCTCAACTGAGGTTGTTGAGACCGTACTCCAGTCCAGAGCTCCCCCAACTAGGAAATTGTCCTTAAAGTGGATTGTTCACTTCATAGTGTGGAAATCGTCAGCTGCTCCCAGTTAACTGCCCAGTTTGTTAGTTCTGGAGTTCCTGCAGTAACGATTTTCCGCAGGTTGGACCCCCTCCACCTTTAGAGGGTTCGTGGCAGCCATAGATGCTTACCACGTCCCTTTGGGTGGTCAGTCATTAGGGGTGTTACCCGTTGGTACAAGTTTTTTTCGTTGTACTTGAGGCCAGGAGAAGTATGGTACCGCTCCAGACTTTCAGGTGCATCTGTCTTAGCTGTGCTCACCGTGATTTCACACTAGACAGGCATTTGTCAGTACGGTGGCGTGGGCAGTGTTGTTCCCAAAGCGTTCATCAACGAAACTGGAGTCCCGAAAGGGAACTTC
This sequence comes from Ptychobarbus kaznakovi, assembly GCA_027422405.1. Taxonomy (NCBI): domain Eukaryota; kingdom Metazoa; phylum Chordata; class Actinopteri; order Cypriniformes; family Cyprinidae; genus Ptychobarbus; species Ptychobarbus kaznakovi. The sequence continues at coordinate 20,353,236 of CM049796.1, read as the reverse complement.
CCAGGTTACGTATGTAACCATGGTTCCCCGAGGAATGAGACGTTGCGTCACATGCCATACTTCCTGCATCCCTGAGAGCGACTTGCTTCAACATTTCAGAAGCTGACATTGCTCGTTCCGGATGCGCTTTTAAGCTTGCTGGTCTCTACGTCACCCCACCCGTGATGTTTCACCATTCCTTTAGACTGAATACACACATGTTTCAGAGCATGAGAACACAGGGGAATTCCCAAAGCATTCATTGATGCAGCGTCTTGTTCCTCGGCGAGCTATGGTTACATACGTAACCTGGGATGATATTACTATTTTGTGTTGGCAACAGTCCCTGGTAAAAAAGTAATATATTTAAAATACGTTTATTTCATACTAAGCAGTTCAAATCTATTAACATATTTACTGACATGTCTTTTGAGACTTACTGATATAAAAATTATAATTAAACTTTATTTAGAGTAGTACATGTGCACAATGCATGTTAATATTAAGCCTAAATGTGTTTTTATGTAACTATTGATCAGGATTGTATGATCTTTAAATAATATTGGTCTTTAAATGCAAGATATTTAAAGTGTTGCAATAGTTCCACTTTAGCACAATCAAATATACCTCAGTTTATCTTTAGTTGGACTTCAGCAGAATTGAAGCACATGTAGCACAACATTAGTTGTTCCAATTTAAGAGGCCTTAAGTAGACCAGTTTTTTTTATTAAGCACATAAACATGTAAATGTATTTGTAGTATACTTAGTAAGTAAAAAATGCATTTCAAAAACACTTTAGTGAATTTATTGTTCACTAGAGGTTCTGAAATCTCTGTTTCCTAATTATCATCTTGTCAAATGTAAGTGTTCTGCCAAATGGACACTGAGCTGCAACTACTGTTGTTCACACAGCTCGATGAACACGTCTTCTTCCTATCAGACAATCCTGTCTTCTACAGAGACAGCACATACACACTAGCAGGGGCAAATAAATGGCTTACATGTGTTTAATTCCACACTAAGATGAGTGGCTAAGCAAGAAAAGGGAAATTGCTTTTCCGTGCAATGCGTGAAACACAGTTCTGCAATGATTTCAACACAAAACAATGCAGGATGGTCGATGTAATGTTTTTTTTTACTGTAGCACTCACTACTTTTTGTTTCATCAACCTATTTGCACATTAGTTTTCCTCGTTACCTGACGTCAGTTTCAGCGGTAGCAGCATGAATTGGCAAGCGTCCGTTTTTATCGGTAATGTTCTGTTTCGCCCCGTTGCGAAGCAAACACACACAGCCTTCCAGCCAGCCCTGCACAGGAAAAAACACCAGACTAAACAAGCATTTAATTCAGTCAAAGCTTGGCAGGTCACTGCAATACATAAACATAGCATTGACTGTGCTTTTTTAAAAGGATCCAGCTCATCAATGACCCTCAGGGAGTTTCGTTACCAGGTATGTCGCTAGAGAGAGGGACGTCCGTCCACAGGCATCTTGTGTATTTATAGAGGCTCCCATCTTCAGCAGCAGTTTGACCGTATCCACCTGCCTCCCAGACACAGCATGCATCAGCGGCGTGGAGCCTGTCATCAAGACATTTGCCATCAGAAACGCCTTCAAATCAGCTCTACTGTAATCCGTTTATGATGATGGCTTATTGCTGAATGTGTAAATTGCATGACGATGATTTTAGGCTTTTGCTTGATTGATGAGACATAGCATGCAAGCTCTCATGAAATATCCTTTCTTTGGCTTGCTTGCCTGTGCAAAACTCAAAACCTCAGTTTCTAAGTGGTTTGTTGCTTGGCATAGTCAAATATCCCACTTTTAACCATATTTTGTAAAGCACACCTCTTCTCAACGTGCTGCATGATTTGATGTAATACTCATGTGAGTAGCATAAACAAATTAGGGTCAAGGGTTTGTTCTAATTGGTAACCTAGTAACAGTAATAATTGCTTTGGCAAGCACCACTAATAACACAACCATTCTCATCAACTTGTGCTTAAAATAACACAGCCTTTATTATCAGGACAGGTGTGATGTTTCAACAGAAGGCCCACCCATGTGAAAACAGAGGTAAACTTTAGCATACTATTAAAAAAAGAGTACTTACTTGGAAAATTATCTGCTTTAAAATAGATGGAAAGGGATAGTCCACCCCAAAAATATTTTTTGTAATAGTATATAAGTCAATGGTTACCAGCAATTGTTTGGTTACGAGTCCAAAATAGAGTCCATGATAACGCTTCATCCAGTGAAAAAGTCCATCTCCTGTTGTCTCTCACATCAATAACCACACACATATTAGTTTAGAGCTGCTTTTTTGATCTGTGCAGATTTCTCTCTTGATTCAGACCAGATGACAGTTCTCTGGAGGAAGCGTTGTTATGGATTATGGACTCGTATTATAGACAGAAGCAACGGCTTGAAGTTCAAAATGTCTTAATGGTGAATTTGTTTCTTGCAAACACTCAGCTTTTCTCTTCTGAAGATGTTAACTGATGGACTGGAGTGGTGTGGATTATTGTGATGTTTTATCAGCTGTTTGGACTCATTCTGACGGCACCCATTCACTGCAGAGCATCCATTGATGAGACACTGATGCAGTGCTACATTTCTACAAACTCCTCTACATCTGGGATGAGCTGAGCACATTTTCAGGACATTTAAATTTTTGTGTGAACTATTTCGTTAAACTTAAACTGACATCACAAAGTACTTTTTTAAGTGTACTTCAGTTTCATAGTCATGAAAGTGTCCTGTCTTTAAGTACACTTAAGTGGTCTGTACTTAATATTATCGAATTATCTTTTTTACATATACTTTGAAGTTTGAACACTACCCTACAACCTCAGTTAAGTGCAATAAAGTTTTACACAAAGGTAAAACTAGCATCAAATTGAGCTTTGTGAAGAGTGCAGAAGTGCAGTATGTCCTGTGAAAGAATACCTTCACTATCGCAGCACTCGAGGATGGACGGGTCCTCTCGTATCGTGGCGGTCAGCGTGTTCACATCTCCATTTGCTGCTGCCTGGTACACCACATTCAGATCAACCTCCTCAGCAGCCTCTGAGAGGGAAATTAATCATTCAATAACATCTGCTGGGTGCAAGATGAACATCCCTCACATATGTGACACCGAGCTGGAGCACAAAAGCAGTCTTAAGACGCTGGGGTATGTTTGTAGCTATAGCCAAAAATACACTGCATGGGTCAAATTATCAATTTTACTTTAATGCCAAAAATCTTAAGGATATTAAGATCATGTTCCATGAAGATATTAGTAAATTTCCTACTGTAAATATATCAAAACATAATTTTTGATTAGTAATATGCATTGCTAAGAACTTTAAAGATGAATTTATCAATAATTAGATTTTTTTTGCATCCTCAGATTCCAGATTTTCAAATAGTTGTATCTCAGACAAATATTGTCCAAACCATACATCAATGGAAAGATGATTTATTCAGCTTTCAGATGATGTATAAATCAAAATTTCAAAAAATTGACACTTAAGACTGGTTTTGTGGTCCAGGGTCACACATGTCTGATTTTAGGAGAATAATGGCAAACAGTCTTGCTTATTATTGACTTGTCAGCTTCAGATTAATCAACAAATGATCATCTTTTTTTAAGGTTCCCACAAAAACAAAAAAATGTCAAATAAGACCTCTCCAGTGTTTCTCCTAGACATAAACGGAGAGCAAAAGGAGAATTGTGCATCTCAAATGTTTCTGATAAAGATCCCAGTATTCTCATGTGTCTCCTTTTAGAGATCTCACGCTACAGCTTTATCTGCAGGTCCAAGCATCTACAGATCTAGTGCTGTTCAAGATTTTAAAAGAAGTTATTATACTCATCAGGGCTGCATTTCTAAAATCTAAAATACAGAGAAAAACTGTAATTTTGTGAAATATTATTTTAATTTAAAATAACAGTCTTCTATTTTACTATACTTGACTTTATAATTTATTTCAGCATCATTACTCCAGTCTTCAGCATCACATGATCTTCAGAAATCAGTATAATATGATGATTTATAATCAATGTTGGACACAGTTGTGCTGCTGTTTTTTTGGGACCTGTGATATTATTTGATAAATAAAAGTTAAAAATAACAATGTTTATTCATGAATTCCTTTTTTTAAAGAAATTAATACTTTTATTCAGCAAAGTGATAGTAAAGTCTTATATTGTTAGAAAATAATGAATAAATGCTGTTCTTTTTAACTTTTTATTCATCAAAGAATCAAAGAAAAAGTATCACAGGCTCTGAAATAATATTCAGCAGTACAAGTTTCAACACTGTTAATAAATCTGTATATTAGACTGATTTCTGAAGATCATGTGACACTGAAGACTGGAGTAATGATGCTGAAAATACAGCGCTGCATCACAGAAATAAATTACATTTCAAAGTATATTAAAAAAGAAAACTTATATTACAAAATTACTATTCTTTCTGTATTTTTTTATCAAATAAATTCAGCCTTGATGAGCATAAGAGACTGTATTAAAAATCTACTGAGCCCAACCTCTTGAAAGTAATATTTTATTGTTCATATTAAGCTTTCATTGTTCAATATTCTTACTTCATGTCAACAACTGGATCCCCAAATGAATGAACTCCTGAGGAGATATGAAAACGAGTTGATGAAATTAAGTATGCAGATTGAGCAGTCACTGAGAAACCAGATATTCCTCTGGGCTTGTGTATGTATTGTCTAGGGTGTGTGTGGTGTATGATCCGCTGACAGAGCTGCTCTCACAGACCTCATCGACTACAACAGAAAACCCCCCAATCTGTCATGAAACACTGTGATGGCGACCCTCACTTCGTGCATTACATCAGTCATGGGCACCCTGCTCTTCATTCACAAACAGATGGCAGCCCTCACACCACGCACGCAAATCATGGGCAATGGCAAAGCCTGTAGATGAGCATTGCTATGGCAACAGTAGCAGCAACCCCTCCTTGTTATCAGTGTGTGTATAGTGCTTTACCTTTATGCTGCTCAAACACAGATGAAGAGTTGAACTCCATAGCAGATCGGATGCAGCCTTTAGAGAAATCCCTCTGGTGCACAGGACATGATGCTCGCGCGGGGAACGGAGAAAGAACGGGAGTGTGGAAAGAGAGACGCGTGAGCATCCGTTCCTGGAGGAGGAGGCAGGTGGACTGGAGGCTGCTCTGTGTGTGATTGATTGCGCGTGATGTGATGAGGGGAAACACACTGAGCATGTGCAGAAGCTGCACTGCCTGCTTAGAGCAGAGTGTACGGTCAGTGTGCGTGTGTGTGTATGTGTGCAGTTGGTGTGTGTGTGTGTGTGTGTGTGTGTGTGTGTGTGTGTGTGTGTGTGTGTGTGTGTGTGTGTGTGTGTGTGTGTGTGTGTGTGTGTGTGTGTGTGTGTGTGTGTGTGTGTGTGTGTGTGTGTGTGTGTGTGTGTGTGTGTGTGTGTGTGTGTGTGCTTGTGTGTGTGTGTGTGTGTGTGTGTGTGTGTGTGTGTGTGTGTGTGTGTGTGTGTGTGTGTGTGTGTGTGTGTGTGTGTCCGTGTGTGTGTGTGTGTTTGTGTGTGCGTGCGTGTGTGTGTGTGTGTGTGTTCTCAACTCGGTTATTCCTTCAACCAGTGATTCCCAACCAGGGGACTTTTTCTTTCTTTCTTTCTTTCTTTCTTGTGTAAACCTGTACTACATGAATGATCTTATAAAATGGGGAATCACTGACCTAATTTGATCATCTATTTTTCTTGCCAACTTCTATTCTATTCTATTCTGTTCTGTTATTTTATTGTTATTTTATTTCCCGTCTTAATGTTTATATTTCTATTCTAGTCTATTCTGTTTTATTATTTATTATTTTACAGTTTTTTACAATCACTTTGCTACTATTTTCAGAAACTTGATGTCATTTTTCACGACTCTAGACACAAAACGGTTATCACTTGTAACACAGGCTGTCTAATGTTCAAAACATTGCATTGTGCATTCACATCTTTAAAGAAATCTTGCACTTGCACAATCATTGGTTCAAAAAACAAATTTACTGTGAAATACCATTGAAACATAACTATAGATCACCCACACACAAGCAACCGATAGTTTCACTGTGTCATTGTTCGTACAATCATTAAATATTGTAGAACAAAATAGGTGATACAGGTTTCATTATGGTACTACATGTTCAGTAAATACATCTCTGTAAAAGTACTGCAGTAGTAGAGAGAATACTACAGACACAGTGGAATCATTGAACAAAGTTTGTAATATATTGATGCAAAACACTACAGTACAATCACAACATAGGTTTATTTGAATCAAAGCAAAAATAATTATCTATGAAATAGAAAAGAAAGTACTGTAAAACATCAAATGCAGTGTTCCTCAACTTGCTTGTACTGTAAGAAACAAAACAGGAGTGATTACTGTACTTCTACATTGTCATCAACTCTGTGTTGTGGATTTGGCCACAGGTTCTCATCTACATCACAATGGATGTTTTCATTAGCCAAACATCTTGGAAAAAACCTTCAGGCATGGCGAATCCAGGCCTGACACTGGTCTGCTGTGATGTCATTGCAGGCGTCATCCATGGCCTGGAGAAGAGTGACTTGTTCATGAGGGTGCCTATCATGAACCTTCCATCTCCATGCGGAGAAAAATTCCTCAAAGGGAGAGTATGGGGGTAAATACAGGGTGGTAAATTGTGCATGGGCTTGAAACCATGCTTGCACCACATGAGCATGATGGAACCTGACATTGTCCCACACAATGACATAGGTCACACCTTCAGCTCTACAAACCTGATCGAGCTCATCAAGAAAGGTGACAAGGAGAGCTGCATTATATGGTCCAATATGAGGTCTGCGTCCCACCACACCATCTTCTGATATAGCCGCACACATGGTAATGTTGGCCCCACATTGTCCAGGTACTTGGATGGTTGCCCGCTGGCCAATGAAATTCCGACCTCTCCTCCTTGTCTTGGCCAGATTAAAACCTGCCTCATCCAAATATATGAATTTGTGATGGTCGTCATCAGCATCCAGCTCCATCACCCTCTAAAAATACATTTTGGAAAGAGATTTAGAGATTACTGTACAATGTAGAATTTTTGGGAATGTTTTTACAACAGCCTTCTTGAAACTGAACTTACCTGAACATACTCAGTCCTCATTTGCTTCACTCTGTCTGCATTTCTTTCGAAAGGCACATGGTATAGTTGTTTTATAGATACCTGGTGCCTTTTCAGTATGCGTGCAATAGTCGGCAAACTTATGGATCCCACATTGTTGAACTTGTCTTCATTGTCCAAGATATGCTGGCGAATTTCTGTAAGGCGGATATCATTTCTGGCCCGAACCAAATCGACCACAGCCTGCTCTTGTTGGTCAGTTAGAATTTTGCCTCTGCCTCCACTATTTGGCCTGGTCACAATTCTACAGGGAAAATTAGAGTAAGAAGACACTTGGTCACATCACCTATTCTGTGATACACATTGGTATGCAGTCATTTGACAATTGAGAGTAGCATAATGTTTAGTGCATGCTGATAACTTACCGGTTCTCATTGCAGAAAGTTCTGATTATTGAGGCCACGGTTGACCTTCTGAGGTTTGGTTGTATCATTGTAGCCGCCTCAGTCATTGTCATGCCATGATTTATGACATGGTCTACAACTATTGCCCGAATTTCATTGGACACTCTATGCTGTTCCTGCCGCTGTCTTGGTCCGTGGCCTTGTCCTCTACCACGTTCCCCCACACCTCTCAAACGAGGCCCACGACCACCTCTCAGAAGTGGTGCCTGTCCTCTACCATGTTCCCCCACACCTCTCAAACGAGGCCCACGACCACCTCTCAGAAGTGGTGCCTGTCCTCTACCACGTTCCCCCACACCTCTCAAACGAGGCCCATGACCACCTCTCAGAAGGGGTGCCTGTCCTCTACCACGTTCCCCCACACCTCTCAAACGAGGCCCATGACCACCTCTCAGAAGGGGTGCCTGTCCCCTGCCATTCCTTTGACCAACACGTCTTCCTCGTCTTCCTCCCACCACTGCTTGACCTCCATTGTGACCTGGATCACCTGCTGGCTCCATGTTACGTATCACTATGCTCTTGCAATTTACAGTAATCCCAATCAACTCTTTATATACTCATTCCACAATGTGCACTCAATCATCAGTAACGAGTTGGCAGAATTGGACAAGCAATTACAAGGGCCTGCATCTATACAGTGCAGTACTGTCAATACTGTAAATAGTCTGAAAAGGTGGTACAGTATTTGGGACCATAGACACAGTGTCTGATGAAGCATTATGATAAAATATTAGGCTACATCCATGGATATTGTTGTCTAATTGGTTCATGCTCCACGCTAATTGGTGACAATGAATCTCGTTATCTTGAAACTTTCATGATTTACTGTAAACATGGAAGATTGTTTGTCTGTTTCCATACAACTATGCATTAAGAGTAATGCAACAGTTACTTATCATTTTGAGCAGTTGTATCAATTGATAGTTAGATCATTGTAAGGAAATTAATAGACACTCATTTGAAATGTAATGTGTGAATTGCCTTTTGAAATAGTATTACTTCGATGTTAAGTTGTGTCATATTGAACAGGTGATTTTTGTTGAATGAACAAATGATCTAAGTTTTATGTGTATTGTATCCAAGCAATTGAGAAAAGGGTTAGAGTTTTGAAAAATGTGCATTTTGATCATTGGTTGTGAGTTTTGTGTCTAGAGTTGTGAAAAATGACATCAAGGTTCTGAAAATAGTAGCAAAGTGATTGTAAAAAACTGTATTATACCTCCTACCTTTTACATTATTAATTTCTGTTCTGTCTTATTCAATATTCTTTCATTATGTACCATAATATTTTTAAATTTTTCTGTTCTATTCTGTTTTTTTCTTGTCTATTCTATTCTGTTCTCATCTATATAATGATGTGTCCCATCCTAATTTAAACATTATTATATTCAATTATATTCTATTCTGTTATTAAACTTCATATATTCATAAATAACTTAATAATTATTTACACTATTCTATTGTACATTCTATATTATGTCTCATCCTAATTTTTATATTCTTCTGTTCATTTCTGTTTTGTTCTTGTCCATTCTATTCTATTCTTATGTCTAATCCCAATTTTTACACTATTCTATTCTATTCTATTCTTATAATACATCATATCATAATTATTTACACTATTCTATTCTATTCTATTCTTATAATACATCCTATCATAATTATTTACACCATTCTATTCTAAAATCTATATTATGTCTCCTCCTAATTTTTATATTTTTCTATTCTATTCTGTTTTGTTCTTGTCAATTCTATTCTGTTCTCTTGTATATTATTATATGTCCCATTCTAATTCCAACACTATTCTATTATGTTCTGTTCTATTCTATTTATTATTATATGTCCTGTCATAATTATTACACTATTCTATTCTACATTCTATATTATGTCTCATCCTAATTTTTACATTCTTCTGTTCTATTCAGTTTTTTTCTTGTCCATTCTATTCTGTTATTATGTCTTATCACGTTTTTTTACATCATTCTATTCTATTCTGTTCTGTTCTGTTAACTATGTCTTATCCTAATATTTACATTATTTTTTCTATTCTGTTCTATTCTATATTCTTTCATTATGTCCCATCTTATTTTTTACATTCTTCTGTTTTATTATATTCTATATTTATTATATGTCCCATCCTAATTTTTTACATTCCTGTGTTCTTTTTTATTCTACATTCTTCTATTAAAATTTATAATTTATAATATTACAAATATAAAATTTGTGTGTGTGTGTGTGTGTGTGTGTGTGTGTGTGTGTGTGTGTGTGTGTGTGTGTGTGTGTGTGTGTGTGTGTGTGTGTGTGTGTGTGTGTGTGTGTGTGTGTGTGTGTGTGTGTGTGTGTGTGTGTGTGTGTGTGTGTGTGTGTGTGTGTGTGTGTGTGTGTGTGTGTGTGTGTGTGTGTGTGTGTGTGTGTGTGTGTGTGTGTGTGTGTGTGTGTGTGTGTGAGTGTGTGTGTGTGTGTGTGTGTGTGTGTGTGTGTGTGTGTGTGTGTGTGTGTGTGTGTGTGTGTGTGTGTGTGTTGTGTGAGTGTGAGAGAGAGAGAGAGAGAGTGTGTGTGTGTGTGTGTGTGTGTGTGTGTGTGTGTGTGTGTGTGTGTGTGTGTGTGTGTGTGTGTGAGAGAGAGAGAGAGATGAGAGAGTGTATTGTGTGTGTGTGTGTGTGTGTGTGTGTGTGTGTGTGTGTGTGTGTGTGTGTGTGTGTGTGTGTGTGTGTGTGTGTGTGTGTGTGTGTGTGTGTGTGTGTGTGTGTGTGTGTGTGTGTGTGTGTGTGTGTGTGTGTGTGTGTGATCTGTATGTGTATGTTTCATCTGTATGTGTGTGTGTGTCTCTCTCTCTCTCTCTGTGTGTGTGTGTGTAGTTACGTCTCGCCTCAAGCATCGCAATGATTCATGGCTCAGATCTCTGGTGAAGTGAGGGGGGAGTGAACACCAGGGGGCCCCCTTGCTCCCAAAGATGTTTTAATTTTAGTTTAGTTTTAGAGTTTGGCCAGAGGTTATGAAAACATGAAAGATTTATTTTAAATGTATTTTAATGCGGTGCGCTGTCACCCTCTCTACGTAAAAATCAGTCAAATCATGTAACGTGAATGTCGCACAGTCTCTTGCTCAAGAAAAAAAAACTGAGTTGAAAGCATACGGAGCCGTGGAAGAGATGAGCGCTTTCCGCGAGCGCAATTCTAGATGGAGTGAAACACAAGCTGGAGTCCCAATCTGGAGTGTGCAGACTCCGGAGAGTACTTTTGAAGGCCACGCCTCCGAAGTGCACAAAGGACCCTCCAAAAGTGCATAAGACGCTCCGCTTTCGCAGGATTTCCTATTTTTGCCACCAGGTGTTCCCGACTGCATCTCCTGTCCCAGGACACTGTCCCAGGACACTCACTCCCTCACCTGTCCCAGGACACTCACTCCCTCACTTGTCCCAGGACACTCACTCTTTCACCTGTCCCAGGACACTCACTCCCTCACTTGTCCCAGGACACTCACTTCCTCACCTGTCCCAGGACACTCACTCCCTCACTTGTCCCAGGACACTCACTCTTTCACCTGTCCCAGGACACTCACTCCCTCACTTGTCCCAGGACACTCACTCCCTCACTGTCCCAGGACACCCACTCCCTCACCTGTCCCAGGACACTCACTCCCTCACCTGTCCCAGGACACTCACTCCCTCACCTGTCCCAGGACACTCACTCCCTCACTTGTCCCAGGACACTCACTCTTTTCCACAAATCCTGTCATTTTACATTTTTGACACAATTTGCCTATTTTGATACTGTGCAGTGCTTTGTTACAATTTGTATTGTTAAAAGCGCTATATAAATAAAGGTGACTTGACTTGACTTGACTCTTTCACCTGTCCCAGGACACTCACTCCCTCACTTGTCCCAGGACACTCACTCCCTCACTTGTCCCAGGACACTCACTCTTTCACCTGTCCCAGGACACTCACTCCCTCACTTGTCCCAGGACACTCACTCCCTCACCTGTCCCAGGACACTCACTCCCTCACTTGTCCCAGGACACTCACTCTTTCACCTGTCCCAGGACACTCACTCCCTCACTTGTCCCAGGACACTCACTCCCTCACTGTCCCAGGACACCCACTCCCTCACCTGTCCCAGGACACCCACTCCCTCACCTGTCCCAGGACACTCACTCCCTCACTTGTCCCAGGACACTCACTGTGTGTATGAGTGCACTGAATGCACTGTAAGTCACTTTGGATAAAAGCATCTGCTAAAGTGTAGTTATGGACCAGGTTAACCTGATTTCTTATTGCCACTAGATGCCGCTGATCATCCATAAAACAACATGACTGTGTCATGACCTGTAGTCAAGAAATGCAGTACAGACAGAGCTTTCCTGAAAAATGAATCTGTTGTTTCTTATCATTTAAACAATGCCACTAATAATAACATGCATACGAGAACTATAGATGGATGATTACTGAATTACAATAATAGTTTATTTGTACCTTCCATTCCGTTATTTATTTATTACAGCGACACCCACTAATTATAATCATAATGTTCGTGATTGGACTATTTACAAAAACGAAAATATTTACAATTATAATTTTAGTGCATAATAACTGAATACACATTTGGATATTCTGTTTTCAACGCAGGGTTTTTTGTGTGCAAGAACAAGTACAAACATTACACGCATACAAAGATTGTACAAAATACACATATTGACTAGCATAGAACAAAACAAAGCAAACAATCAACATAAACAAAGATGAGAGAAATAAGAAGATGCTCAATCAGTTAATAAATGCTCAAACAAAAAACATAAATCAACTGAAGGCGATTCTGTGGAGGGTTTTGGTAATGACGTTGTTGAAAATATTAAACTGCATTAATACGCCTTTTGCACAGTGATTTATTTTACATTTCATGATTACTAGTTCACTGCTTTTATATACAGATTACATGAAACATTATGTAATAATAGCAGTAAAATGTGCTGTATAAATATCCACTCTTTTGTAAGTTTATGGTAATGCATTTTTCACGTCACAAATGTGAAGGTAATGTATTTCCAGGTTTTTAGGTATTTCTGAACGACACAATGCACAAACTCAATATCTAACTTACGAACATGGTCAAGTAAAAGAAAAAGCAACTGGAAACTAGGTTGTAATGTTTCTCAGTGATATTTTAGTTGATCAGAAGATCAAGGCATTTTGATACAATTGTTGAAGTCAAGTCAAGGCATGATTATTTATATAGTGCTTTTATAATACACATTGTGTCAAATCAGCTTTACAGTGTTAGCCAAACAATCTGTCAGTATCACTCGTGAGTAACTGCACACACAGAGACTATAGTGGATGCAGATT